>OX101826.2:41238319-41838319 GCA_944452925.2 Chrysolina oricalcia
AATGAATATTTTTTTTAGATATTCAACTTACGTCAGTCAAAATGTGCAAAAATACATAGTTATTTGGTCGTTAAACGTATCTGATCTAATAAATATATTGTCAGGGGTAATATAATAAGTGGTATGATTATTACCGATAATTTATTGGAATATTAATGAATTGCAATCCCAAAGCTGAAAATACAACGAGTCCGCAGGACTCCTATTTTCTTGCATTGGGATTGCCAATGAATTGATATTCCAAAAAATTATAGGTTATTAATCATACCACGAATTATATTTAGGACGACAATATATCGATTTGAAATAAAGAAAAATCGTGTCACCGTTTTAATTTGAAGTAATTCACAGAAATCAAAATCTAACAAGGTGAACACTAAAGAGAAAAATTGGGGTCATATTACAGGCATAATCTTTCAAAATATCAGCCAGCTCCACAATTGTGGTATTCGCATTGACAATATAACCCCTGTTTGTGCAAAAATTTGTTGAATTGCCTGGTAATTGATTCTTTATTTCTGGCCGTACTCAACGGAATACTCTTTTCCACTGCTTCATCTATGATACCAATAGCCATTTGTCCCCAACGATCGCTCATATTGATTGAGAAATATAACTAGTCAAAACACAAAGATTTGACGTTTATAATTTAAGTCATTATTTTCACTTGACAGCTAGTAAAACAAAAACTTAGCAGGTTTATCACCGTGAAAATACAGCGTCTAGCTATATTTTCACTGTAATTCCGATTCTATTGGCTGAATTTCAAAATTTGAAATAGACTGATTAGTTGTTACGCAAGGAGATATATTGTCATTACTATATTAGGAAACATATAAAAATTTCATATTTTTCCTGTTGCCAGGAAAACTTTGGTTTATATCGATTATTTTGATCAATAAATGAATATAATGATTTAGTCATTCAACTTACGTCAGGACAATTATGCAAAATATATAGTTAGTCGGTCGTTGAATGGATTGAATTCTATATGTTTTCATAACTATATTAGAAAAAATGTAAAATATTCATATTTTGCCTGATGCCAGGGAAACTATGGAGAGACGATTCTTGGAATCACATATAAATTATACGTCTATTTTTGGTTTTCAAAATTATCATCACTCAAGATATATATTAATGATATAATAATATTTATTGATTATTTGGATCAATAATTATATATATTTTTTTGGGCATATAATTTACGTCTGGCAAAATATTTATTTATTTATTTATTTATTTGGAAATTGTTAAGAGTTGAAGATATAATCTTATAAACTCTTTTTTACAAGTACATTTGTAAATTCAGTAAATTATGTATATTAAGTAAGCTAATTAAATTCAGTATGTCATTTTTCTAGATTTGTGAAATATGTATAGATATATTATTAAAACACAAGATTTATGACTAATGATCCTAACGTTAAAATGAATTATTATTCTCAGATAGGTAATTATCTATTGCATTTTTGAAAGCGTTTAGTGACGTCGACCTCACAATGTTGTCAGGTAAACTGTTGCATATTGCAAATGAACGATTGAATAATGTATATTCTCGCAAGCACTTATGGAACCTTTCACGTTTTAATTTAAAAATATGACCCCTCAAGCGTGGATCTTCATTTAGTTCGTACAACGATGATAAGTCCACATTTCGCGCACTAGTCACAATTTTGTACACTTCTATTAAATCTCCTCGTACTCTCCTTGTTTGATGAGTGATGAGTTGCATCCTGGTGAGGCGATCTTCGTATCTTAAGTAAGATATACTGGATGGTGTTTTTGTTTCTCTTCTCTTGACCCCTTCTATAAGCTTGATATCCCTGACTAACCACGGTGACCAAACCGTAACCGCGAATTCGATGAGAGGTCTTACGTAAACTTTGAAAAGTGTATTCATCAGCTCTGGGGATGGATTATAAAAGGCTCTCTTCAGTAGATATAATTTTGAGTTGGCCTTCTTCACTGCTCGAGTTACTTGAAGTGACCAAGTTAGGTCGCCCGTTATTGTGACTCCAAGGTCTATTATGTAATAATATGTAATCATATGGTCGTACTATTGATTATATTGACGAAGATGTATATACGATTATATTTAAAAAAATCAGATAATCTCATATTTATCTTGATGTCTGCAAATTATTGAAGAGACAAATTTGAAAAAGTACATAAAAAATATGTTTATATGCAATCTTCTAAGTTATCATCGTTCAAATGATATATTCATGATTATGCAATTTTGATCGTTTAATATGATCAAAAATGTAACATAATTGAAATGTGCTAAGGCGAACGTTTAACGTAAAATAGTTTAATTTTGGTATATCATATAGTCATGAGAATGACCGATTTTTGAAGAACGTATCGGTTGAGTTCATTCAACATAACGCATGAGACATCTGATGAAAACCATTATATGACCTACAATTTGTAAAGTTGAATGTTCACCGGGATGGTTCGCACAAAAAATAACGAAATTATTGATTTTCTCAAAAACGACTGGAGATAGGTATAGGGAAGTATTATATGAAAATAATCAAAAATTAATAGCAAAGCGAAAAATTTAATAATATTTATTTATTTATTTAGAAACAAACAGGCCGAGGCCTAATTATATGTTTCTCTTAAGTTTTTCATACAGTTTTTACATGACATTTTCATATATTCTAATATAAATATAAATGGGAACCGAGGGATTTCTTCGCACCAAAACAGATTAAAAATTTCTGGAGATTGACGGATATAGTGACGTGACATGATTATCCATAAGGATTACCAGGATTTCACCAGTTTCTTCAAATCATATTTAATTTTTATAGGTTTAAGGTCGAATATTCCATAAACAAGTTCTTCACAGTGCGTATTGTATTCGTTACATATTCTGTTGAGGGGGCCACTATTATTTACTCGAAAGCATGCATGACGAGGACAGAGTCCTGGAGGTGGTGCGTACAGTTTTACTTGCTCAAGCAGATACGGGCTATCTAGCATGTTGTTCAGCAATTTTGAGAGGATCATGATATTATTTATAAATCTTCTGCATTCAAGTTTTTGAATACCAAATTCTTTTCTGAGCGGGCTGTAGGAAATAAACCCAGGACTTACACCATGTTTTTTATAGTAAAGATATATAATAAATTTATTTTGTATTGACTCAATACTTTGCTTCAAGTTTTGTTGTGTTGAATCCCACACAACTGAGGCGTATTCCATTTTACTGCGAATTAGTGAAAAAAATAAATGTTGAATTACGCTTGAATCGGTGAAATCGGAGGTGGTACGTTTTAGAAAACATAATAATTTGCTGGCTTCTTTGGCAATGTTGAAAATATGATGATTGAATCTAAAATCGTTTCGAAAAAGAATACCAAGATCAAGGGCTTCCCACACCCTTTCTAATGCTAAGCCCTGCATCGTATATAAATAAAGTTCAGTTTTCTTAATGTTCTTGTTGAAGGAGATTACTTTACATTTTGAAAGATTGAATAGCAGTTTATTTTTTATCGACCAGGTAGATATTCGATCAATGTCATTTTGGAGTTCTAGATAATCATTTATATCTGAGATTTTGTTATATATTTTAAAATCATCGGCATAAAGAAGACAGTCGGATGATACCTCTGAAGGAAGATCATTGATGAAAATCAAGAAAAGGAGTGGTCCCAAATTCGATCCTTGAGGTACACCCGATCCAGCTAAGTATACATGAGATGTCTCGCCCCCATATGTAACATACTGAGGTCTCAACCGAAGATAGGAAGTGAAAAATAAGATCAGATGATTGCTCATTCCATAATAGTTCAGTTTGGCTAATAATATATCATGATTGACCTTATCAAATGCTTTGGTAAAATCAGTGTAAACACAATCTA
This sequence comes from Chrysolina oricalcia, assembly GCA_944452925.2. Taxonomy (NCBI): domain Eukaryota; kingdom Metazoa; phylum Arthropoda; class Insecta; order Coleoptera; family Chrysomelidae; genus Chrysolina; species Chrysolina oricalcia. Next base: position 41,242,195 of record OX101826.2, read on the forward strand.
CTTGTGAATTTGAAGCAAAAAATTCTGATATTTTATTAGTAAATGTCAGTAGATTTGTTTCAACCGACTTCTTTTTACAAAAACCATGTTGACTCGGCGATATGACACTTTTGAGACTGGCGTGCAACTTCTCCTGGATAATGAATTCGAAATCTTTTGCTGGACAGTTGAGTATTGCAATAGGACGATAATTAGTAATGCATTTTTTGTCTCCCTTTTTAAATATTGGGGTTATTCTAGTTCTCTTGATTTCATCAGGAAATATTCCTGTTTTCAGTGATTAATTATACAGGGTGTCAATTTGAAAACTTCCCAACCTTAATATCTTCCTTCCAGTAAACAATATGAGTAATCGAAAAAACAGGTCAATTTTATTGTCAAGGTGGACACTTTCACGGACTATTTGTAGCCCTCGTGGTTCAACCCCCTAGGAGGGGTAGATGTTACCCTTAGAATTTTAAATGGGAAGGGGGGTCAAGTGGCACATCATTTTGATGGGCGTTCAATTCTTGTTCCAATGGTACCCTGACTTATTATTTTGTGATGAGCATTTTCCGAAAAATTGCGTTCTAAACTAACAGAAGTAATTATTAGAACGCCTATACTGAGATGCATTATTGTATTGACTCCCTTTAATAAAAATGGTTAGAAGAGTAGGTGGCACCGCTCCAACCCTTGAATGACAGGAATAAATGTATTACGCATGGGATTTTTTATTTGGTGGTTATTTTCCTTCTACACAATAAAATTTAATTTGCGAGAAAGACATTTCCAACATAAAATCTACTTACGCTTATCTTATTAGCTGTTCGAAATGTTGTCCATTTTGCTCTAAATAGTAATACAGTCTGTTTTCGAACTCCCCTCCAACATTACGGAAAACTTCACTAGGAATTGACCGGCATGCTGCTGTAATTCGCCTTTTAAGTTCGTCAATATCAGAAGGTTGTGTTTTATAAACAACGGATTTAAGATGCCCCCAAAGAAAGAAATCTAACGGTGTTAAATCCGGTGATCTCGGAGGCCATTCAACTGCTCCCCTTCTGCCAATCCATCTACCCGGAAATCTCTCGTTTAACCACTGTCGGACGGGAAGAAAATAATGAGGTGGAGCACCGTCCTGCTGGAAATGTAACAGATCCTCCTGCAAAAGTTCATTACCTTCTGCATCAATTTGAGTTTCTAGCTCGTGAGTTATAAGAGGATCGATAGTCTCTTCAAGCATATCAAGGTACAGATTGCCAGTCAAGTTTTCTTCCAGAAATAATGGACCAAGAATGGCATTTCCAAGAATACCAGCCCAAAAATTAACTTTTTGTGGGTGTTGTGTATGCCCTTCCCGAAAAATATGAGGGTTTTCGTCACTCCAATAGCGACAATTTTGTCTATTAACATTGCCATTCAGAAAAAATGAACACTCATCGCTGAAACAGATGTTTAACAGAAGATTAGGGATGGTATTGACTCGATGAGACATGATTTCACAAAACTCTATTCTTCTATCATAATCATCCTCGTGGAGCTCTTGAAGAATCTGCATTTTATATGGATGAAATTTATGCATTTTCAATGCTTTTCTTATAGTCTCGCGTGACATTCCCGTCTGTTCTGATACTGGTCGTAAGGAGCTCGTGGGCTCTGCAGCAAATGTTCCCAAAACTTCAATTTGAGCTGCTTCATTTAGTACTCTGGGGTTATTTCTTTCTTTATTTGTCACTGAACCAGTTTCGTAAAACTTATTCACCAAATCAAGCACATACCGGTGACTTACATTACAATTTGGATGTCTTTCGTTAAAAAGACATGCCGCCCTTCGTGCGCACTTTCCAACTTCGCCATAAATTACAATCATTTCAATTCTGTCTTGAAGAATGTAAACCATTTTTACACTTTTATACACTTATTAAAGTAATTCCTAAACAGCCCAACAGGTACAACGGTATTCACAATACTACCACATAGTTCAAATTTGCTAACCAATTTTTTGCCGGAAAACAGAAACTTTTTACAGCAGAAGTAGCAAAAAAGGAAGGCTATCTGTACAATTTCTACGATGACACCTAAAAATTCAGCATTTAATAAACACAACTTTACTACCATCTACGTTTTACTATTAGACTACTTTTTTATGTAAAGTGTTTGGAGCTAATGGCTAATGTTACCCCTAATAAAGGGTTGGAACGGTACCACCTAATATTCTAACCAGTTCTGGCCAAACCATGCATCTCAGTATAGGCGTTCTAATAATTACTTCTGTTAGTTTAGAACGCAATTTTTCGGAAAATGCTCATCAAAAAATAATAAGTCAGGGTACCATTGGAACAAGAATTGAACGCCCATCAAAATGATGTGCCACTTGACCCCCCTTCCCATTTAAAATTCTAAGGGTAACATCTACCCCTCCTAGGGGGTTGAACCACGAGGGCTACAAATAGTCCTTGAAAGTGTCTCCCTTCACAATAAAATTGACCTGTTTTTTCGAATACTCATATTGTTTACTGGAAGGAAGATATTAAGGGTGGGAAGTTTTCAAATTGACACCCTGTATATTAAGAGTAACGGGTAAATCAAGGAATCCCTGCAAGCCTTGAATATGTAACAGGGAATATTGTCCGGACCTGACGATCTTTTGGGTTTTAATTTTCGTAACGCTTTTTCTATATCATCGACAGTTATTCTATCGAAGTGAAAGTTTTGAGAAAAATTCTGTGGAAACCTATTTGTTCTTTTATTCATATCGGTTATATCATATGTAGAGTCATTTTCATATATTGAGCCGAAGTAATCTGCAAATTCTCCTGCGATAATTTTTTTATCACTAATTTCCCTATCGTTGATAATAAAACAAGTTTCAAAAGTGCTTTTCTGTCGTCTATCTTTGACAAAATTCCAGAATAAGGTGGGGTCCTGTTTGATATTACCCTGTATATTTTGAATATATGCCTCGTATGTCTTTCTGATTTTCAGTTTTAATTCAGCCCTGTGTCGTTTGAAGTTACTCAAGTGGAAATCCGAGTCATTTTTCTTTTTCCTGAAATAATCTTTCAACCTTAAACTTGATTTAATATCGTCCGTGAACCAGGGCGGGTACTTTTTACCGGGTGTATTTGAATTTCTTGTAATTTTTGGTACTGAAACATTGAGAATTTCATAGAAAATTTTATAAAAATGATCTACACAATCATTGACATTTTCGTATTGGTTTAGAGGCGACCAGTCGTGGTCTCTCAACATTTCATAGAGTAATCTGAAATCAGCATTTTTGAAGTTATACTTGTCTTGAAGATTTTTTTATTGATATACAGGTTATTCAGTTTGAAATATCAAAGTTGTTGCTACTTTTCGATAGAAGCGGCAACGCCGCAGCGCTCACAAAAAAATATATTTAGGTCGATAGAGCAGAACTGATTATCCAAGAAACGAAATATTCAAAATGATCCTACGTCCCGATTTCCAGAAACGTCTAATAGGCCATCGAGTATGGAACACCCTGTATATCATAAAATTATAAGATATTTTTCCATCCTCCTCCAGAATACATTCGTATTCAGCCTTTCTATATCGGGTGGCAAATTATCATAAAATTTGAGAACTTGCGAAGTACGTATCCTACAGGGTAATTTCAATAGTCAAAATATGAGTTTAATTTATATAAACCGGAAATTATTCCCTGTGGAAATCTATGCCATCGGAAAATGTGTCTAGAATAATATAAAAATAAATTTTCGCAGACAAGAGAATATCATTGTGTCAGACAGTCAAGATTGCATTAAAACTCTGAACTTCCATGTAATCAACTCCAAGATGGTTGGAGAGTGCGTAGAGAAACTAAAAGAAATAGGCAAAAACAACACTGTTACTGTACTGTACTGTTCTCTCCTATGGGTTCCGAGACACACTGGAGTAGAGGCCTAGAGGGTAATGAAATAGCAGAGGTACTGTCAAAGAGGGGTTGGAACACCATTTCTGAGAACTGATCCCTTTTTGAGAAATAAGTAACAGCGGAATACTTGAACTTGAAAAGTAGTACATAACGAAAGTTTTCAATACTGGATAGAATCCAGGCAGGCCAAGAAGAAGATATGAAATGACTGCACCAGCAAGAGTAGAAATTAGCTCAGAATACTCACGGGAATTCTAAGCGGTCACTGCCGGTTGAAAAAGTAGAGGAAGAAGAATGCAGATTTTGCGAGAAAGACGATGAAGCCTCTATACACATTCTCTCAGAATGCACTACTCTGTGAAATCTAAAGGTAAGATACATAGGAGAAAATTAAATAGATGAGGGAGTTCTACCTAACCTGAAGTCATTTTGTTAAATATATGTTTAATAAAAACACTAATTGAAAAAATTGATTTAACCCGGGAGCGGTCGCTACCCTTCCCATTCCGCGATCGGTCGCGTGTTAGATTTGATATAACATTACGAAAAACCTACTACTATTATGTGAAATTCATTTTATCAAGGTTTTTATTTCAAATAACACATCATAATTTAACATATACATGTACTTCATCAAAATGTGAGTTACAAAGATTCTTCACTGGAGTTTTCACACTGAATACAAATGTATGTGGTTTTTGAAGTGTGTTCCTTACAAATTGGCGAAACACAAGTTCCACACTGATGTTCTTCCTTATTGGGCAGTATTTACACCTCAGTTTGTGTGGAGGCTGTTGGTTTTGCAATAGTGCGACAGCCGGAGTAGTTGGTTTGCCAATAATGTTGATTATTTTTTGTCGAAGAGGAATGGATAAGTTCGAAATAGAAGAACGCTTCTGTAGATGGTGTAGTGTAAGCTGTTTTGACAGCTCGGTAATAAATGTTCTCATTGGTCTCAACTGAGCGGTGTTATGCTTCTGAATTATCTGTGCATTTATTGTAGCAATATTCAATAACGAATAAAATACAGTTAGCGGCCAACGATTACTAATTCTTGCTACCGAGTATTCAGATTTCAAGCGATCTACCACGTCCACTCCTCCTTTTGTAGAATTATAGAATGTTATGATCTGGGGTTTTTTAGCTTCTTTGGAAGATGCATCTATTTCATCACCATCATGTAGAGTCGATAACATTAGGACATTTTTATTTTTCTTGGGTACATAGGAAGCGAGAACACAGCTATTGCCATCTTTTCCAAAACCGAAAATACTACTGCACACAGGTCGATTTTTTACTAGAAAACTGGTGGTATTTCCCGTTTATTTTTTCGAAGCGTGCCAAACATCGTGAGTTTGTGATTTACAAGCAAATCATTAGCAAGTGGTATGGAGGAAAAGTAATTGTCCATTGTCACGTTTCGTCCAGACTTATCAATGGTGGATATAAGACGTTTTACGACACTGGAAGCATCATTTGGTAAACAATATGGACCTTCTGGTTGCTGGCCAGCATATATTTCCATGTTGTGGGTGTAAAATGTCCTGGCATCAGCTAAGGTGTATATTTTTATGCCATATTTGGCAGGCTTATTCGCGATGTACTGTCTGAAGCGACACCTTCCACGAAAAGCATCCAACATTTCATCTATTGTAACATATTCTGAAACAGTAAAATTTGAAGAGCACGCTTTCACGAAATTGTCAAAAATGAACCGAATTGGAGCTAAATTATCATATTTGATCCTATTTTCTCTGGTGTTCACATCGTCAAATCGTAAAGCCCGTAGAATGACATGAAATCTTCGTTCTGACATCACAGCTACGAAGTATTCTGGTGCCGTACCGTCGGTACTCCACAATTCGGACGTATTCAAATGCTGTCCCTTTTTGACACCCGCCATGTATAGAAGCCCCAAGAATGCATACATTTCGTCGAAATCGATAGGTGGACAATCTCTAGAACGCGAATATGATTCCCTCAGTATTTCTAATTTTTGATTCGTAAAAGTAACAATTTGTTCAATGACTGCATCAGGAAGAAATAATTTCCAGCAATCTAAAGTGGTTTTAGCACCCTTGGCAATGGCCTTCACGCCGGGTAGTTGTGTTATAAGGTTATGAGCACGTGTCTTACTCCTAGGCTTGTTCGGTTTGTGCTTTAGCCACTCTGTAAGATTTTTACCCTGAAAAATAGGTTCCTTTCGTGTTCGCGGTTGTGCAACAGGTTGAGTAACAGGAACATCGTCAGTCTCACTCTCATTTGACTGTTCAGTGTCCGTATTATGCAAACTATGTTCAGAAGGGGAGTCATTCAGATCCTGATCGGAACCCTCGGGTTCTTCTGTGTCAGTTGGGATTTCTTCAAACCATTTCAATAGGGTTTCTTCCTCCTTCTTGTCCATTTTCGAAAATTGAACCCTAAAAATCAAAACAAGATAAGATATCACTAACACCTAATTGTACATGCAGGAATAACTTACCAAAACTTTAAAACACCATATATGAAAACACAGAAAACAAAATAAATTCTGTAGACGTGATGGGTCGCGTCGTTAGATTTTTTTCAAATCCGTGTACGTTATCCGTCGCGTGTTAGAATAAAACTGAAATCTCCTTCCTACGCTCAACATATATATCGAGTCGAATGCCGAACTGTCATACGCTATCGTAGTACCTCCCCCCAGGCATTCCTAATTGGAGAAGAAATTATAACCAATATGTTAAGTTTTATGAGCGGAAAACGAAAATTGTTAGATTTTTTTCTAACATTAGCGACCACTCCCGGGTTAATAGGACTTATTGAAATCTGTATTAATATTCTCAATTTTTGAAATTCTTCCTTGTGATATAACGCTATTTGTTTTTTCACTTTCGAGCTCACTAACACTATCACTGTCTATTCTACTATAAATTTCTATATTCCTTTTTTTTTCTTCCCTTGTTTACAATGTTGTGGGGCTGGAGAAGGGCTTTTGAATGTCACTGATTTTTTTCACGAATCTTTTATTTCTAACAAGAATACCACCATTTCTCGACTTCATCAATTATTATACCTTGAGACCATGTTGATTTTGGTTTCACTTTAACATTCGCACCTACTTCAATTCTGCTCTTTGGATCTTCTTCCGGAAATTGTTTCATTTTAAGAATTCTAATTCACTGTTTCAGATTTAGGATTAGTGCTTATGCAAGAAATGAATGTTCTCAATTTTCTTGATATCAAATGTTGTGCTGGAGAATTATATCCTTCAACATTCATATCACGATACAAGAGCAATGCCAGGTAGAATCCTTATTATCTCCAAGGACTAAAAATATTTTTGACTGTTTTCTAAATTCCTTTCAGCTAATCCTATCGACTGCGCCATTATAAATGTTGCATTTTATGTGTAATTGAGAAAATAATTCTATTCATACCAACTATATCATCAATATCATATCTGCTCACCAAGCAACATATACAAAATAATCCTATTATCAATACCTAACACATCTGATATCCTGTGCAAGCTAGGAAAGACGAGGTCCATACTTTTCAACGGGTGATGCCATGCACGAGACCGTGTTGGGATACGAACCCAGGCCCCAATTGTTGGGAAGCTAATGCTTTACCATCACGATTACAACGGCCTTAACCATGAACGCATGCGTAGAAGTGTGAAAAAAGAAAAAATCCACACTATTCCAACCACGAAAAAATAATTGAAAAATAGATTCAAACGAATTGATAGATGTTCTTTCAGATTACTTCACAAAAAATCGTAGAACGAACCTGCTGCCCCTGTCTCCTCGCTGCTATGGTGAACCGTTGGCGTAAACATTAGCTAATTAATTACATTGAAATACGTAATCCAAGCACTCAATGAGATTACCGAGAAGTTAATGCCTATTATTTCATTTGCGAATGATTTCATGGAATAATTTTTGTTCTATTGGATTCGACATAAACAAACTACAGCTAATGAATTCGTAGAGGGACTGAAGGAAGACTATTTAACTTTTATTTTAGAATTGAAAACTGACTGAGGTAAACCTGTGTAAGAGTGAACGCTTTTTTAATTAGTGCTACTTCAAAGTATTATAACTTCTAAAACAATGTCTTTTAAATTTCATATTTTAAACATAGCTAGTATGAATTTTACATTATATTTGAGTTTCACTGTTTGAAAACAAAACACTTTTACATAATAATTTTTTTTTAAATTTCCAATGTTCACACTTGCACCACAAAATGGGGCAAGTGTGAACGCGGTTTATGCTGTCTACAATAGTGAATGAGCCTGTTGTCGACCAGTTAAGGATAAAGTGCACTAAACAACTTTGTTAAAAATGAAACGGAAGGATTTTTTCAATTGCTTTGTACATAGTTTGTGACAATAGACTATAGTACGACATGACACTATTTCAAAATAGTTAAATTTTGAAATAATAATTATTTATTTTACGAAAAAGAGAAAAACGCAATTTTCATCAGTTTTCGACCTTGGTGTTCCTCTGGCTGACAGCTACTATACAGTTTTCGACCGATAGGTCAATGCTGGTCGGAAATCATCTCATTTTCGACCACCGCCACCGTAAAAAACTAGACAGGTATAATAATGATAGAAGAAATAAAATCTACCTATATTTTATTGAGAGTAATTATTACATAAATTGATGGAAATGCATTAAAAATAAAAGTTTCTTTCTTCAAACTCAAATTTGTATACTAGGTACCCTAGTATCACAATTCGCAGGTAGGTAACTCTTTTAGGGATGTTACGATTTCGTAACTATGAGGTACATTGGGAGCATTTGTAATCCCTGGTCGCGACCTCTTCATAAGGGATGCCGATAAAATCGGTGAATGCTAAATGAAACCACCTGGGGCAATAATCACAACCAATATTTTTATCATCCTCATTCTCTGTATCACTGTCCAACTGGCTTTCACACGCTGCACAATGGATTTTAGGAGTTTTAGGACCAGGTGGCATATTTTCTTTTTGGTGTTTCGGCAAAATTACTTTAACTCTATTCTGTCTCTGAGATCTTTTCATTTTAGTTTCTTCTTGTTTGCGTTGTTTAGCGTTCTGTTTTAGTACTCGATTTTTTTTGGCTTTCTCACATTTTTCTCTCTTTGCTCTATCTTTTTGGCATAGTAATCTCTCCATACCTCGGATGATATAGCACTAGGAAGTCTCTCTTTTCGTGAATTTGATTTTTTCAGAATATCAGGATCTGGAAAAATGAGGTGACGTTCAAAGGTGGCTATGGATGTCGAGAGTTCTGATTGATGATCATCGATGGAATGCGATAATAAAAGTGATGAATCGTCTTCTATAGTTTCTGGGGGGGCGAAAACATCAGTTGATTCCAAGAGAGCAGAATCATCAATTGTTTCCGGGGACGTAGATTGATTCTGGGGGAGCATATTCTTCAGTTGTTTTCGGAGACGCAGAAACATCAATCATTTCCAGATGCATAGAATTCTCAGAAATTACTAGGGGTGCAGAAACTTCAATTATTTCCGGAGTAGTCGTAACTTCAGTCATATTTAGGGGGCTGAAAACCTCCACAGTTTTCAGAATTTTATCTGGGGAACCAGTAATCTCTTTCGCTCCCAAAGATTTTCTATCGTTCGTTCGATCGTTTGCTGGTACTTCCATATTAGAATAATTTTCTCTTGTAGTAAGAGGATTATTTATCATTATTTCAATTGGATCCACATGTTCATTGTGGAGATTTTGTGGTGAATCCATCATTGGGTCATTAAAAATAATTGAATCCATATGAACAGAATTTGGGTAATTCAAAATGTTTACTTCAGCAGAATTACAGCTAGAACTCTGTGTACTGAATTCCTTCATCATGTTCGAATACTTTTATTTCATCCAGAATAACTCGTACATTTATACCATAGCTATTGAGCTCATCCTGAATTTTTATTAACACTTTCTCAGCTGACCTCAGATCTTAAAATTGTATTGTGCGAACGGAGTTTGAATCTGCAATACTTGAAGGTTCAGTTTTCTGATTTTCAATAATATTTTTTACACATGTTCTGTAGTCCACGTTGTTGGGATTGAATGGAAATAATCTACATTTCCTGAACCCATTTTTGATGTGATTTATCATATCGGTATTCACCAGTGCTTCCTGAAGAACTTGACAAAAGTTGGCTTTTGTAACAGACCTGTTTATATTTTCTGGCTTAGCCTGCCATTTTCTCACCGTGCTTTTCCACTCTTGTTTGAGTGGTTTGAACACACTGACATCTGCTGGCTGTAGGACATGCGTTGTATTCGGTGGTAGAGCATAAAGAATGATTTGATTCATATGAGATTTGTGTCCATCAATCAAAAGGAGTACAGGTCTCTTAATACGGTTTATGGTAATCCATTTATTAAAATCATTCGCAATATATTCGAAAAATATGTCTCCCTTCATCCACCCGGAATCTGATTTACTCAAAACCCATCGTTTAGGCATGCTCTCGACAACTGCTCTGGGAGGTCTCACATAAGGAAATACGGAGGTAAGCATAATTTACCAGAGGCGTTAAAAACCACCAGGACTGTGACATTCTCTTTGTCATTACCTTTTTTTATTGTGTACAAATTTTTCCAGCCTTTCGGAGCTAAGACTTTACCAGTTTTAGGACATAAAGCAACACGAGTTTCGTCACCATTGAAAATTCGATCAGGATCCTCAAGGATATCCAGATGATTATGTCGTTCTAAAAAATCCTTCAGTTCACGAAACCACAATCTAATGGTTTCCTCTGTCACTATAGCTCGAGCTTTGTTGATTCCCTCTGCTACCCTTTCTTGAAAAATTCCTTGATGCCATTGTCTGTGGCGATTTTTTAGGCAGTGTCGAGTAAATCAGTTTTATTCACTGGGAAGCCACTTTTCCCTTTTCTCCTTGACTAGGTGACAGCGATGTAACATATTTATATTTTTGACTTTTTTCTTACTTCTTTTATCCACATAAGAACACTCCTATATAATTTTGTTAAATTATTATTATTATTACGAAATGACACTGCAGTACAATTTTAGGTTGAGTGGAAGAACAAGTTTTGTGGGCGCTCTGTCCATGAAAATTAAACTTCGCCTTTCATTTTCAATCACTATTTATATGACTATTGTGAAAGTTTATAATTTCATTTCCGATTGAAAATAAAAAAGAAGTTTATTATTATTTTTATTTTTATTATTTTGCTATTGTAACTATCCAATTAGCGATCTTTTGTTCAACATCTCTTGTCAGTAATGGGGAAGGTCCTGTTGTTCCAGCATTCTCTGGAACCCTGCCATGGAGTCGATCGAGGATGGTTGTTTTAGGAACTTTGAAATCTCTGCTCGCTTGCCTTATGCTCTTATTTTTCTCCCTTATTTCAAACAAAGCCCTCTTTAGAGTTTCTTCGGAATACTGAAAAAGTTTTCTTTGTATTTTTCTTGATGGCATCTAAAAAAAGGATCGTCAAAATTTCACGTGTCCGGAAACTGGACCAATATTCGACCACAGAAAATTATACTGAAACAAGTATGTGATCGATAACAGGTATATAAACGATTGATGCTGCCCTTTTTCGTCCATACGTTATTTGTTGATGTTGATACATACACACCATTTGCTAATCACTGATCGAAAACTGGATGAAATATCATTACTGTTAATGCGAGTAGGAACATGATATGAACAAGGTGTATATTCAGGAGAATGAAGAGAGACAAAAGAGTTTAAACAGATATGTGAACTAATTGTCGACCAACATGGTCGAAAAAGGGTTTTTGTCGTTTCGTCGTGTCTGATTGACGACCACCTTTTTCCCATAAAATTTGAAAGACATATAAGGTATTCGTAACTAAAAATTTCAAGTTTGAACTTATAGAATACGCCAGTCAATGAAACAGAAGAGATATATACATGGTTACGATTATACTCACTTTTTCCAATGGTGCACTTCACTAAATTTTTCAATACATTTAGGTATCACTTGGTGTATACATGCAACATGGACGACTGCCTCAATTCTGACGAATCTCACACTCGCGCCACCTGGTGGCAGAAAACAAATTAAATAGCCAAATGACGTCCGAATACCAGAAAGAGGTCCAAATATCAACTAATTTAACTATTATGAATGAAATAATGCTAGAGTGATCGAAAATTGGGAGTGGTCGGCTAATAGGCACATTCACCCTAAGGTGCTTTCAGATTAAATGGGGCAAGTGTGAAATGCTGTTAGGAAAGCTACAACTTCGTTTTTTGAACACTTCAATATCTAAAATAGTTGAAAAGTTATTAACTTTTCAAAATGAAATATATCCCAATAACCTAAAATAAAATCAAACCACGTTTAATTTCAGCCACAGCAAAATTTGTATCTTTCTTTAAGCCGACCCTCTGTTAGTCTTCCTAACGTAGACTCTTGGCATATTCTGAAAAGAAAATTTTTCATTAAATTTTCACGCCACAAAATATGTACGTTCACTTGCACTTGCACTGATCAAATGTTCACACTTACCCCATTATGCAAAATAATAAAGGGTGAGTGTGAACACGATATTAATCAACAGCACGAAAAAAAAACAGAGAATGCAAATATAATGTGTTAAACTTCAACATATTACAAATACAATAGGAATATTTCCAAATAAATTCAAGTTGGTAAATGCAGTTTCGATTATTTTTTAAAATAACACGTTGCACTCATCAACTCAACACTTTATGGCATGAATTAAATAGGTTATGTGGCTCCCGCCAATCATCGCAGGATGATAAACTACTAAGAACAAAAAAAATGCAGGTATATCGGTGTACTCCTGTCATTTTGAAATGATATGTTCACAGTTGTTACCCTCGAATCACACTTACCCAGGTTTACTATATAAGTTTTATTTAAAAAAACAGTATGATCTACTAATGCAGACAAAATTTTATCCAGTTTGTTGGTATACTACAATTTTTCACAACCTTACATGAGAAAAAAAAAATTATCGATTATGTGCACAATGGAAATATAAAAATGGAAAATACTTTCTCAAGTGGAATTTCTGTCAATTATGAAAAAAAAACACATGATTTATTGCAAGTAATGAATCAAAAAGAAAAACATGTCTTCAATAGCTGCTTATTGTATGACAACAATGAAAACATATGATGTGGATTTCTTCCTCAAATAGGTCATTTCAAATTTGGAAAAACGATATTTTGACGCAAATCTTCCCAAGTAGTGCCAGATAGATTTTTATTTTGCAAGTGTAACTAATAAAAAGTCTCCAATTTCGATAGTCTCAGAAGAAGGTGGTCTGTTCTCTTCTCTTCTCTTATAGTCTCTTAGTCCCCTAGAACTGCTTCCTCAGATTCAGAACTCGTGGATCGTGATCTTTTCTCCTTGTTTTTCTTTTGAGAAGTCCAACCCAGTAGTTTTTGCCGTTTTGTACTTATTTTGCATTCTCTTTCATTTCTTCATTCCTTCTTCTCTCGTAATTTTTATTGTAAAGCAACTACAATCAATTTATTTTTTCTGTGTCTTTGAAAATCTTGACTTTTCCTTTTTTCTGACTTTACGTTTGGATGTTTTTTGTTGAGACTTTGGATATGCTCTAATAATTTTAACTGTTATGATTACAGTCAAAGTGCATGAAGGTATTGTGTGTCGTACAAGAAATGGTGATTAGTTTTGGACTCCATTGAGTTGAGTGTCTCTTTCTTGGGATTCGGGAATAGGCCTACAATCGGAACATGACTGGTAAACTTGGTAAGTCGCGAAATTTTCATCTCCAAACGCCAGCTTATTCCAACTTTTGCCAAATTATACGAAGTTATCTTAAAAATCCATTTGACATCTCATTTTGAATTATAAAACCTCTTTCTTCAAGAACGATTTGCATTCAGAAAAAATCATTCAATCAAATCGGCTATTGGCAGATTAAATAAAGGTATCGAAAACAATTATTTCGTTTATGCAAATTACCTGGACTTGACAAAAACGTTTGATTGCGTTTCACATGACATTTCACTCAAAAAACTTAAATATCATAATATCCACGAAGAAAGTATCAACTTAATAAAATCTTGCCTAGAACACCTAGTCCAGTTCGTTCTTTTCCAAAATAAAATATCTTCTCTACTCAATATACAATATGGTGTCCCCCAAGGATCCGTTTTAGGAGCACTGCTTTTTCTTGTATTTCTATTCTATTCTATTCATCTCCATTATCAGTGTTGGGTCGGATACAGGAAAAAAGGATACGAATACCGGATAAGGATACTTTTAATGTATCCGGATACTTTTTAAAAAATTACGGATACTTTCACCTAAAAATGTACTTTTACGGACACAATTAAAAATACTAGGCATGAATATCAAAAACAAAAAGTGATAAAAAAAGATAGAAAATAAAAAAAGATACTCAATAAACTGTTTATATTTATTTTGTAAACAAAGAACATTTCAAGATAAAAATATATATTTTAAGCTTTTACGACATTGTTCGCTAGATATGACACTTATATCTATAAAAGTACCTTTGAGTTTACCTTTAAAAATTGTAGGTAATTCGAATGTAATGCACACAACTTAACACAAACAAAATGTTTATGAACAGATATATTGCACGATAGACGATAATAATTATAAAAATCACAGTAACAACCTAAACGACTCTTCATCTAGGACAACTCAATCATAACTGAGCTAAATGGAACCACCGCAAGTTCGTGATCCTTGCAGCAGACAAGATTTTGCAGGATTTTTCCTGTAAAAAACGTGCCGCTAGACGCTAGATGCTGAATCCCGACCGTAAACTGGGTTGGATGAATCATCGCATTCATCGTTCGATATGTAGTTCACACATAGCAATATTAAATTTCTTTGTTGAAAAAATACAAAAAGATAGCAAGACTTTAGGGTAATTATTGAACAAATTACCTATTGCAATTGGGTCATAAATACAGTAATATTGGAAAACTGAAAAACAACAAATTAAAACGAATATTTTATTTTCAATTATACAGAGTTATTAAAAAATGGATACAAAAAATTTTCACAAATGAAATGAATTTTATCAGGGTTCTTTATAAGGAATGGATAATTGATATGGGAATTATGAAATGGCCACGCACATACGACATAGATTCTGATTCAACGACATTGATTGGTAATTGGTATCTTGTACCGCCTTACCTCACCCCGTTTTCGAGGATGCTGAACTTCGAGTTTGGGTGTTCGAACCCCGTAAATGGAGGAAAACAAACTCCAATTGGGGTCTACTGCACATTTTTGATATATGAGGCACTCTAATAACTCATTTTTCGAGGTTGCAAAGTGCTAAAATTGTATTTCACCGTTTTCGATGATGCCCGACAAGATACGCCTGCATAAATGGTTTTCACTCATCGAATAATTTAAAAGTATCCGAAGATCGAAAAAAGTATTCGGTATTCGGATACTTACAAATTTGGCGACGGATACGGATACTGAATACAAAATTCGAAAAATATTCGAATACAGCTTTCGAATACACATAAAGTATCCGGATACTGTATCCGAATACAGAAGTATTCGGATACTACACAACTCTGTCCATTATCAAAGTTTATACTATTTGCTGATGACAGCACGTTCATACATTCAGGAAAAAATTTAAGTACTGATTTCCACGGTTGAAACCAAAAAAGAACAAATAGAACGATGGTACCTATAAATAAACTGAAAGTCAATGAATCGAAAACAGAACATATGCTTTTCAGTATGAGAAATACTGGCGAAATTAGATTCACATCCAAGTATACCAAATTTTTAGGAGTTTACATTGATGAAAAACTGACCTGGCAGGAACACTGTGAATTTCTATGTAAGAGATTGTCGAGCCTTACTTTCTTACTACGGACTCTTTCGAAAATCGTGAACCTGAGTACTTTACAGCCTTTCACGGCCTCATTCAGTCCTTCATATCCTATGCTGTATTAGTAAGCGGACACATACGGAGACGACTGTAGGGACAAATTCGAACAACATAGGGTATTAACGTTACCTTGTATATATAGATTGCAATGTCTTTTATACATGAAAGAAAACTTACATGAATATATAAACCACTCCCAAATTCATGACTACCTTACACGAAATCGTCAAAACATCCAAGCCCATTATTTGAGACTGTCGACATTGTTTATATAGAAGATAGTTAGTCAACCTTATGGGATTATAATTGGATCAAAGTGGATGCGACATGTAGATGGCGATAGTGAGCTCGCATCCAAGTCATGAAGTAACTTCAGTGATCTGGCCTCCAAGTCATGTCGTAACCTGATTAAAACAATGGAAAAGAATTAAAATCAGGGTTTTTTAAAGAAACCTGCATAAAAATTACGTCAAATATTCATGTTTGTAACTAATCACGCTAGATGACACTCGCGTTTGTGTCCAATACCTTTTCCACAGGCATTGACTAACTATGTTCTATTTAAACAATGCTGTCGATAACACGCGATGGAATGTCCTATTGGACACCCAAGCCATACGACGCCCTCCCTGCGGAAGCCAAGGAACTAGATCTCCACAATTTCAAAATAAAATTCAAACATTTTCTTCTACATGTCTTTTATGACGTCAATGAGTTTTTCAATGGTATTCTTACATTTCAGAACAAATCAATTATACAAATTTTGACCTGATTTTAATGTCTATTAGACTTTCAATGTGCGACTTTATCTCTTTTTTCCAAGCTTTTTTGTACAACTTGATATTACTTGTGTAAACACTTTTGTATCCTAACACCAATGAAGAATTGATTGATTGATTGATGTTATCAGTGTTTTCATTTTAACAAACAATGTTCATTGTATTCTTTGTACTTGAAACAATTGTTGTAATATAGCATAATTGTAATAATATCGTGTATATTGTTTTATTATTAGTGTATTTATTTCTTCAAACTATTAACTGTCAATGTCTGTGTTCTTTGTACTTGTAACAAGTGTTCAATCACTTATTAAGATACTAATAATAAAATGGATTAAGCAATCCAAACTTCTGCATTTAACCTATACGATAGGTATAATCGTCGGCAAGTCTCCAACAGAAAACAACTACTGCCCCCTACGACCATTGAATTATATCTGTTAGATTCTTGGCAAAGTATTCTACAAGAACTACTTTGCAATGTTCTCCCAATCTCAACTCCAAAACATGTCTCAATCCACACGAGGGAACACCTACGGACCGGTTTCATGGTTCCTTGCCAATCATCAGCGCAGGGTAGCTCACCCAACGCAATCGAAAAATATCTTGACCCCAAGATTCGAAGAGTACTCCGACTATGGTGTCGACTTCGTCTGAAGCCAAATAAATTCAGAAGAAAATATTTGATGACACTACTTGGCAGAAGCCCATTAAACTAATAATAAAATGGATTAAGCAATCCAAACTTCTGCATTTAACCTATACGATAGGTATAATCGTCGGCAAGTCTCCAACAGAAAACAACTACTGCCCCCTACGACCATTGAATTATATCTGTTAGATTCTTGGCAAAGTATTCTACAAGAACTACTTTGCAATGTTCTCCCAATCTCAACTCCAAAACATGTCTCAATCCACACGAGGGAACACCTACGGACCGGTTTCATGGTTCCTTGCCAATCATCAGCGCAGGGTAGCTCACCCAACGCAATCGAAAAATATCTTGACCCCAAGATTCGAAGAGTACTCCGACTATGGTGTCGACTTCGTCTGAAGCCAAATAAATTCAGAAGAAAATATTTGATGACACTACTTGGCAGAAGCCCATTAAACTAATAATAAAATGGATTAAGCAATCCAAACTTCTGCATTTAACCTATACGATAGGTATAATCGTCGGCAAGTCTCCAACAGAAAACAACTACTGCCCCCTACGACCATTGAATTATATCTGTTAGATTCTTGGCAAAGTATTCTACAAGAACTACTTTGCAATGTTCTCCCAATCTCAACTCCAAAACATGTCTCAATCCACACGAGGGAACACCTACGGACCGGTTTCATGGTTCCTTGCCAATCATCAGCGCAGGGTAGCTCACCCAACGCAATCGAAAAATATCTTGACCCCAAGATTCGAAGAGTACTCCGACTATGGTGTCGACTTCGTCTGAAGCCAAATAAATTCAGAAGAAAATATTTGATGACACTACTTGGCAGAAGCCCATTAAACTAATAATAAAATGGATTAAGCAATCCAAACTTCTGCATTTAACCTATACGATAGGTATAATCGTCGGCAAGTCTCCAACAGAAAACAACTACTGCCCCCTACGACCATTGAATTATATCTGTTAGATTCTTGGCAAAGTATTCTACAAGAACTACTTTGCAATGTTCTCCCAATCTCAACTCCAAAACATGTCTCAATCCACACGAGGGAACACCTACGGACCGGTTTCATGGTTCCTTGCCTATCATCAGCGCAGGGTAGCTCACCCAACGCAATCGAAAAATATCTTGACCCCAAGATTCGAAGAGTACTCCGACTATGGTGTCGACTTCGTCTGAAGCCAAATAAATTCAGAAGAAAATATTTGATGACACTACTTGGCAGAAGCCCATTAAACTAATAATAAAATGGATTAAGCAATCCAAACTTCTGCATTTAACCTATACGATAGGTATAATCGTCGGCAAGTCTCCAACAGAAAACAACTACTGCCCCCTACGACCATTGAATTATATCTGTTAGATTCTTGGCAAAGTATTCTACAAGAACTACTTTGCAATGTTCTCCCAATCTCAACTCCAAAACATGTCTCAATCCACACGAGGGAACACCTACGGACCGGTTTCATGGTTCCTTGCCAATCATCAGCGCAGGGTAGCTCACCCAACGCAATCGAAAAATATCTTGACCCCAAGATTCGAAGAGTACTCCGACTATGGTGTCGACTTCGTCTGAAGCCAAATAAATTCAGAAGAAAATATTTGATGACACTACTTGGCAGAAGCCCATTAAACTAATAATAAAATGGATTAAGCACCATTTAAAACCTATTTTTTTCAAATTTTTGGCCCCCCGGAAAGACCCCAGGCTTAGGGTCTGACCCCCCCCCCTCCATAGCAAAATCCTGAGCACGCCACTGTTTATTCACATGTTATTTTTATCCTCGTATTGAATCATATTGTATTAAATTTTATTATTCTATTGTACATGCGCATGTTTGTGAATAAACAACATGAAATGATAATCTAAAGAATACCAAAGGGAGGTCTATAAAGTAGAAAATAATCGTTGTATCACAACTGAAAATTTATTACTATTACTATTATTCTCGATCGTTGACATTTTCTCTTCCACTCAAATCATTCCGATTTTAAGGGCAAACTTTCCCATATGCGATTGTATTATTAAGCACCGACAACTAAATCATAAAGACATGCGGTCTGAAATCATCCACCCATTGTAAACTTTTTTTACATATTCATATATGCATAAAGATTTTCCGAACACAATAGCAACACAATTAAATATCTGCCGAATTACCCGACAACATTTCAAATGCTATTATAACGGATATGTTTCAAAATATTCAGGGGTTGCAACCCTTTCCACAGCGCCCTATTGGCTACATCATAACAAAGCCCTTTAATCATTACCTCTGGGTGGGGCCTAACTAATAGGGATGACAGTTTATCAAGGGCTGGGATCTACGATGTTAACAAGATAAAAAACAAAATGTAATTTGTCTGTCGAGGCATATGTGATTTTTATAAATGAAGATATATTACTATCATTATCGAGAAGGCATTGTTCAAAATACTGTCAACGGTGATGGTCATAAAAAAAGTGAAAACTAGTTTTTGGCTCAAGTATCTACATACGAAATAAATAGCAGTAAAAACTTAAAAATCGAATACTTGAAAATGGAGAGAGATCACAAAAACCACATAAATGATACTAAAAATTCTTCAATGACAAATTGTACAGTCAATCAGTAAATATATCGAAAACATTTTATCAATAACGCTCATGACCATTGAACAAGAAAAATAAATAACGATATTCAACTAAAATAGAAAAATACCAATAAAGCATGTTACACAAATGAACAGCATTTAAAAATAAAAAATTTGGAGGCATCATTTGAATTCAATGAGTTTCAGTTCTGATTTCCATTTTCCCGTCTAATATGCCACAATATTTTACAATTTAATTTAACTAAAGACGTAAAACTACTACATTATTTATAATTTATTAAACTAAATGAATAACTCTTTGAAAAAAAGTACATTTCACAGAAACTATAATTCAAATGTAGGTACAATCAGTTCACCTCTGAATCGCAAGGCATCACACGTTAAAAGGTAAGGGCTGCGCCTTCCCTAGCTCGCACAAGTCTCTCGAAGACTTCTGAGATTTGCAAAATATACAGGGTCCTTCAATAATGATTGCCTATGCTGGGGATTTCTTTGAAGTAGTCAGGCCTGAGTTTAATTTCAATGGTGCATTTCCATAAACCTACTCGACACAAATCTTCTGGAATTTTCTGAACTATTTACTGTGGGATGTATTAAGGGCCATCAGTGGAATAGGTTCAGTTGAACTACGGATTGACTTACTAATGGTTTAAAATGTGAATGTACTACTTTGAATGATGAGCAATGATCACATTCTAACAATTAGTAAGTCGATCCGGAGTTCAAACTGAACGTATACAACGAGCCCTAAATGTGTATAAATCTATATTGACAACAAAAAGTAGAATAACTTGAGTGGTATGAAGGTTGAATATTGCAGAAAAAAATTAAAGCATTTATTTAAAAATTACAATATATGTAATAGGTAATCATTATTATTATTATTAGATGGCGGGGCTAGCCAGTGGCTGAAGTGCAGGTAGTTCTGTATAGAACCTTTCTGCACCCCGCCATCACGTCTATCTCGTGAGTACTCCGGATCTCTTAATGAACTCCTGGAGATTCTTCACAAGGTTTTCCTGCGGGATGGTATCTTCAGCACCGCAGTGGCCGAAAATATCCATCCTCATGCGAGCCAGAGCATCGCATTCAAACATTATGTGGGAGGCTGTTTCGTCCTCATTATCACAAAATCTGCATTGTGTGGACTCTTGATGTATCCCCAACAGTTGCAGGTGTTTTCTCAGGTGGCAGTGGCCTGTCATCAGTCCTACAACCTTCCTGAGAGAGTCTCGGCTTAGTTCAGAAAGGTGTCTTGATAGCCGGTCGGTTGGCCCTATCATCATCTTTTTTCCGTGAGTATTGCCTGAGGCACTCTCCCAGAGATATTGATTATAGGTTTTAACCAATTTCTTCGTGTCCTTCCTAATATCCCCAAACGGGATTCCGCAGGCTGGTTCTGGTCCAATGAGAGTTGTTGCTGCCCCCGCTCTTGATAGGGCATCCGCGATCTCATTTCCCTGTATGCCCTAATGACCTGGTACCCAGACAAGTTTTACCTTGTTCTGTGCTCCCAGTTTGTTAAGGTTTTGGTGTGCCTCCCAAACTGTGATAGGTAAAGAAATATGCTAATATTTTATTACATAAGACGTTTCGTATCTATGCGGAGTGTATCAAATAGTGGTGAAAACTAATTTCATTATTCCTAAAAAGGACTTCAAAAAAATCATCAGCAAAGGCAACTATTTTATGAAAGACCCTGTATTTGTCGAATTTGCAGAATGAAGTTTCATCATGAATGATCTGGTTTATCACCGGTATTCCAGACATTTCGATATATCAACAAGCAGGACCGATGCGGCTCCATGAAACAGAGAATATCTTGTATATAATATGTCTGTCTGATATGGGAGATGTTTACATCATCAATTGGATTTGATATCAGTATCCTTCGAAATATCTGGAGATGAAAGAAATTACACTTTTAATAAAAACTTGCTACCTTTGCACTCACCCTGTATATCGTGAGTATGTGCAGGAATGATCAAACTCTATAGTGGATGTGTATCGATCATATGAATAATCGATGTATAGTTGATTTCGTTTATAAATTCGAAAAAAATATCTTCACAATGTCCATTTGAAATTCTGGAAAAGTTTTTATCAGCACCCTGTCTAATCTAAACTGTAGAATTAAGATCTTTGGCGCAATGGAGACATTTGATCAGCATCACCAGTTCTACAATATGGCAAATTCTCATTGAAACGGTGCTAGGTCCTTTCAAGTCGAAATATACATTTCTTTATTTTTATGTCAACTCTTCTGAAAATAACTGTTTCAAAAAGTTATATTTTATATATTTTTTAAATCATTTTGGATGTCAAAAAAATCTTTCTACTGCTGTCAACAAAACTAGTCATTTTTGCATCTCTACTGAAGCGTAAACGCTTCTTTTATACTGCCAAAATGATTCACTAAAATACATAAAACATTACTTCATGAAAAATGTATTGCTTGGTTAATTAATAATTACGAGGATATATTGAAAAATTCTTAGCATACTATAGAACCAGTGGTAAGTGGTCAGTAATGTCGAATAGTAACCTCAAAAATCAATCATGATTACTCCATGTCAATCCCAAAAAACTGAAGCAAGAACTTTTCCAGCAGATTTTTGGACACGAAACTTCTTAGGTCTTAGAGAACCGGAGTGTCGCCATTCCATCGATTGTTGCTTTGTTTCTGGATCGTAGAAATGTACCCAAGACTCATCCATAGTAACAATTCGGTTTAAGAAGTCTACATCGTTTTCAAATCGAGCACAGATCGAACGCGATGCTACTACCCTTGCACGCTTTTGGTCAACATTCAAACATTTGGGGATCTATTTTGCAGCCATTTTTCTCATGTCCAAATTGACGTGAACTATATGATGAACGCGTTCGTAAGAAATATTCAGTGCTTTATATATCTGTTTTAGCCCAATTTGACGGTGTGCTAAAATCATGTCATGAACTGCATCGACATTTTCGGGGACTGACACAGAAACTGGCCTTCCCGATCAGTCATCATCTTCAATGGAAAATTTACTTCTTTTGAAGCTTGCAGTCCAAGTTTTCACGGTCGCATGCGAAGGACATTGATCACCAAGGGTATTAAGCATATCTTCGTAAATCTGCTTACCTCTTAACCCTTTTAAATACAGGTACTTGATGATGGCTCGATACTCCAATTTTCGATTTTCACAATTTCGGTGGACATATTTTTTCTTTTAATTTATTGCGTAACTCTGGTTTAGTTTTTTGATGTCAAACTTTACATTGACACTTCTAATAACGCAATATTTTGTTTATGCAGGGAACTGGTCTAGGCTAACTAGATATCAATAAATCCTCGTATAAAACAATTTCAATTATTAAACTGATAATTGATAGTAAAGTTTGAAAAATTACTTGCAACATAAAGGACATGGCATGTATTCCTGGGGCTCGACCGATTTTTTAAATTCTGTATATATCATTCTAGAGGACAAAAATAGCAATTTACTTCATTGGACTTTTTTTCTGGCCCTGCAGTGTGAGCGAAAAAATTGGGTTGAATGTCTAATGTCAATTTTGGAAAATACTGTATTTAAGTTGATTTTTCTCGATTTTTGAATAGGTATGATATACTGTGAAAAATATCAATCTACTTCGAATGGTGTGCATACTTACAGGATGGGGCAGAATATACGGTTTTTCTGAAAACTGTTTATTAACTTTTCGCCCAAGTGTGAAATTTTCAGTAGTAATACCACAAGTGATTGAATTTTTGCGATAAGTCTGTCGATTCATTTCTGAACTAAACTGAATTGCTTCGTCATGCGGACTCGAGGTGTTTTCTTGATACAATTCAGTTGAGTTCAGAAATAAAAGACAGACTTATGAGATAAATTCAATCACGAGTGGAATTTTATTAGACTATTTCACGAAGCATTAAAAGGATGTGTTATGAACATGAACAATCAATTCATCATAACCATGATCATTTAACTATAATCATAAAAAAAATATATTACTATCAATAATTCATTACATAGTTACGATACGACTCATTTTGACGTTTTCGCCTACAATTATAATCTGTCAAAATGTCAAACTTTGCTTTGTCATCTATGGTTACATCGTTGAAAACACCAATACTGACAGGCCAATCAGAATAGAGAGAGAGCTGGTGTTTTCGCGATAATACAAGTTGTCTTTGATTAGTGGAATAGTCATTGAATTTCTCGAAGCCGAAGGTTCTCCCGAGGTTGCTCGTGTTAGTATTTTTTACATGTTTGCCATAAACATTGTGTTTCACTTCTCAAGGAAACATACTTGTATTTTCCGTAATTTTTGACGTAGAATCATGATATTTCCAAAATGTGTCATCCTAACGTCAGCAGCGGTAGAACTAGCCATTTTAAGGGAAAGTTATATTAGGGAGCAAAATTGGCCCAACATTCCTTCGGATTTGTACTCAGGATCCTTAAATTTCTACTAACACACCTGTCTCCTGAACATTTTCAGTAAAGAAAAATTCTAATTTGTTTCATTTCTCATGGAAACGCCACTGTATCTTCTGTAATTTTTGACGTAGAACTATGAAATTTTCAGGATCAATAGAAACATTAGAAGTAAATTCACTTCACAAAAGCGGACATCTTACGTGTTATACACTGCTCGCCAGCAGCGACGGAACCACACATTTTCCCATCGCTTCTGGCGTGCAGTGTATATGACATGGGATGATTCCTTTTGTGCAGTGAGTTCATTTCTAGTGTATCTATCGATTCTGATAATTTCATAGTTCTGCGTGAAAAATTACGCAAGATACCTTGAGAAGTGAAACACTCTGTATATGGTTGCAAACATGTAAAAAACAAACATGCTAAAACAAGCTACCTCGGGAGAACTTTCGGCTTTGAGAAATTCAAAGAAAAGTCCACACCTTGGCTAGAAGTTAAAAAAACACGTTTTAGAAAAATCGCGTATTCTGCCTCATCTTGTAAGTATGCACTTGCACACCATTCAGAGGCAATTGATAATTTTCACAGCATGTTATACCCAAAAATCAAGGGAAATCAACTTATAGAAAGTATTTTCCACAATAATTGTCATTAGACATTTAACTCAATTTTATAGCTCACCCTGTAGGGCCAGAAAAAAGTCTAATGACGAAAGTTGTTTCGTTCGACCTCTAGAATGATATATCCAAAAATTTTAAAAAATCTGTCGAGCCCCAGGAATACCTACATGTATCCAGTGCCATGTCCTTTTTGAAGATGTTTCACATCGCTGCTCTACAGAAATGCTAGATATTTCTGATTATCTGTAATTTTTAAACTCATATCATGTCATTCTATCGAAAATTAGCAAAAATGTTATTTCGAATAACATTGTAATTAGTACAGTTCCCGGCCTCAAGTGTACCACTTTTATGTGACGAGAACTGTAAACTCACCCTTCAACTAAAAATGTTAATGAAATAAGTATTTATTTCTAAAATACCTATTAACATAATTCCTCAATTTATTTCGCAATTCTTTTGAAACCACCTGTATATCCAAACTCTCTCATTATAAGTCAGTGCTACATAATCCAAATCTATTTCGATGAGATCCTGAATCATCCAAGTGAAAGAAGCACTAATATGTAGAAATATTTATATTTTCATCAACGTTGCCGTGAGGTATAGAACGAAAATCAACATACCTGCTGTCAAAATACCCAGTTCCATCCATTTTCATTGTTGAAAGTGGTTGGTTGCTCTTTGTTTACGATGAATGTGTATTAATGAATACTTATTTATATTTTGTTGTAAACCTACATGTGATTTGAACGGGTGTAACGGTATGAAGAGAAATATCGGTTGTAAATAATTGCTGCTGGTTTTTTCTTCGAAATAGTTTGATAATTTTGCCAGTTGTGTTATGAAACGCAAAATACTCAGACTGAGATTTGTGTTGGTGCTTTGAAGTAAAAATGGTTTTGCAGTTTCATTTAGGTAATCACTTTCATGAATGAACCTTAAAACACAATTTGTAAGTACAAGCATGATGATTTTCAGGTGGTGAATGATGAAAGAATTGATTCGATAAGGGTGAGTCCAAACTATTTTACAAGGGCATGAGAGTATATTGCTTTGGAATATTGTAAATATCGAGCACGTCAGTTATGGCAAAGGCTAATAACTCGCGAGTACCTATTATGTATGTGTTACAAAAATTATTTAATATTATAATATAGGCAGTCTATAGAATCTGACTAACGTATGAGATACAAATATGAAACATTGTGGGTACACAGTTAGAGTTAGGAAAAAACACAACAGTCTGGCAGGATTTGCGTTGGTGCAACATAACCTTACAAATTTTTTAAAATTCAAAATATTTATAAAAAAATAATTATGCTGGTGCCAAAACGAATTCTAACCGCTTAAAATGAGAAAAAAGTAATAGGCTAGGACCAGGTAGAGAATGCTGTTGAGGTTCCATATTTTAGGAAAAAAAATTTGAAGGTCTATGAGTGATCATTTCAATTGTTGGAATGTCTACCTTCCAATGGTCAGTAACTTGGTGGGTTATTGATCGTTGAATTGTTTAATTTTTTAAAAATACCGACAACATCTCTCTGAATCATGATTCAAACATGAAAACACTCAAAATGGAGAAATGGGAATGCAGTTTAGGGATTGAAAACGTATTTTTGCGTTTTGCGCCGAAACGTGAACTCCTAGCGAAATATGTCTAACAAAAAAGTAGAAGACAAGAAGAAACCAAAAAATCAAGAAAATTTTACCTTCTGCTCTTAAAGCTTATGTCACTGTCATAACCTAAGTGAGTGTTTTGTTCTCCAAAGAAGACCTGATCGAAATAACTGCAAAATATTATACATCATGCCTATCCTCGGCACACTTGACAAAAGTAAATAAATTATTATGAAGTATTTTCCTCAGTAATATTTAATTTATGTTCTTATTTGTAATCCAATCGCAAATAAATTATTATCGTTAGATTCGTCAAAATATCCTTTTTTCAGAAAGTTCTTACAAAAGTAAATGAATTATTATCCATGGCACACTTCACAAAAGTAAATAAATTATTATGAAGTATTTTCCTCAGTACTATTTAATTTATGTTCTTATATGTAATACAATCGCAAATAAATTAGTATTGTTAGATTCGTCAAAATATTCTTTTTCGGAAAGTGCTTGTCAAAAAATGGTCGCCATTTGAAAAATAATAGTTAGACACGAAAATGTAATTTGGCCAACTTGTCTTATTCATATCTATCATACTAGTCACTAAAACTTCGCGATTGTTATATTCTGATATCACCTGAGGTCCTTAGATTAGTTTACTTCCGATCATGGCCACCTAGATGTAATTTCAAAAGTGACTCCGAAAAAATTAAGTGGACATAAAAACTTCCGAAAATGTCACATTCTGATCTAGAATTGTCTCAGAAATCAAAAAATGTTACAATATACAGGGTGTTCCATTAAAAATTTAGAATCGGAACCATTTCCGGTAAAACCGGAAGTGACTGGAAAGTAAAAAATATGTGAAAACTCTCCTCTTCACATACCATTTACCTATACCAAATCTCATTTTGATACACCTAATGGTCTAGAAGTTATAACTTGTCTAATAGATTCGTTGACACCCGGTATATGTCTTTTTTGTGGCGAATGAGCTTGATTTTTTCTGAACATCAGAAGACTACCAATATTTGAGTTATTTACATTATACGAAAAAAATAGCCTTATCTTCCACGAACAATTGTTTTGATAATTTTTCTTGTATTTTGATGGTCTATAAGTGTTGAAATGTCTACTTTGAAATGGTCTATGTTCATTGATCGTTAAACCGCTTAAAATTGAGAAAAAAGTCTCAGTGTATCATGATTTTCTCAATATTTTCAATGATTTTAGACTTTTTACATTTTTATAACAAAATGTAGTTTATATTGAATGATTTGTAATGAAATATTGGAATACATAATTACACTACAAAATTGATTTACTTAATAATATCATTTTTATTGTTTTCTAAAACTATTGAAAATATTTAGAAAATCGTGATTTAGAGAGACTTGTGTACGATTTTTCTCAATTTTAAGTGGTTTAACGATGAATAAACCACCAAGTTACATAGAGCATTTCAAAACAGACATTTCAACAAATAAAATAATCACTTATAGTCCTTCGAAGTACAAAAAACACCAAGACAATTGTTCGTTGAAGAAAAGGGTATTTTTTCGACAAATGTTCCTAATTCAAAAACTAGCAGTCTCCTGAATTGCGAAAAGATCTTGCTCATTGGATACCAAAAAAGGCACATTTCTACAAATTTTCATCTGAATGAAATCATTTAGGTATACGCGAGAAAAAAATTAAAAACTCTAAAATTGGTTTTTCGCCGTTTTGAAGGTTAATTTGAGGTTATGTCGAAAAGTGTTGAAAATGAAAGTTTTTGTTTTTCTCATTATCTACAAGTTTGTCTTGGAACATTTTCCGCTAAGAAGTCACGTTCCGCCGCAAATTGCAAAAAAACGTTTTCAACCCCTGAACTGTATCCCCATTTCATCATTTTGAGTGTTTAGTGTTTATAACTTTTTTTTCCTAAATTTGGAACCTCTACAACATTTTCCACCTGGTCCTTTTTTCTTTTTGACAAAGATTATAGGCACCAGTCTAAATGTACTTCCGCAAACCTGGCATTTGAATATGTTTTAATTGATACAATTTTATATATAAAAAAATAGCAAGACGATTTGGACGAGTACCCATAAGTCTAGCCTGAAGTTGTTAAACTGGGAGTAAGTACCTATTTCATAACATACTTTTATAATGCTGAAATTTTGAGGAAATATTTTCTGAAATTCACTTAGAAGTATACATTTAGACAGCCAGACGATTTGGTTGGTTGCGATTACGCCCCAGATCTGTATACTAAGTGGAGCACCTCCATTCGACACGGCCTCTGAACGATTTTTTTTCTCAGAAATTTGTCCGTGTCAATATATGTAGGTATATAGAGTAGAGCTACACGAAAAAGTAATTTTAGGTTATACCGGGTGGGTAAAAAATAAGTGACATCAAAAAGTTGTGATTTTTTTAATGAAACATATATTTGAAAAGTTTGTTGAAAAATAATACATTCCACTTCAAGCACTACGCACCAAACTGTAACCGTTACTAAGATTTTGATTTTTTTTTGGTGAAGATGCTAGAAACAATTTTAAACAAATCCCGTTATTGATAAAAATTATTCCTTAGATACTTGACCAATAATCAAAGAGGTTTTGGGCTAGCGATTTCAATATAACTCGTTCCTCAACATCATATTGATTAAGTTCAAGAATCAATATGTGATTTTTTTATAATTTCTAACTAAACACCCAATAATTTTTATGGTTCTAGGAATAGAAAATTATCGGTCATTTCAAATTGGTATTCCCTACACCTAACCCTAGTAGTTTTTCAGATATTAGCTTTTTCAAATAACATAGAAGTAGTTCTTATTTCACTGCATTCTTTACATTAAAATAGCTTTGACACGATATTTCATTCAATTTGCTGGCATAATTAAAAGTTGTGTTATACTCCACTTCATTGAAAATATTTACTGAACACTATAATTAGTTTATCATTTTCAATTAAACTCAGGCAGTAGTTAAGAATCTATACAATTTTTCACTTTATTCAAAGGAGAAAAACAACGAAATAAGAAATACAAATATAGTTCTTTCAAATTAGGTGCTCTAAATGACGATTATCCTGTTGAATACTTTCTCTTTGAAAGACTCCTTAACATGTAATAACATTTGAGGCATTACTGTTCAAAAGCATCCTCCATTCTCTCCTTTATATTATCTGAAGTCTTCAAGTGTCCCCATTGGAAAAAAATTCAGACAAAAATCATATCTGGTGATCTCGCTGGCCAACTTTGGGGGCCTCCTCTACCAAGCAGTTTATTCGCAAGATACATATTCAAAAACTGTGACACTGAACTTGAAATGGTGTGAAAGCTCCATCCCATTAGAACCAGATACTTTTTCTAATATTCACAGGCACATTCACCAGAAGTTCAAGGAGATTATGCCGAATTTTTTAATTTTTTTTTCACTACTTAAGTGTCCACCATCGCCAGTTTTATAGTCCTCTAACTTTGGACAAATAATTCCTTCCCAAAGATCATCTAAGTACTCCAATGATTGAGAGTGCAGAAAAAACGATTCACATCACTATGATGATAGGCTATAATCTATTTGCCTTTCCATTAATTCTGTACCTTGGAAGAAAAATGGCCAATGTCCAATTTTGCTGTTTCGAGAAAAAAGATTGCATAGATTCATGCTCGTCTTGAAGAACTGTATAACATTACATGAGTCTGAGTCTTTCTAAAACCCATTCTTTTGTTTTATCTTACAAATAATTGAATAAATATTAGCTGTTTTCTTAATTTGTGGAAGATAGTGGACATAGGCCGTGAGAAATATATCATTCAATAGGACAGGGGACTCTGATATCGGACTTTGGCCTTAAGGAATTCATCGTTCAAGAGGACATTGTCGATTTCATTTCACTGCCAATGTAACAATAATGGCCAATGTCCCTCATTTTATTACCCAAGAATGGACATCAGCCTTCAGTATTAAATTATTTTTGCTCATTGGAGATACCTAGGACTTTGGCCATTTTTCTACGTGAAAATTGAAATATTTCAAGTATATTGGGCCAAATAACTCAATTCTGCGTGATATGGCAATTTTTCTTCCAAGGTACAGAGTTACAATCTCAGTACTACAAAATTCATGTAGCAATCGTGTCATAGTTACCTTGATTCGAATAATGCATTTAAAAAATTAACTGACATTTGGAAAAAGACATCAGTATCTGTAAAACTATTGGGATAAGATATAGAGAACCAAAATATGAAAAAAAAAATATGAAATTTTCTATTGCTAAGACTAAAAAAATATAATAAAATAACAGTTATTTTCCTTTCGAAATTACAAAAACGTCACATTAATTTTTGAACATATTGTATATTGTTAAGAAACAGGTTGTTTTGAAATTAATAGCCCAAAATCCCTTTGATGCATTGTCAAATTTCGATGGAATAATTTTCATAGAATTCAATATTGTCTAATTCCAAATTGAACCTGGCATTTTCACAAAAACGTCAATAACTCGAAAAAGTTAGAGTTGGGTACGTAATATCTGTAATGACACCATACTATTTTTTATAACAAAATACAAGCTGTTCCATAAAAAACCCAAAACTTTGATGTCACTAATTTTTGACCCACCTGGTAAAATCTGAAATATTTTTCTTGTAGTTCTGACAGGGACTTATACCCGTCCGAAGCGTCTGTTATTTATTTTTTTATGCATAAAAACGTATTAAACATATTCAAATTACATTATTTTGTACAACTGTTTTTTGACCTCCAGATCTCTTTTTCCACAGCGGCATACAGTGTTTTACACTTATAATAGGGAGCCTGGGGGATATGGACCCTAGGGCACGAAATTTCATGAACGATTTTTCTGCCTACACTATACCAGATTCGCGACATTTTTGAAGATTTCATGTCAAAATGACACTGAAATGCATCCATCCTCCATCAATGAAAATTATATTTGGAAATTAAATTTGAAAAATATGCCGCCCAAGTAACATTAACGCTCTTATTCCGATCTTCAAGATCGCTTTAAAACTACAAAATAAAATTTCAAATAAGATCAAGTAATCTTCAGAACAACCCTGAGACCATCATAAAGCAGTTTCTAGCCAAAAAGGGCCCATCCTATAAAGGCCTTCAAGACTAAATTTTAAAATTGTATTGAAACCATTTGGTTTTAATTCTATATTCTTAAAGAGTTCTTCAAGGCAACTTTAAATACATAAATTAATAGTTATTTATGTATCAAGGGCGTAAAGTAGGCGTTTATGGCCTGCGGCGTGGATGATGGCCCGATGGCGTTAACGAAGGCCTTAAACGCATTTTACGCACGTGAACAAATTTTATGCACTAGCGGTTTTATAGCGCGAATCACAAATACTGAATTGCAATGGTCTACACGTTTCATACGTTATGCATACAATAATTAAGGGTAACATAATATGAGGAATGTGAAACTATAGTAGCTGAGTGCTATATTGGAGAATCTATTTCAAATAAATAGATCATCACCGAAAAAATTGCCAACGATTATGAACAAGTAGAAAGAGTATTGCTCTATTGAACTGAAATGATTCTAATTCGTGTTGGGAATTGCATGAAATGATGTGTGAGTATAGACAATTCGAGAATTTTGTCTACTTATAATAAAATTTTATTTTGCATCCAAGCATCTAAATGTATTTTTTTTATTAGATGGCATACATCAACACACCGTTCTTCGGCTAAGCGATAGTTTTAAGATCTGTGAAATGTTTATATTATATTTACATATTTATTTATCTATTTATATTTATATTCGTTATATGTTGTTAAGTCGTTTATACATTTTATTCTATTTAATCCAATAAATACTTTTTACTTTTACACCGTTCTTCGGTTTTTTAAGAAGATCCAAGACGCAATTATTTGAATGATAATATTCTTTTTGTTTACTATTGAAAATGTCCAAAATGGCGGAGTCTTTATTGCAGTAAAATATGGCGTGATCTAGAATAAAACTAATTGTTCATTTATACATTTTTTTAAATCTCACAAGATTTGAGGCGGAGTTTTATTTACCACTTTAAGTCCAATGTCTGTCGCAGGAATCTGTTCACGTTTCCTTTTAAAACGAATATGCTTTAATATGTTCAATCTCGTGACATTATTGATTTAAAGTGGTCTTGCGCTCTAATGGAATCCTAACCTCATTAGAGTGCATTAAATTCTTTGTTTAAGAATGAGTGGTCTTTAAGAACTTCCAGTTTATCTTAAGGTTGCTTTAAATCCGATGTCAATTTATTGAACATATTAAAACATTTTTAAAACCTGAATAAATAGAAGCTGTCTTAAAATTGTTGATTGGGCAAATAATAAGCTCACCACCTAAATTTTAGAAATTTTATCAAATTTCTGACAACACGACGGGATTCAGGATGTGTTGTAATACCCATCAGTAATCAGAAGTGAGTAGAAATCTGTTTATGAATGGCCGCTTTTATATGCCGCCCTTTAATCATACACCACTTGAAGACAACATATATTTCTATTATATTTTTACACGCAATTGTACCAGGTAAACAAAAGTAATCAGTAATGAGAATAACTTGGATGGAGACGGTTTCTGACTGCATCGCAAATCAATTAACCTGTGGTAGTATCTCAAAATGGAGTGGTGTGGATCAACTATGAGTTTTTCTGCATCGTAAATCAATTAAGTTTCATACCTTCATAGGTAACAAAATACCTACATGAAAACAATGTGAATATATTTATACAATTTATTTACAAATGATCAGAATCAACAATGACATATTTACAAACCTGCAGTGGCTACTACTACAACAACTCAATGTTCGTAGTCATCGAGGTGACCCTCAGACTTAATACTCCTAATATCCCTCAGAAAACGGTATGGGAAGAACAGCAAGCACGTATCACTTTATTTTCTTTCACTCTCCTATTCTGAAACCAATGTCTCACTTGTTTCTCAGACAAACCAAGCCTATCAGCTATTTGAATTTTCCTTTCTCTGGTCGGAAAATGATTTAAGTGAAATACTGCTGTCAAATATTCGAGTTGATCACAAGTAAAAGCTGTTCTCATTCTCTTACTTGAGTCCTTCGAATTCTCAAGTCGGTCTTCCGTATGGCCGCTTAGATTTGAAGAAGGAGTTGGACCAGTAGAAAGCACCGCAGCGTTAAAAGGCATTGGACGTGTAGATGACATTGGACTTGTAGATGACATTGGACTTGTAGATGACATGGGACTTGTAGTTGACATTGGACTTGTAGAAATCACTGAAACGTTTTGAAGCATTGGACTCATATGACTCTGGATCTTTGTGCTTGTAGAAGTCTTTGGGCATCTGGAGGGTGATTGAAGTGTTCCCCTTTCGCCTCTTGGTGCTCTCATTGATCTTCTTGGAGGACCCTCGGTCATAACTGGTGCAGTTTGATGATATAATGTTACGTAGGGGTAAGGAAGAAATGATGATGGACCCCTATAATGATTAGGTGGCATCCAGGGATATGGATGACCTCGAAAATGTTGAGGCCCGCAATTTGGAGACATCAGTTCATACTGATGAAATAAAACTGATCCTGGTTGGCAAAGCATGGTTCTTGGTATCTGAGATTGATTTTTCCACATCGAATCCATAAGAATCTCTCTTAATCGTTCACTAGGAGAATTATTCATCACTAACAAGTTGAAATTCAAAATCTACTGTCTTCTTATAGAGTTGATATCTTCACAATGTAAGTATTGATACTACCTGTTCCCAGCCTCGCTCTACCTTAAATACTTGCTTCTTCATTAAAAGCATATCAGTTTTGGGTCGTCAATTAACTTGTTACCTGCAAATTGATTTTTATAAACATAATAATGGTATTTGAGATATTGTTGTTTAAATTATTATGTTACCTCTTAACCACACCCTGATTAATAGAAAACAATGAATGGTAGAGAGGTAACATATTTTTTTTTCACATTTAGTCCCACATGAATGATAAATATAGAATAATTGTCTAGTATACACATAACACAAATATGAAAGTCAAAATCAAAAACAACCTTTCATGAAATACTCTACATTTATTTAATATGGTGAATAAAAAAAAAACAGAAATTCAATTCCTGATCACTTGAAACGTCCTAATGATACGAGTATGAATGAAAATTTTATCAAATCAGTGAAGGATGCAGCTTTCGAAGCTTCAGCAAACTCATTAGAATTTTATAGAATGATTATTTCCATTCGAATATAACATCTCATTTAGACCAGTCACTAGGGAAAAAGGTGAATTTCTGATCAATAATATTGAGTCAAAAGAAATAGGAAGCGATGAAATTACTAAAAAAATAGTCATGTTAAATTTTCCTTATCTAACACCGATTTTCACCCACATTATAAATGAATTTTTATGGAACAGAAAAACCCTGACGTGTAGAAAAAATCACTGATACTTCCAATAAATCAAAATAATAAAACTGAAAGTATTGTTGATATGGATATATAACCCGCTTTGTCATTTTTTTTGAAAAATCGCTTCATAATCAAATTAATGACTGCGTCAACGGAAATGAAATTTTACCTATACATCAACATCAATTCAGACCTGGTGATAGCACATTTACAGCGCTTCTAGGAATTATTGATGGAATAATAAGTAATTCAGATAGAATTAAAGGTCTGTTATAGCAAAGCCTTTGATATCATGAATCAACAATTATTAGGTATGTATAAAATTAAAATATAACGATTTTGACCATTCGTCGGTGCCACGCCAAAACCGTGAATGTGCTAATTTCTGGGTTCTGACTTCATTATGTAAAATTCTGTTTTTCTACCAAAATTTTCAATGCCAAACTCACGAAAGCGCTATTAGGTTGTCTACAGTGAACGAGAGGGAAATCGCAAATGTGAAATTTTACCAAGGTTTTCAAAGCAAGAACCTTGAATATTCTTAAAACTCGTCTCATTCGAAATAACGAATTGCACATTCGTGGTTTTGGCACGGGACCGACGAATATTCTATTCATCAATTGGGTCATTGAGAGGAACCCAAGTGTAGTTTTTGAAACAAAAAAATTACAGAGCTTGCATGGTGTCGCTCACGGGGCTCCTCAGGCCTCAGTTCTTGCTCCCCTTCTTTTCACCATAAACACCTCAGATTTTCAAAATCTCTTGAACATTTTCAGATTCAAACATATGCTGATGACACTATCTTGTATAATAGTGATGAATTCAAAAGAATTTACTTGAAATATCTAAAAATCACTCTCTCAACATTAATCCATCTAAGTCATCAGCTATCATTTCTAGAAGCACTAGAGATGTATGTTTACAGAATGATCTGAAGTCAGTTTCATATAGTGACTCAATTAAATGTTTGAAACTACTGATTAATCACAAATTAAAATTTGCTGAACATGTGAATGATTTGATTCGACGTTTTTATGAGTTATTGAAAAACTTATACTCACCAGACATTATCTCAATAAAAAGTTAAAGATAACTTTTTGTGATTCATCAAGTGATATCGTGTAAGGCCCTTCTCTTGATTTTGTTATCTCAGACCGAATCCAAAAAATTCCAAATTCATGTACGCGACTAGCATACTGCATTCGATTTAGGGAGCACGTGTCACCCTGTATAAAAAAATTGGAAGCATGAAAATGTTCAGCAGACGAGATTTGTGTCGAATATGTTTTCTATTTATTTTAGTAATAAAATAATAAATTCTTCCAATTTTCATTGACAACAGAAATCCCCTCCCCACGAAGATACTACACTTCTGTCTGTTACTACCTAACTATACGGGTCTAGGGTTATCTAATCTATTGATAGTAGGTAAAGGGTTTTCCATTTTGCTATATGTTAAGGTTTTGGTCAGTCGTTCTCGTACTATTAACTCTATCTAGCGGAACTTATTTTGACGTTACATTAATGTTACATGTTAACACTTTGTCTATACTATTGTTAATAAGCATTCCTGATAGGTAAACAAGAATAATTCGTTACAACGTATACAAA
Source organism: Chrysolina oricalcia (assembly GCA_944452925.2). Classification (NCBI taxonomy): domain Eukaryota; kingdom Metazoa; phylum Arthropoda; class Insecta; order Coleoptera; family Chrysomelidae; genus Chrysolina; species Chrysolina oricalcia. The sequence goes on from OX101826.2 coordinate 41,278,698, forward strand.
ATTAATTAATTTAAGGTAAACAAGAGTAATTTATTAGTTTGAACCACTAAATAGACTACAGGATTTGTTGAAATGGAGACGCAATATATCAATTTTTATCAAACTGAACTTCATTGGAAAGGATGAATTGAATATCATCAATAACAAAGAAAATAACCATTTTCGTTTATTTTTCAAATGTCGATCTTTCTATGTTAGTACAATGACGCCAATCGGTCTATATTCATTAATAATTGTCAACCTGATTCTCCAAACACTGCATCGCAGATTGTTTTGAATATGGATATTTAAACGTATCAGAATAGTCAGAAATTGTGTGTTGTTGCAAAAATAGGTGGACAAATTGAGTGAATGCTGTAAAGTAAATAAACTAGGTATACAGGGTGTTTCCTAAGTAGGTGTAGAAAATTCAAGAGCATATTGCTGAAGTCAAAATAAAAAGAAAAGTTCATATAAACATATGTCCGCAAGTTATTCGTTTCTGAGATACTGAGTGTTGAAGTTCAATTCTTATTTTTGTTGATCAATTCCAAAATTATTGTGATATTCGAGTGAAGTTTGATATTTAGGAGTATTTTTCAATGAAAATATTAAAATAGATGTTAGCTTGTCTCTTTCGTGGGGGTGGCGAGTAGTCATAACTTTTTTATATATAGCTCTAGCAGGTTTTCTTCCATTTAATGGTCTTCTACAATCAACACTTAAATGTAGTCAAAAAATGAACTGTCTATTACTGTTATTATTATTTGTATCAAATTGCAATGACACCCGATTCCTATTTTGAAATGAAAGTGAAGAATAATTATTTCCTTAACTACTACTCAAATTAACTTTGAATTTAAACATCTTGTCATTCAAAATCACTTGCATCGATTATTTAAAATCCCAATAACTCGAAAACAGTTGCTCGCAGCGACCTCTACCAAAAATATCTTTTATACACAAAAATATTCGAAACATCGATTTTTCTACTAGAAAACGTAATAAAGGTACGTCCAAAAAATGACTAAAAAGACTTGATGGTAACGCTTCACCCACGAAAGAGAAAAACTAACATCACATTTGATTTTATCATTGAAAATTACTCCGAGATACGAAACTTTACTCAAATATCAAAATTATTTTGGAATGTATTCACGAAATATAAACATGATAATTGAAATTCGACACTCTGGATCTCGGAAACGAATGACTTGCGGACATGTGGTTATAGGAACTTTTCTTCCTATTTTGACGTCAGCAACATGCTCCTGATTTTTCTACACGTACTTAAGAAACACCCTGTATAAAGCCTCAATAATGTTGTGGTTTGACCCTTGTAAACCATTGCATGTAGAAAAATTTCCCAAGTATCAAACAGATATAATTCAACGGTCGTATGGGGCAATAGTTGTCTAGTTGAATACTTGCCGACGAATGTACTGATAGAATAGGTTATAAATTAATGGTTTGTCATCAAGGATTTTGGCTCCATATTGAAGACGACACAATAGTCGGGTGCTTTTATAGGAAAGTAGAGATGGCGCTGGCAACATAATTCAGTGTTTATCTTGAGAGAGTACTACAAAAACAAAGAATTTTTCATTTCAATTGGGTCATATCATGAGTCCTTCAAATTATATATGTAATTTTTTATTTGTCACGAAAACGTCCAAACATCTTCTATGGGACTGTTTTTATTTTCAATTACACTGTAACAGGTGAACAAAAGTGATCAGTAATCATGTCAACAAAATTTATTAGAAGAAGACGGATGCTGACTGCATTGCAAATTAATTGAGGTTCCCTTCCCAGGTAACAAATTATCAATATGAAAACAATGTGAATATATTTATATAATTTATTTACAAAAATCAGAATCATTATTGCTATATTTACAATCCTGCAGTGGATACCATACTAATGTTAGCAGTTATCGTTGTGATCCTCAGACTCAATACTCCTAACATCTCTCAGAGAATTCTTGAGACAACAATTACTCTTATGGGAAGAATAGCAATACGCCGTACTTTATTTTCTTTTACTCTCCTATTCTGACACCATTGCCTCACTTGCTTCTCAGACATATTAAGCCTCTCAGTTATTTGAATTTTTCTTACTCTGGTCAGGAAATGATTTATCGAGAATTCAGCTTTCAAATATTCGAGTTGATCACACGTAAAATCTGTCCTCATTCTCTTACTTGAGTCCTTCGAATTCTTAAGTCGGTCTTCCGTATGTCCACTCGGATTCGAAGAAGGGGTTGGACCTGTAGAAAGCACCGAAACGTTAGAAGGCATTGTAGATGACATTGGACCCTTATATGACATTTGACTTGTACATGACATTGGACCTGTACATGATATTGGCCTTGCAGAAAGCACTGGAACGTAAGAAGGCATCGGTCTTGTAGATGATATAGGACCTGTAGATGACATTGGACCTTCAGATGACATTGTACTTGTAGATGACATTGGACTTGTAGATGACATTGGACTTGTAGATGACATTGGACCTGTAGACGACACTGGACTTGTAGAAAGCACTGAAAGCAAGTTATTAGGCATTGGACATGTAGATAACACTGGATCAGTAAAAGGCTTCGAACTTGTAGATGACACTAGACCCGAAGAAGGGATTTTGCTTGTAGAAGGACTTGGATATGTAGAAGGTAATTGAAGTGTTCCCCTTTCGCCTCTCGGTACTCTTACTGACCTTCTTGGGAGATCCTCTGTCACAACTGGTGCAGTTTGATGATAAATTATTATATAGGGGTTCGGAAAAAAATATAATATACCCCTATAGCGATTAGGTGGAATCCAGGGATATGGATGACCTCGGAATTGTTGAGGCTCCCAATTTGGCGACATCAGGTCATGTGGATGAGATAAAACAGATCTGGGTTGGCAAGGCATAGTTCTTGGTATCTGAGATTGATTGGTCCACATCGAATCCATCAGAATCGCTCTTAATCGTTCACTAGGAGAATTATCCATAACTAACGAGTTGAAATTAAAAATCTACTGTCTTCTAATAGAGTTGTCTTCTTCACAAAGTAAGTATTGATATTACCCATTCCCATCTTCGCTCTACCTTAAATACTTGCTCCCTCATCGAATGCATATTAGTTTTGGGTTGTCAATTAATTTATGTTAGGTACCTGAAAATTTATTTTTATAAACATAATAATGGTATTGGGGTATTGTGGTTTAAATTATTATTTTACCTCTTCACCACTCCCTAAACATCAGAAAACAATAATTAGTGGTGAGGGTTAATACATTTTTCCCAGATATGGTCCCACATGAATAATACATTTCTGATCATTGGCTGGTATACAAAGAACTGGAATTCAAGAGTCAAAATCAAAAAAACTCGTGATTTCAAATATTTCAATTATAATGATTTCGTCGATGATTTGATGTTGTTGAAATCATTGAAACATTCAATATTAACCGTATATATTTATTTGAAGAGCCATGCATCAAAAAACTAGTGAGAATAAGCAAAAAGAAATCACCGTTGCTAACTGACATCCGAAAAAGAATGATTCGAAATGAAAAAAAGCAATGACTAAGATAAACGTACAAGGGACCCGAATGAATGGATTTACTATAAAAATTCAAGACCTGTTGACAATTGCAACTAGACCAGAAAGAAATTATATCTGAACTACATACCAAAACAATACGATAAAAAAAGTGTATGAAAACTCTACATTTATTTGAAATGGTGAAAAAATAAAAACAGAAATTTTGTCCTGGTCACTTGAAACGTTCTAATTATATAAATGAACATTTTATCAAATCAGTGAATTATATAGCTTCTAAACCTTCATAGAAATAAATAATTCAATTCGGATATGACATTTTATTCAGTGCCAGTCACTGGGGAAAAAGTTGAGTCTCTAATCAATAATATCAAGTCGGATGCAATAGGAAGCGATGAAATTTCTATAATATTGATCAGGTTATGTGTACCACCCATATTATGAATAAATGCTAATTGAATAGAAACAACCTGAGATGTTGAAAAAATCACTGATATTTCCAACAAATGAAAATAATAAACCTGGAAGTTTTGTTGATGATAGACCTATAAATATACCTATTATCAACTATATTGAAAATAATTGTTTATTGTCTGGAAATACCGTGAGGTGTGATAAAAAATTACTAATGTTTCCATTAAATGAAAATAATGAACCTGAAAGTTTTGCTGATTATAGACCCATAAGTTTACTATCAGCCCAGTTGAAAATTTGGGAAAAATCAGTTCATAATCAAATTTATGACTACGTCAACGAAAATGTTACCTATTCATCAACATGGATTCAGACCTAGTCATAGCACAACTAATGCACTTCTAGGATTTACTGATGATATAATAAATAATTCAGATGAAAATATGTGTGTGTGTGTGGGAGTGAAGGATGGATGGCATTGGATAACCCACTTGCCACAGATAGATAAACAAAAAGTATATTATAGCAAAGCATTTCATACCATGTATCATCAATTATAACATATAAAATAAAAAATAATCAGTTTTGACCATACCGGGTGACACAGCAGACATGTAGCAGCCTGTAGTTTTTTTATTTGAGTAGATAAAAATTTGAAATTTGCAGAAGTTACGTAATCAATGCATCAATAGCACTTCATTTGAATCTAACGACAACTTTTTTCAACTACCTGTTTGATCGGCAGTAACTCCAACTTTTGGATGACACCCTGTACATTTATCTAGCCTATCTTATTTGTCTTAAAATTCTCTATTCAACCGTGTATCACAAAGTGGCATTCGTTTCTCAATTCGCAGATGAATTGCATTTTATTGAAAAACTTCAAGTTTGCTGTTACCCGAATTCGATAATCTTTCGATGCTTGGTAGGCTTGGAAATCCAAAGAGTATCAGTTAAACGATATAATTTCAGTTATTTCCATACCTGATCACTTCCTACAGATTGTCAATAATTTCTTTAATAAAAAGAAAAAACATCTGAAAATAACTCACGATATTGCGAAAACTGAGATAGGAATATATTTTTTCCAATTTGGTTACTTGTGAAGGAACTATCTGTATTTCTTTTTGGCCATGTAGCCATATCATGATCTTTCCATTTGGAAACATAAAATTAAAATTGTTGCCCTGATCCACCAATTCACAAGTATATCATTCTAGATATTTGCAATAATATTTTGCCTAGTAGGCAGTGTACAAAAAAGGTTTTGTGTTTGACAGGTAATCATCATTTGATTGCAATGATTATTGCATCGTTTAATTAGATACTAAATATGTATTCAAAGAACGAAAAGGTCGATATGTTGTTGATATTCGGAGAGTGCAAGAGAAATTGTAGACAGGCTGAACAATTGTATTTCGAAAGATTTCCGGAAAGACGCCACCTACCTGATAATTATTTCGCTGGAGTAAGAGAGCAGTTCAGAGCAGTTCTTTCCAAAACTCTTCTAGCGGTCTCTCGATTCACGCCGATTTCGTCCTCAATTTGTCTCAGTGATATCGTCAGATCTGCATGTACTATGGCCAAAACGTTTACTTCCATTTCCTCGTCGACAATGTATTGGAGATTGTTTTGATTTTCCGGTTCTCTTTTGAACTGCTCTTCTACTCTAGCGAAATAATTATTAGGAGGATGTCGTCTTTCCGGAAATCTTTCGACATACATTCGTTCAGCCTTTCTACAATTTCTCTTGCACTCTCCGAATATCAACAACATATCGACCTTTTCATTCTTTGAATACATTTTTAGTATCTAATTAAACGATGCAATTTTAATCAGCATGAAACTGACGGAGATAATCAGTACAATCAAATGATGTTTACCTGTCAAACACAAAACATTCTGTGTACACCGCCTACTAGGCAAAATATTATTGCAAATATCTAGACTAATATACTTGTGAATTGATGGATCAGGGGAACAATTTTAATTTTATGTTTCTAAATGGAAAGATCATGATATGGCTACATGGCCAAAGAGAAAGACGGATAGTTCCTTCACAAGTAGCCAATTTGGAAAAAAACAAGTTCCTATCTCAATTTTCGCAATATCGTCAGTTATTTTCAGATGTTTTTTCTTTTTATTAAAGAAATTATTGACAATCTGTAGGAAGTGATGAGGTATGGAAAAAAACTGAAATTATATCGTTTAACTGAAACTCTTTGGATTTCCAAGCCTACCAAGCACCGAAAGATTATCGAATTCGGATAACAGCCAACTTGATGTTTTTCAATAAAATGCAATTCATCTACGAATTGAGGAACGAATGCCACTTCGTGATACACGGTTGAATAGAGAATTTCAAGACAAATAAGATAGGCTGGATAAATATACAGGGTGTCATTCAAAGAAAAGAAGTTGGAGTGACTGCCGATTAAATAGGTAGTTGATAAAAGTTGTCGTTAGATTCAAATGAAGCGCTATCATTAATTACGTAACTTCTGCAAATTTCAAATATGCATCTCTTTAAATAAAAAAAACTACAGGCTGCTACATGTCTGCTGTGTCACCCGGTATATTTTGCTCATTAAATCAGTAATTTTGAAACGCAACAACCCAAACAGTAGTTATTGAAAATGAAAAAATAGACAGCGCTTGGTGTCGCTCACTGGGCTCGGTTCTTCGTCTCTTTCTTCTCATCATGTATAACTCAGAATTTTCAAAATATCTTGACTATTTTCAGATTCAAGCATATGCTGATGACAATATCTTGTATTATAGTGATGAATTCGAAAGGATTTTCTGGAAATATCTGAAAATCACTCTCTTAACATTAATCCATCTAAGTCATCAGCTATCATTTCTGTCACAGTTTAGATATTGCTATAGGACCATAGACAATGTATGTATACAGATTGATGAGCAGTCAATTTCATTTAGTGACTCAATTAAATGTTTGAGACTACTGATTGATCACAAATTAAAATTGGCTGAGCATATGAATGATATGATTCGACGTTTCTATGAATAAATAAAAACTTATACTCAAACAGACATTATCTCAATGAAAAGTTGAAGAAAACTTTGTGTAATTCTTTAATCTTATACATTTTCAACTGATACAGCAATATTGTTTATGGCCCTTGCCTTTATTTTTGTAATAAAATAACAAAATTATCCAATTTCTACAGCAGAAATCTCTTCTCTAAAGATACAACACTTCTGACTGTTACCAGCCAACTATCCGAGTCTAGAGTCATCTAATCTATTGATAATTTAGCGAAACTTATTTTAACATTACCAGTAAATTTACAGTTTTCGTATAATATTGTTAACATCGATTACTAACAGGTAAACAAAAGCAATCAGTTATCACGTAAATAAAATGATTAGAGGTATACAAGAATTTAGGTAGATAGGGTGCAGGATTTGGTGAAATGGAAAAACAATTTATCAAATTCTTTAAAATTAATCTTATCCGATATGGTGAATTAATTATTATCAATATTTCCAGATAAAATTACTATTTTGAAATGAGTTTTGATATTTTCGATTCATACCTACTTACACCAGTTTCCATGATTGTTATTGACACGTTATGGTTGCTAACTGCCACTGTTACAGGTAATAAAATAACTATTTGAAAACAATAAAAATATATTTATAAAATTTATATACAAGAAATCAAAATAAACTATATACATTTACAAACCTGCAGAGAGTACTAAAAATAAAAACTCAGTGTTTATAGTCGCCGTGGTGATTCTCAAATTCCATACTGCTCACATCACTCACAGACCATCCGAGATAAAATCAACTCTTTCAGGAACGACAGCCAGTACTTCGCATTCTTTTTTCTTTCATTCTCCTATTCGAAAACCAAATTTTCACTTGTTTCTCGGACAAACCAATCCTACAAGCGATTTGAATCTTCTTCACGCTTGTAAGGAACTGATTCGACGAAAATTCGTCTTCCAACTTTTTGAGTTGACTACTCGTTAAAGTTGTCCTAATTATTTTACCCGAATTCTTTGAATGTTCAAGTCGGTCTTCCCTACGGCTACCTAGATTCGGTGAAGGCATTAGACTTGTGGAAATCATTCGACTTGTAGAAAGCATTGGATTTGTAGAAAGCTTTGGACTTGTAGAAAGCGTTGGACTTGTAGAAAGCATGGAACTTGTAGAAAGCATTGAACTTGTAGAAACCATTCGACTTGCTCTCCGTTCTTCTTCCATTTGTATTATTGATCCGGACGACTTTCTTGAAGAACCCTCGATCACAACAGGTGTAATTTGAAAATCTCTTCGCAGGTAGGTAGTAGGAAGGAATGGTAATGAGCCCATAAATGGATTGAGTGCCATCCAATAATATGGATGACAACGAATATATTGAGGCCCACAATGTTGAAGCAACTGGTAATTGTAGGCTGCCTGTGGATGAGTTGAAACTGAATCAGCGTGGCTGGAAGTCGCTCTTGTTTCCTGAGACTGTTTTTTCAATATCGAATCTATAAGAAAAGCTTTCGATCGAACACTATGAGATTTCTCCATAATCAGATTCAAAATCAAGTGAATTCTAATTCGAGTTGGTCTCCTCACGATACAAAATCCACCCTCTTGTTAGTTATATACTCACTTGATCATTAAATACCACTTAACTTATCTTACCCATTATATTTACGATTTACCTGTCACTTTCGATAAACATATTATTGATAATAAGCTATTGGCCTACTGATTAAGTATACCTACCTGGTTATGGGAATGTGCATTTGACAATTTATACAAAAAAGCGTGTGGTGAAGGAATAACATAATAATGGTTTTTAAACATAATAATCTACAACACTTCACTTATGTTAGCGTAAGGATGTCAGTAGCTGGCGGGCGGCACGTAGAGTTAAAAAATCTAAAATTTCAGCATATTCAAGTGAAAAAAGCAAAAGTGCATTTGTGCAATTAAAACCAATAATTGATTGTTGATAATCATTATATAGGTCTACCTGATCTAGCTGAATACATTCCCATTGTTACCTAGATGTTTCCTGTTATGCTTTGTTTCCAATGTGATTAATTTCTGGCCATAAAGGGGGCATGTGAAAATTTTCGAGATTCTGTGTGTAGGATTATATTCAATGAGATAGTTTGACGAATGTTCGATTGATCAGAAAATGTTCAACGATTACTAGAAAACTTACGCCGGAAATCGAAGTACTCTAAAAAAAATGAAAAAAAAAACTGAATCAAAGTTTTGATTAAACTGTTATAAAAATTTTCGGAGTAACGTTAAATTACTAATCAATCTGGCAGACGTATCTTAATTCTGAGCGAGATTCTGATTGGACTAGGTATTAGCTTTAATAAATAATTTGTAACATTCTTGATATCTACAACTCATCTCTGCTTCCTTTTAAACGACATAAGTGAGAAAATGTTCTCCCTTTGTCTACATAATCTATTTGTATTTTTTGAAGTATATGTGTAACTCGGGTAATTGAGGTATCAACTATTGTAATAATTAGCAGATACTTTTTTGGGTTTTGGCATAGTATTCATTTTAAAGTTTTAATGAGTAAGTGAATTTTTGAGGGCTACTATAATATATAAAATTAATAATAAAAAAGTTTTATTGATCATAAAAACGAAGACATTCCGAATAAAAAAATTATTTAGTCTTTGCAGATCTATCAGCGAGTGAAGTTCCCAGAACTGAAATAACGATCCAGTGATTCTCTTGTGCTAATTTTGTCATTTTTGTAAAAATTGATAATAGGTAAGTAACGGAATCATTCATACATTATATGGTTATCGAAATTTACAAGTAAAATTATTAGCAAGCTGTTTTCAACTGATTTCTTGATGAAACGTTGCTAGAGGGATTACATTCTTTCAAAATCCGAATTGAAATAACAATCTACGAAGTACATATGAAAACTTATGAAAATTGGAGTTTTTCATGAAACTGTCATTTACTCTCCCACTCAATTTCTGAGTATCAACTACGTAATACATTGTTTTAAATATCACTACCATATCAAAAAAATATTTTGTTTTACTATCATTACTATAATGACAAAAAAACATATTTTTTACCGTCTATCGTGTAAACAGCACATCAAAGTGCGTATCTAAAGTTACTGAAAATGACAACAATGGCGTAACGATAAGTGGTTTTGTCAATAAAAAGAAAAGTTCCCAAACTTTTCAATATACATTGGAATTTCAACTAGTTATTGGATCACCATTGAGGATAATGAAGAACAGAACAAAATTCAGGTTTTCCAGAAAATATCAAAACATTTCATTGATAATTTTGTGTGAAACATTGCTTGCTAATATTTGTCAAGCTATCGAGTAGGTACAAAAATATCCAAATATCCACAGTTACTCTTTTTAAATATCACTATTTAAATGGTTTCCGAGATTTAAGAACATTTGGCTTGAATTGAAAGGATTGCCCTGTATATGAGCTGTATTCGACCTAGCCTCCGTCGAGAGCATTGAGAAAATGGTATGGAACAAGTAAAAAGTACTTACTTCCAATATTCGATGAGGAATAAACGTTTAACTGAATAATAGAAATTGAGAAAATTCAACAATTTTTGGTATACAAAACTAATGTTTCCATTTAGTTATTATCTACCTGCATAAATAATTGTGAAATGTGTTAATTTTGATGTTTCTCCATCATGATGGAACCATATAAAATGAACATGACAAATTGACAGTTACAACTTAAACAAAATTAATTAGTTATTAGGAACACAAGAATAATTACGTGCAGGATTTGGTGAAATGGAAAAGCAATTTATCAAATTCTTTAAAATTAATCTTATCCGATATGGTAAATTAATTACTATCAATATTTCCAGATAAAATTACTATTTTGAAATTAGTTTTGATATCTTCGATTCATACCTACTTACACCAGTTTCCATGATTGTTATTGACACGTTATGGTTGCTAACTGCCACTGTTACAGGTAATAAAATAACTATTTGAAAACAATAAAAATATATTTATACAATTTATATACAAGAAATCAAAATAAATCATATACATTTACAAACCTGCAGTGAGTACTAAAAATAAAAACTCAGTGTTTATAGTCGTCGTGGTGATTCTCAAATTCCATACTGCTTACATCACTCAGAGACCATCCGAGATAAAATCAACTCTTTCAGGAACGACAGCCAGGACTTCGCATTCTTTTTTCTTTCATTCTCCTATTCGAAAACCAAATTTTCACTTGTTTCTCGGACAAACCAATCCTACAAGCGATTTGAATCTTCTTCACGCTTGTAAGGAACTGATTCGACGAAAATTCGTCTTCCAACTTTTTCAGTTGACTACTCGTTAAAGTTGTCCGAATTCTTTTACCCGAGTTCTTTGAATGTTCAAGTCGGTCTTCCCTATGGCTACCTAGATTCAGTGAAGGCATTGGACTTGTGGAAATCATTCGACTAGTAGAAAGCATTGGGCGTATAGGAAGCATTGTGCTTGTGGCTAGCACTGGACTTCTAGAAAGCATTGGACCTGTTCTCCGTTCTTCTTCCATTTGTATTATTGATCCGGACGACTTTCTTGAAGAACCCTCGATCACAACAGGAGTAATTTGAAAATCTCTTCGCAGGTAGGTAGTAGGAAGGAATGGTATTGAGCCCATATTTGGATTGAGTGCCATCCAATGATATGGATGACAACGAATATATTGAGGTCCACAATGTTGAAGCAACTGGTAATTGTAGGCTGCCTGTGGATGAGATAAAACTGAATGAGCGTGGCTGGAAGTCACTCCCGTTTTCTGAGAGTGATTCTTCAATATCGAATCTATAAGAAAAGCTTTCGATCGAACACTATGAGATTTCTCTATATTCAGATTCAAAATGATGATAATTCGAGTGGCTCTCCTCACGATACAAGGGTGGATTCTGAAAATCTCCATCCTCTTGTTCATTATACCGGGTGGCTACGGAAGTATTGCCTACGGAATATCTCAGTTATTGTATGAAGTAGGTTTGTGAAATTTGGAGCGTCGATATAATGACATAAGAGCTAGAATTTGAGCATATTGACATGTCAAAGTTAACTTCCGGTCTGACCGGAAGTAACATCAACTTTCTTATTTTGAATGGAAACCCTATTTTTTTTTTCGCTTTATTCAGCATTCAATTCCCTTTCTAATGACATATCACAAGTTGGTATCTAACCAGAAACTAGATCAGAAAAAAATTATTATTGAAATTCACCGAGTAGGCCGTGGAAGCAAAATGAAAGCCAAAGATTGAAAAGTTGGCTATGGAAACCATACGTCACTTGATAACAGTTGCTACTACTGTGATATTTTATTTTCATTCGTCGGCGTTATAAAAAGCCGCCAAAAAAAATTTTGGAAAAATTGGGAAAAAAACAATACTCTGTAGGTCCATAACTTAAATAGGAACATACAACTTTTTCTTGCCTGTACTATTCAGCATAACCACTCCTTCCTAATGATATAATAGAAAATAATTTTTTGAATTGAGATACCGAAAAATCCAATTATTATTCTTCAAATAACGAAAAAACAGATTTATCGAAAAAAAATTCAAATTGATAGGATTAAAGACAAAATAAATTCAAAACAAATGTTCGAAATGCATTCCCTCAGCGTCAATACATTTATTGACTCTGGTGATATTTTCATGTAAAACGTTTCTCAACATTTGGGGCGTGATATCTTGGAAAGCTCTACGAATTTTTACTTCTAGCTCATGTAGAGTTGTGGGCTGTGTGGAATACACCCTATTTTTGAGATGCCATAGAAAAAAGTCGCACGGAGTAAGATCAGGTGACCTTGGTGGCCACCTGACTGGACCATGGGTTGTTATAAGTCTCTCTTGAAAGCGATTTTGAAGATAATTTCTCGCTATTCTTATTATGCGGAGGGGCGCCATATTGCTGGAAGTAAATTATCTCAGTTATTTCCGATGGTAGGTTGTTAATGCATTCCGAAATTTCATTCGTTAAAAAATTAAAGTATCTCTCTCCGGTTAGTTGGCCTTGAAAAAGAATGGGGCCAACAATATGAGTTCCAACTATTTCTGCCCAAACATTCACACCAAATCTCTCCTGGAAGCCGCCTTGTCGAAACCGGTGCTCGTTTGCTATCGCCCAGTACCTGGAACAAAAGACCGTTCACACTTTTAGCACTTTACACTTCGACTATCGACAATAATCCAAATAAAGTACAGTACCTACCTTGCATTATTCCTGTTAAATAATCCATTGTTGGTAAATCTTGACTCGTCCGTAAACAAGATATAATAGTTAAATATGTGATTCTCAGCATTTTGTCGAAGAAACCAATTACAATATTCCAGGCGCCTTTCACCGTCATTTTCATACAAATGTTGATGCAACTGATACTTGAAGAATTTCAATCGATGTTTTTTCAAAATTTTCCCAGCAGAGTCCTTACTTATAGCTAATTCGGCGCCAACCCAGGTAGCACACCTATATTGGTAAAATATTGATACAATATTGTGAACATATTGGCGAAATATTTGAAATGCAATATTGGCGAGAAAAAAAATGTGAACATTCGGCGATATTGGTCCAATATTACTTGAATAATATTGGCGAAATATCCTTGAACTGATATTGGCCTCAAAATGTTCGGCGATATTGGTACAATATCGCTGATACAATATTCTGACAAAATATTGGCACAATATTCAGAAGTTATATTGTCGAGAAGTAAAATGTGAACATATTGCGATATTATAATAATAATATTGTTTGAATATTTTAGAAATAGTTTTGGTGAAATATTCTTGAAGCTATAATGGCCCCAAAATATTTATCGATATTGGTACAATATTTATCTATATTGGTACAATATCATTTGGATATATTGGTGGATGTCAATATACCTTGGTAAATTATTAAATGTCTTTTAGTTGATGAAGGTGACACCAGAGTCTGCCTTTTCATCGCCATAACCACTGAGTGAGCTGTCTTGAAACAAGTTGTGAGAAGTATTTAGTATACTTTCGTAGGTTTTGGAAGACGTTCCATATGTAGAGCCACCTAGCGGATTATTATCTAGGTTTGATCATGATATAATTTCAATATGTTTTATTGAATATTCGGCCAATATTCAAATTTCATCTCAATCTAGATGTAGGAAACAATATGAAGACAATATTGTTTTAACGATATCGATAAATATTATTGAACCAATATTGACCCAATATTGATTATTAAGATTTGTTGAATATTGGCGAAATGATATTCAACCAATGTGTAATCACACTGGGAGATACAATATAGTTTTTATTCCTAGAATCGATATTAGGGGAATATGGGGATTGCGATATTTATTCTAGATGTTAAAAACGATGTGAAGACAATATTGTTTTATCGATATTGGTAAATATCAGTCAACCAATATTGACTCAATATGAGTTATTACATTTTGTCAAATAAAGTGGAAATGATATTCAACCAATATTCTAACAAACTTGGAAATACAATATAGTTTTTTCCCCTATAATTGATATGACTGGAATATTTGGATTGCAATATTTATTCTAGATGTGGAAAACAATATATAACCAATATTGTATTATCGATATTGGTAGAAATTATTCAACCAATATTGACCCAATATTTCGTGTGATAATCTACATTCAAAACTAGTTCAACCAATATCCAACCAATATTATTAATATAATATTGTTTTTTGAATATTCATCCATATTGGACCAATATTGATTTTGTCATTTACAATATATCTATATTGGCTCAATATGGAACCAAGATTCAGGCGATATTATGTGCTACCTGGGAATCTGCCTTGAGGAAATTGTACTAAAGCTAATACATTAATTTCAGTTTCCTCATTAATAACAAATGCTTCTTGGTCTTCGTGAACATCAGGCTCAGTTCTTAATTTTTCTTCAAGCCACTGGAAATACCTTCTTGACGGTTGCTGCCTCCCTATATATAGCTCTAAATACAATCGTTCAGCGACGTAAGAATTTTTTAAACATTCACCATAAATGGAATGATTATTCTGAATAGCACAAACATCGTCCACAGGTAGATATTAGAATATCTATGGACGATTGCACAGACCAAGTACTTTTATGTTCCTATTGAACCTAGAACCTACAGGATATAATTTATCATTCCACATTATTTTTTATTTTATTTTTGCGTATGGCGATAATCTGTTTTGTTATTTGAAGAATAATAATTGGATTTTTCGGTATTTCAGTCCAAAAAATTATTTTCTATTATATCATTAGAAAGGAATGGTTATGCTGAAGAGAACAGGCAAGAAAAAGTTGTATGTTCCTATTTAAGTTATGGACCTACAGAGTATTGTTTTTTCCCAATTTTCCAATATTTTTTTTGCGGCTTTTTATAACGCCGACCAATGAAAATAAAATATCACAATAGTAGCAACTGTTATCAAGTGACGTATGGTTTCCATAGCCAACTTTTCAATTTTTGGCTTTCATTTTGCTTCCACGGCCTACTCGGTGAATTTCAATAATAATTTTTTTCTGATCTAGTTTCTGGTTATATACCAACTTGTGATATGTCATTAGAAAGGGAATTGAACGCTGAATATAGCGAAAAGAAAAAAAAATAGGGTTTCCATTTAAAATAAGAAAGTTGATGTTACTTCCGGTCAGACCGGAAGTTAACTTCGACATGTCAATATGCTCAAATTCTAGCTCTTATGTCATTATATCGACGCTCCAAATTTCACAAACCTACTTCATACAATAACTGAGATATTCCGTAGGCAATACTTCCGTAGCCACCCGGTATATTCACTTGATCCCTAAATACCACTTAACTTCTGGTATTACCTATTATATTCCCGACTTACCTGTTACTTTCGATAAATATAATATTGATAATAAGCTAATGGCCAACCGATGGCCTACCTACCTGGTTATGGGAATTATACAAAAAAGTGTGTGGTAAAGGAATACGTATTAATGGCTTTGAAACATAATAATAATTCACAACACCTCTCTTATGTTAGGTTAAGGATGTCAGCAGCTGGCGGGCGGCACATAGTGTTGAAAAAATGTAAAATTTCAGCATATTCAAGTATGCATTTGTGCAATTAAAACCAATAATTTGTTGTTGATAATTCTTATATAAGTCTGCCTGATCTAACTGAACGCATTTTTAATGTTACCTCGATGTTTTCTCTTATTCTTTGTTTTCAATTTGTTCAATTTCTGGCCATCAAGGCGGCATGTGAAAATTTTTGTGATTCTGTAATTAGTAATGATTATTTTCAATGATATAGTCTGAAAAATGTTAGTTTGATCAGAAAATTTTCAACGATTACTGGGAAACTTTCGCCGCAAATCGAAGTAGGTACTTTAAAAAATTAACAAAAAACTGAGTCAAAGTTTTGATTAAACTGTTATAAAAATGTTCAGGGTACCATTAAAATACTAATTAATCAGGCATACATATTTTGATTTAGGACGTAATTCCAATTAGACTAAGTATTTGCTTCAATGAATATTGTATCATTCTTGATATCTACAACTCATATTTGCTTTTATAGACCGTCAGATAGTGACAGATTTAGGTGCCCTATTTTCGCATACAAGCCTCGAATAGGGTTGAAAATTACATCGATGTTGAGTAAAATGGAAAGAAATTTACTAGTGACTCCTGGGGAGAACAGATGAAAAAAATCAAAAAGAATTTCTGCTAATAAATTTTTCGACGATAAAATCTACTTATCCATTCACGCCACTTGAGCCATTATGTTTTTCAATCTAGTGACGATGTAGGTTTTCATAGTTCCGATGGGCTTGTATGGGAAAATCTGGTAAAATCTCGATTTTTCCTTACAAGATTACGCCCTCATTTTAACCCTTTAGCCACGTGCAACACTCGAGCCTTTGTATTTTGGAGCCAGGTTCTAATAATTAATTATTAGGTGAACACGGCTGGTGTTAAATTATGGGCAACATACTACTTTTATTTCTGTTCGAATTTTCCGTATGTTCTCCTCAGGGGCCACTCGAAATCAAGCAAAAATGCATTTGTGATATTTCGCAACTATACTTTAGTTCTTAATTCTGTCAAGTTGATATTAATTATTTCTCACTTATTATTAGAAATAATATTTTTTGTTAAATCCCTAATCGAAGTGTCTCTCGATTTACGATGCTGCACGGCTTTAGGTATATTTCCTTCATTCTTTAACATAGCATCAGAAAACTCATTGTATTGAAAATATGTCTACCTGGGAAATGAAAGATAAAATAATAATTAAATGATTTAAAAAAATTATGTTACTATTTTTGTTGATGATGATAAATAGTAAGTACTGAAAGCATTCGTTACAAAGTTATAAAAATCCCTTATTTAAATTGTTAGCAAACTGTTTTCACTGATTTTTCAATAAAATGTTGCTAGGGGAACTAGAAGCTTTCAATCCCTGTAGCTGTTACTAGTACACAGGTAATAAAATATCAATTTGAAAACAAAAGAAATATATTTATACAATTCATGTACAAGAAATAAGAATCAACTAGGTATATACATTTACAAACCTGCAGTGAGTCTTACAACAAAAACTCAGTGTTTGTAGTCATCGTGGTAATGCTCAGATTTAATACTGCTCACATCACTCAGAGACCTCCCGAAACAAAAGCAACTATTTCAGGAACGACAGCCAGTACTTCGTACTCTTTTTTCTTTCATTCTCTTATTCGAAAACCAAATTTTCACTTGTTTCTCGGACAAACCAATCCTACCAGCGATTTGAAGCTTCTTCACGCTGGTAAGGAAATGATTCGATGAAAATTCGTCTTCCATCATTTTGAGTTGACTACTGGATAAAGTTGTCCTAATTCTTTTACCTGAATCCTTTGAATGTTCAAGTCGGCCTTCATTACGCCTACGTAGATTCGGTGAAGACGTCAAACTTGTGGAAAGCATTGGACTTGTAGAAAACGTTAGACTTGTAGAAAGCACTGGATTTGTAGAAACCACTGGACTTGTAGATGACATTGGACTTGTAGAAAGCATTGAACTTGCTCCCCGTTCTTCTTCCATTTGTATTACTGATCCGGACGACTTTCTTGAAGAACCCTCGATCACAACAGGTGTTATTTGAAAATCTCTTCGCAGGTAGGTAGTAGGAAGGAATGGTATTGAGCCCATATATGGATTGAGTGCCATCCAATGATATGGTTGACAACGAATATATTGAGGTCCACAATGTTGAAGCAACTGGTAATTGTAGGCTGCCTGTGGATGAGATAAAACTGAATCAGCGTGGCTGGAAGTCGCTCCCGTTTTCTGATACTGGTTTTTCAATATTGAATCTATAAGAAAAGCTTTCGATCGAACACTATGAGATTTCTCCATATTCAGATTCAAACTCAACTGACTTCCACTTCGAGTTGGTCTCTTCACGATACAGGTGTATCTACTACAATCCTTCATCATATTGGTAATTATATACTCACTTGATAATCAAATACCACTTAACTTCTGGTCCTACCTATTATATTCTCGACTTACCTGTTACTTTCAATAAACATAATAATGATAATAAGCTAATGGCCCACTGATTAATTATACCTACCTCGTTATGGGAATGTGCATTTGACAATTTATACAAAAAAGTGTGTGGTGAAGGAATAACATAATAATGGTTTTTAAACATAACAATAATAATCTATTTCACTTATGTTAGCGTAAGGATGTCAGCAGCTGGCAGGCGGCACATAATAAAAAAATGTAGAATTTCAGCAAATTCAAGTGAAAAAAGGCAAAAATGCATTTGTACAATTAAAACCAATAATTGATTGTTGATAAATATTGAATGAGTCTACCAGCTGATCTAGCTGAACACATTTTTATCGTTACCTAGATGTTACCTGTTATGCTTTGTTTTCAATGAGTTTAATTTCTGGCCATCAAGGGAACATGTGAACATTTTCTAGAGTCTGTGTGTAGTAATGATTATATTCAACGAGATAGTTTGAAGAATGTTAGTTTGATCAGAAATTTTTTAACGATTACTGGGAAGTTTCCCGCAAATCGAAGTACTCTAAAAAATGAATAAAAAACTGATTAATTTTTTTTATCAAGCTGTTATAAAAAAATTCGGTGTACCATTAAATACTAATTAATCTGGCAGACACACCATAATTCAGGACGTAATTCTAATTAGACTAAGTATTAGTTTCAATAAATATTGTAACGTTCTTGATATCTACAACTTATCTTCGCTCTCTTTTGAACGACATGTGTGAGAAAATTTATCTCTATATCTACATAATCCATTTGTATTTTTATAATTATGTGTAATTCTGGTAATTAAAGTACTATTGTGATAATCGATGTTCCTACAGCCGGTTACTAATAATGAAGTAATCAATATAGTAGCTAAACTAAAAACAGGTCGGCCCCAGGACCAGATGGAATAAACTCGATATTGATAAAAAATATCCAGTTACACATTGTGAAACCACTCACGCACCTCATTAATATAACATACAAAACTGGTAACATACCATTACAATGGAAAGAGTCGGTAATTACTCCTGTTTATAAATCAGGTAAAAAAAGCGTTCTTAACAACTATCGACCTATATCTGGGATAAATAGTTTTGCAAAGATTTTTGAACACTCATTAAAAATACGTTTGATAAATTTTTTCAACATTCATCAAGTAATAACGAAAAAACAATTTGGGTTCATTGAGGATTCTAGTACTGAAAAAGCTGTTTTACATTTTTCAAAAAATATAGTTGAAGCCCTGGAGAACTCTGAAAAATGCCTAGCAGTTTTTCTGGATTTAGCCAAGGCATTCGACACAGTATCACACTCCAAGCTCATTGATAAACTCTATGGGTATGGAATTCGTGGACCTATGAAAGATTTATTGCAAAACTATCTATCTTGTAGATATCAAAAAGTAAAAATAGATAAATACACGAGTGTACCACAAAAATTAACCGTCGGTGTTCCGCAAGGCACAGTGTTGGGCCCGATCCTGTTCTTAGTATACATAAATAGTATTGGCAATATAAACTCCATCGATCATCTCATCTCATATGCAGATGATACTGCAATTGTATTTTCAGGAAAATCATGGCAAGAAACATACCAAATTGCTGAAATTGGTTTAAAAGATATCCAAATATGGCTAAATTATAATCTATTAAGTCTAAATGTACTCAAAACAAAATTCTTATGTTTCACACTATTAAGTACCGATCAACCGACTCGTGATACACTGAAAATTCACAAATCTAACTGCATGATGAATGAACAATGCACTTGCCCAATTATAGAAAAAGTATCGAAATTAAAATACCTTGGAATTATACTAGATCAACATATGAGATGGGATGAACACGTTGGACATGTCATCAAACGCTTAAGACAAATCACGTATAAACTATACACTCTGAGAGAAATACTAACCCGAAAAAAACTAATAATAATCTATAACTCTCTGGCAGAATCAATTATTAGATACGGCATTACTGTTTGGGGTGGACTCTTTGACAACAACCTTAAAAGTCTTCAAGCAATGCAAAATACTATTATAAAAATAATTTTTCATAAGAAAAAGCGGTTCTCCACAGAACAACTATACAGTGAAACAAAACTCTTCAATGTTAGAAGCTTATTCATTTACAACAGCATTATATGGGTCTATAAAAATAAGCCTCTATATACCACATATAGACCACAAAATACCAGAGCATTAGAAAACCTAAATATACCCCTACCTATCTTCAAAAAATCGCATACACAAAGAACACTTGTCTACTTCGGTCCCAAATTATACAACACACTACCTCGAAACATAAAATAAAAAAAAATCACTTACTCAATTCAAACTTGAAATTAAAAATTACATAACTACAAATTACACTACATTAAATAAAAATTTTTGAAATAAAAATAACCATTCCAGGTCACAACCTCTAACTCTCAACCTAAAATCTTTAAACAAATCTTTCCTCCAACCACACACAGTATTAACAGCAATCCTAGCAATCCTGGAGATAGAACAAAACAAATGCCAAGCATTTAGGTTAATCTCCTAGGATTGTGAGGGTTCAATGATAATGAAAATAGGAATAAAGTTTATGGAAAATGTATTAAATTGGTATATGACTGTCCAATGAGAAATTATATATAGAGTCCTACTCACACCATGTACACAAAACACTACTCCTGACAATCCTAGATGCAGAACAGAACAAGTGCCACAAGCAATTAGGTTAGCATCTAGGAAATGAAAGGATTTTATAAAACACAATGTATATGTAGGTACGTATGCATATAGATGATATAGAATAGGAACAAGAATAAGATGGCCATTGGCACCATGTATCCAAATTTTCTGACTTTCACCATGTATTGAAGTTTCAATTCAATAAATTCATTCATTCATTCATTCATTCATTCATTCATTCATTCATTCATTCATTCATTCATTCATTCAAATTCATTCATAATAAGCAGATGCTTTTTTGGGCTTTGGACTAGTATTTAAACTAAAGCTTTAATGAGTAAATGAATAGTTGAGGGATTCTATAATATATTAAATAAATAAGAAAAAAGAATTATTGAACATAAAAACGAAGACATTCTGAATGAAATAAATGATTCAGTCTTAGCAAATCTATCACTCAAATAAGTACTGAATATTGAAATAACGATCCAGTGATTTTCTTGAACTAATTTTGTTATATTTGTAAATATTGATGAAAAGTAAGTAGCGGAAGCTTTCGTATATTATATGGTTATCGAAATTCCCAAGTAATATTGTTAGCAAGCTGTTTTCTACTTATTTCTCGATGAAACGGTGGTAGAGGGATTACACGAGGGATTACATCCATCCAATCTCTGAGTTGAATGATTGAAATATAAATATACGAAGTACAGAAAAGAAAACTTTCAAAATTCAACGTCAGTATATTCGATATGCAGAATGAAAATTTAGAAATTTTATGAAAATTTAATTTATTTTCCAACTTAATATTCTTAGCATTCACGTAATATTTATTTTTACTATCACATGAAAAAAAAACAACACTTTTATTTTTCAGAAAAAATCAAAATGTTCCATTGACAATTTGATTACACCGATTAGGTACTTACGTGAAGCCATGTTGAACCATTCCTTGCTATTTTTTGTCAAATTATCGCAAGAGGTACAAAAATATGAAATTTTTTCCATTTTTAAATTCTTTTAAACTACTGGAGATATTTTAAATTCAGAAAAACCATTCAGACACACAGAAACATGCAAATTTTTTATCTCCAACTCATTTCATTATTGTTATGATTTCAGAAGTAGAAAAATATTTGGCATGAACTGAATGGATTAGCCTGTATGTAAATCGACTGTATTCGACCTAGCATCCATCGAGAGTATTAGGGAAATCGCATAGAACTAGTAAAAAGTACATACAGGGTGTCAATTTGAAAACTTCCCACCCTTAATATCTTCCTTCCAGTAAACAATATGAGTAATCGAAAAAATAGGTCAATTTTATTGTCAAGGGGGACACTTTCAAGGACTATTTGTAGCCCTCGTGGTTCAACCCCCTAGGAGGGGTAGATGTTACCCTTAGAATTTTAAATGGGAAGGGGGGTCAAGTGGCACATCATTATGATGGGCGTTCAATTCTTGTTCCAATGGTACCCTGACTTATTATTTTTTGATGAGCATTTTCCGAAAAATTGCGTTCTAAACTAACAGAAGTAATTATTAGAACGCCTATACTGAGATGCATGGTTTGGCCAGAACTGGTTAGAATATTAGGTGGTACCGTTCCAACCCTTTATTAGGGGTAACATTAGCCATTAGCTCCAAACACTTTACATAAAAAAGTAGTCTAATAGTAAAACGTAGATGGTAGTAAAGTTGTGTTTATTAAATGCTGAATTTTTAAGTGTCATCGCAGAAATTGTACAGATAGCCTTCCTTTTTTGCTACTTCTGCTGTAAAAAGTTTCTGTTTTCCGGCAAAAAATTGGTTAGCAAATTTGAACTATGTGGTAGTATTGTGAATACCGTTGTACCTGTTGGGCTGTTTAGGAATTACTTCAATAAGTGTATAAAAGTGTAAAAATGGTTTACATTCTTCAAGACAGAATTGAAATCATTGTAATTTATGGCGAAGTTGGAAAGTGCGCACGAAGGGCGGCATGTCTTTTTAACGAAAGACATCCAAATTGTAATGTAAGTCATCGGAATGTGCTTGAATTGGTGAATAAGTTTCACGAAACTGGTTCAGTGACAAATAAAAAAAGAAATAACCCCAGAGTACTAAATGAAGCAGCTCAAATTGAAGTTTTGGGAACATTTGCTGCAGAGCCCACGAGCTCCTTACGATCAGTATCAGAACAGACGGGAATGTCACGCGAGACTATAAGAAAAGCATTGAAAATGCATAAATTTCATTCATATAAAATGCAGATTCTTCAAGAGCTCCACGAGGATGATTATGATAGAAGAATAGACTTTTGTGAAATCATGTCTCATCGAGTCAATACCATCCCTAATCTTCTGTTAAACATCTGTTTCAGCGATGAGTGTTCATTTTTTCTGAATGGCAATGTTAATAGACAAAATTGTCGCTATTGGAGTAACGAAAACCCACATATTTTTCGGGAAGGGCATACACAACACCCACAAAAAGTTAATGTTTGGGCTGGTATTCTTGGAAATGCCATTCTTGGTCCATTATTTCTGGAAGAAAACTTGACTGGCAATCTGTACCTTGATATGCTTGAAGAGACTATCGATCCTCTTATAACTCACGAGCTAGAAACTCAAATTGATGCAGAAGGTAATGAACTTTTGCAGGAGGATCTGTTACATTTCCAGCAGGACGGTGCTCCACCTCATTATTTTCTTCCTGTCCGACAGTGGTTAAACGAGAGATTTCCGGGTAGATGGATTGGCAGAAGGGGAGCAGTTGAATGGCCTCCGAGATCACCGGATTTAACACCCTTAGATTTCTTTTTTTGGGGGCATCTTAAATCCGTTGTTTATAAAACACAACCTTCTGATATTGACGAACTTAAAAGACGAATTACAGCAGCATGCCGGTCAATTCCTAGTGAAGTTTTCCGTAATGTTAGAGGGGAGTTCGAAAACAGACTGTATTACTGTTTAGAGCAAAATGGACAACATTTCGAACAGCTAATAAGATAAGCGTAAGTAGATTTTATGTTGGAAATGTCTTTCTCGCAAATTAAATTTTATTGTGTAGAAGGAAAATAACCACCAAATAAAAAATCCCATGCGTAATAAATTTATTCCTGTCATTCAAGGGTTGGAGCGGTGCCACCTACTCTTCTAACCATTTTTATTAAAGGGAGTCAATACAATAATGCATCTCAGTATAGGCGTTCTAATAATTACTTCTGTTAGTTTAGAACGCAATTTTTTGGAAAATGCTCATCAAAAAATAATAAGTCAGGGTACCATTGGAACAAGAATTGAACGCCCATCAAAATGATGTGCCACTTGACCCCCCTTCCCATTTAAAATTCTAAGGGTAACATCTACCCCTCCTAGGGGGTTGAACCACGAGGGCTACAAATAGTCCGTGAAAGTGTCCCCCTTGACAATAAAATTGACCTGTTTTTTCGATTACTCATATTGTTTACTGGAAGGAAGATATTAAGGGTGGGAAGTTTTCAAATTGACACCCTGTATATATCTACCTTCGAAATTCAACGATTTTCATGAAAGATAAATATTTCACTAAATAATGAAAAATGATAAAACCAAACAATTTTTGGTAAATAAAACTAATATTTTCTCTCAGTTTTTCTCTGCCTTAATAAATAATTAGAAAATAAGCCAATGTTAATGTTTCTTCATCATGAATAAATCATATTTTAAAATGTTGCTAATGATGACAATTTGACCTTTTTGTCTTTTGAAGTGCATCTTATTACACCAGGTTTTGCACATTGAACAATTACAGTCTTCAAAAGTATTACACCACTGTTGTAAATAATTGGGAGAATAAAACAGCTTCAATTAAAAGTATTCTTTTATTAAAATCAGTAAAATTATCAATAATAATACAGACTCAAATCATTCTTATATATCGATCTCAACACTCAGTTTTCACTGTGTTGATAATCATATTGCTACGAGGACTAAAATATTTTTTATCACTGTCCTTTTTTAATAAAAAAATACACAATTTCAATCCTATTAGAATCTAACTCATTTGTTACTAAACCATAGGAATCGTCATATAAAATCTAAATATATGAAACTTAACCTAATATCACAATGGACGAATAATTTCGTCAATAATTTGGACAATTTTTATATTACAATGAAGAGTACTATACTATGGAAATACCTCATCTTCACAAAATCACCAAAACTTCTCCATGGAATTATATAATTTTCGTTCCATGACAGGTTATTACACACAATAATGTCTAGTAAATTTCAATTTTTTGTATTCAAGATATGAATTTCAGTTCTTCATGTAGTTTTCATGGTTTTTGAAGATAAAAATATTTCAAATTTGTACGTTTATACTTTGATATGTGAGATAATTCAGAATGATCCTTGCAATCAAATGCAAACAAAAAATAATCACTACAACATGAGCACATAATTAAGAGAATTTATTTTTACTTCTTTGGAATTAAAAGTTCAATTATCAGTCTGACTGTATAATTATAAAAAAAATTATTTGAAACTCTAATATTAATTTTCACGGTGAAATATTGAAAACTTGAAACCAATAAAACGAAAATATTAGCGATATGGCTCAATTTTTTTGAAAATGTTTTACAGTCACAATATGAACTTGGAGCAATAAATATTAAACCAAACTATAATGGAAGAGAGAAATAGGAAGCACAATATACTTGATAAATATAATAAATTTACTTCAAATCAGATAAAACATTCTTTGCTCATTAAGGAAGTTTTAGAAGAAAAAGTATGCATTTCAAACGAGAAGGACCATTGATGATATGAATTGAATGTCATGCAACCAAAATTCAGTCAATTGAGTCATAAATAAATGTTGCAAATTTTTAGCAATTATAAAGGGACAATGTTAATTAAAATGTTGTTCGGGCAAACCGTTATACCAGGCACTTATTCAAATGTGGCTAGTCATTACGTTCAAATTGTTTATTTACTCAATATAACATTCATTTGCTTAGACTTCTGATTTATCTGGTATTCGATTTTCATTTATACTATTTTTGATGAACCTGCCTTGAGAATTATATAGTAGACCTGGTGATAACTTGATCTTTCTTCATCATAAAAAGACCTACTATTTTTTCAGATGAAGAGAATTTTGTTACTGCTTGATGCCAAACTAATAATGTTTGAGGTAGATGTTGGCCAGACAGTAATTTTGTTCAATAAACGAATCATGAAACATTTTCTACTCTGAAATCAGTATTTAGCAAATAATGTTGTTACTTTGAGTTTTCAACAAATGTCAGTAAATTTATAACTAAAATTGTCCCTTTACGGTTGCTACTTACGATGCAAAATAAGTTTATCGTTAATACTTTTCGAGGTAACAAAATATCTATGTGAACACAATATAAATATATTTATACATCTTATTTACAGAAAATCGATATCAAAAATAAACTACTTACAACCAGCAGTTGGTAGCCTGACAAAAACTCAGTGTTCGTGTTCAGCACTAGATTCGTCGTGAAGATCTTCATATTTGAAACTTCTCACGTCCCTTGGAGAGGACCCGTGACAACAACAGTTCTTGTGGGAAGAACAGACACTTCTTGGCACATCGTCTTTTTTATGTTTCACTCTTCTGTTCTGGAACCAAATCTTCACCTGTTTCTCGGACAAACCTAGCCCGTCTGCGATTTGAATCCTCCTCAGACGAGTCAGGTACTGATTCAATGAAAATTCAGCTTCCAAATTTTTGAGTTGAATGCTCGAAAAAGCTGTCCTGATTCTCTTGTTTGAGTCCTTGGAATTCGCAAGGCGGTCTTCCTTGTGGCTGCTTGGAATCGGCGATAGCGTTGGACTTGCAGAACTTGTAGAATGCGTTGGACTTGATTCTCGCTCGTCTTTTGTTGGTGTTAGTGATCTGGATGATCTTCTGGAACGAGCCTCAGTTACCACAGGTGCAGTTGGTACAAATGTCGGTAAGCGGGGTGTTGGGCGGTAGGGTAATGATCCACTGTAAGGATTGAACGGTAACCAGTGATATGGACGGCTTAGAAAATGTTGGGGTTCCCAGTGTAGTGGCAACAGGTAATTGTGAGCGTCGTGTGGACGAGATAAAATCGATCCGGGTATGCTTGGCCAGCTTCTCGGTTTCTGATATTGATTGTTCACTATCGAATCCATCATGAACGCTTTTGATGGAACACTTCGCGAATTTTCTAGAGCTGATTTTTCCATATTCTGCACAGGAATAACCTCGTCGCTCACTAACACAAATTCAAATTTAACCGTCTGTCTAATTCTAGTTGATCTACTCACAATATAAGTTCTGATACTATAATACATCCCCTTCCGACATGTAGCTTTTATACTTGCTCCCTCTCTAAATGTTAACCCTCATCGTAGAGGATGGTACTGTTAAGAGTGCCACGCCTATTTTCAGGCCTTCCTCCTAACTTGTCTGCAATTCCATGCGAAACGCCAATTCATAGAATATATCGGGTAGTTTTTAGTGATACTGTAATTTGGATGTTACCTGCTATAGAACACGCTGTTGATGCAATTTATAATAATGATGAACAAATAAGTAAATGTAGTCACGTATTGGATGACTACGACATTTGCGAAATCATGCCTTCTGGTTACTTTCGATTATTGAAAGAGTTAGGATAGGTTAGGTGGAGAAGATATTAGGAATTCTGGGCACATCTCCTCTTCCAAATATTTAACTTTTGTTAAATTCATTTATTTTTTACTGAATTTCCGAGTTTTGAGGAATAACAATAAAATTTCATTTTTAAAAAAAGGTGTTCAATTTTATGTTACCGACGCATCACTAAAACACAGTTTCATCAACGACTTTTTCAGCTTCATTGCCAACCAATATATTTCCAATACATTTCAATTAAGTTTGAGCAGGTTGAAATAAAATATCAGAATACAGATAATTACACATGACACAAATTTTTAACTTAAAATATTAAGATCAAAACGATACAAAACATAAATTAAAAAAATATGCATTTTAGATTCCGCCTATCCTCATTTCTGCTAGCAAGTATTTATGAGAGAAGGAAATGAGTGACCAAGTGATTTTTTTAACATTCATTAAATAAGGTAGGTTTTATGGAAAAATCAAGTTATGTGCATTTCTTTATAAGATTTTCCTGTTGCTCTATCTTCACCATTGCAACATGCATTTGTATCGGTGGACGGACATCAAATTTAATGTTAGATGTTTATGTTGATGGGACAGGGCATATTTCTTAGGTTTAGACAATATAATCGAATAATAATTAAATTAAGTCTGTAACATAAAAATAAAAACGATAATAAAGTCCTGACATTATTCATATATCAGTATTAAAATAACATATATTAACTATATAATAATAATAATAATATTTATTAACTCAAAAATAATACACTATAGAACCATGCACAATGGTAAATAAATAAATACTATCCAACAAGGCAAGCCTTGGTAGTGGGAGTGAGAACTAATCTGATCTATTCTAACTAACTTAGTATTCTTAGTGATATAGGTATATGAAGTAAAATTATTTTCCTGTTAAAGAAGATAACAAAAAAGGGGGAAAACGATATAATGATGAGCGAATATTCGACAATACGTTTAATTTTCAGTAACATTTCGACATTTTTGCAGAAGTTGAGATCAAGCATATTGGACGGTAATTTGATACATTTTCATTATTTCCATTTTCATGGAGTGGTTTGATCACAGAAATCTTAAAAGCTGATGGAAACATGCCAGTTTGTATAGACCAATTTATAATATAGACCAGAGGTTTATTAATATATTTAGCAATTAGTTTTATAATCTCAGCTGTCACGTTGTCAAGACCTGGTGTCTTTTTTTCTTTAATTCATCAATGAATCCATATATTTCATATTCATTTGTCTCTTCAAGAAAGAATGAGTTCACCGATTGATTCAGAATATGTGGCTGTATATAATTATGTTGCTTTATTGTTTCTGCCATTTTTTCACCTATATTTCAGAAAAAATCATTAAATTCACTTGCCATTTGTTTGCTATCCGTGAAAACGACACCGTTTTCATCTGTTAATTTATTTATTACTTCATTTTTCTGATTTTTCACTGTAATTTCATTTACACACTTCCATAGACTAGACGAGCTGTTTTTATTTTTTGAAATTTTGTTCTGATAATAATTCCTTTTGGCCTGTTTTATTATATCAGTCAATTTGTATATGTATTTTTAAAAGTTTTTAATATTTTTGGCTGTTGGGAATTTCATTTTTATGACAAATAAATCATATTTATGGTTAACTGATTTCAAGATGCCGTCTGTCATCCAATTTTTCATTTTGAATTGGGAATTTTTTATTTTTATGTCGGTTGTACATTTTTTATATATTTTTTATTGTATCTATGAATGTGTTCGTGGCAGTATTGATGTCACTACTCAGATACACTTCTCAGATTATCGATTTTTCAGACTAATTTATTTTCATTTAGGTATTTTCGTGTTTTATTCATTAGTTTCTTTTTTTTTCTATAACAGATAATTTTAGTCTAACAACTTGAGCAAAATGGTCCGTTATGCTGGTTTGCAGAACGATTGGTATTATATCAATATAGTTTTTGTTATACTTGATAAACATATGATCTATACAGTTTTTTGAATTTCCTTGTATTCTTGTGGGTATATTAATTAGAGAAGAATAATCATACTCACTCAACACCATTATTGAATGAATCAATTTGACTAAAAAAACAAAAACACAGATAATTTGTAAATATAGTCGTCAATACGAAAGTGATACCATTCTCGTGATAAAAATATATTCAATTCCTGTCAAAAACCTGGGACAAAAGTGTTTTCATATCGTTTGGTAGCATGTTATTCAGTCGGGTACCAACAAACATTGGAGACTTTAAGATTTGCATGATGGTGCTTTTTGGGTAGTTAGAAAATTAATACTCTTGGTATGGATATTATGGGCTGACTTGAGGTGCCTTCTAATATCATGGATATCCGCTAGTGTTTTCAAAATGAACATACTTGCAACAAGTATTATTTTATTTTGAAGAAAAATCTTTCTACTTGACGTTTTCTAATGTAATGACAATAAAGTACAAGACACGACATTATGAGCAAGTCAGTATTGGCTTTTGTTTCAAATATACAGTAAATCGAGAAAAGTTCGAAAAATGTGACGGAGAGTTTCAAATATATAAAACGAATGATTTCGACAAAGTCGAAATAGCCTTCATGCATTCATTCTCAACCAAATGATAGATAATTATCATTGTTATATCACATCAATTATTTTGAGGAACATTACCCAAATGCATGTCAGATGTACCTAATGTTCGTAAGGGGAAGTAGTTATTTTCTGTCAGATATTTGCCTCATATTTTGTACTTTGTGGAAATGCATGGAGAGAAGATAATTTCGACTTTCTCGACAAGAAATGTGGTCCTGTGTATTTGGATTTGGGCAGGGAATTTGAAACGGTTGACTACAACATTTTCGTGGCAAAATCAGGCTAAATAGGTATTAGAGGGAAAATGCATGAATGGCAGTTCCTTGATAGGTATCAAATGTGGGTCAATTTTGGGACCTGTTTCATTTTTGATTGGAAATTCCAATTGCAAATCAGGAACTGGGGAAAAATAAAACTTTTTGCCGATTGCACTTCGGTAATATATTTTGCCAATGACCACAACGGAATATAAATGGAAAGTGATCAGAACAAGATTTAAACTAAGTTATAAAGTTTTACACTCACTCTGAATGATTCATCATTCAATTGTGTCTAAACAAACACAATCAGATCTTTTAATTCACTATTATTTGGAACTAATTCTATAAAATACACCGAAATTACTGAATTTGTAAAGCTTATAATTGACGAAGAACCATTATGGAACAGTCATATTGATAAATTGAGAAAAAGTATTCCAGTCCTCGGTGTTCTGTTCAAAATTAGGAAGTTTGTTTCAGTTTTATCAAATCAAACTTCAAAACTTTAATTCCATTTATTCACTTAATTTGAAACAAACAGACAATTACAAATTTTATTTTATTGAATTCCTTAACATACATAATCTTCAAGATTGAGCAATTTCTGAATTCCCTATGAAATAAATCAATGTACCTATAGTGATTCACAATTCACTTCCGCAAAAAATAAAAAAAGTAGTAAAATATGGTAAAATTTTCAGTTTGAATACAAACGACGAGCTTTTGAAACTTTTACTTTCAGAATAACCTACGTCACTCATCTTAAGAAATAATATTTTCCATGTTAGTGCTTTTGATTGGAAGCATGTCTTTGAAAACATTTTTCACCTGAGTTAATTCAACTTTTTTTAGTACTCTAGCAAAATGTATGTGAGCCTTTATCTTGGATTTTTGAATGTTGACAACGTAATCATATATCCGTTATCAAAAAGTCATCTGCCATCTTGGAGCCACTATCTTTGATTTATGAATTTTGAATCATCATGATCTCCGACCCTGACAACTCCCACATACCAACTTAGAATCGAATCAGATCACAAAACTCATCCGCCATATTGGAGCTGCCATTTTTCCTTTAACCAAAAATTTCATAATGTGTCTTCACCGGAATCATGAAGACCTACAAAGTTTCAATTAAATCGAACAACTGAAAGTGGGTCAATTTTCACTAGCAAGATTTGAACAAACATACAATGGCAAGTTAAATAAAACCTTGAGAAAACAAAGCATTGATTTTCAACAGCAGAATCAAAAAACAGTTCCTTTATTAATTCTGAATGACTTCATTTACTTATATTATTTTTTTCCAGCCAGTATTTTATTATCTTCTACTCTCGTTCCAACTGAGTTCAATACACATGGATAACTGTATCTTGTGATAATAAACTACTACTATACTATTATTAATAGCCGTCATTGCATGCAATTATACTGTGAGAATGTTTAATACTTTTAAATTTTTTCGAACAGCTGATGGTGGTATTTACTTGAAAATGTAGATTTGAAAAATTGAATATTCTTATCATTTTGATTATTCCATTGTTTTCGTGGAACTTGGTGTTTGATATAATATAATATATCGAACGATTAGTTCAGGAAACATTTACATCAAAAATTTCTGATTTTGTTAGTTCCTTGACAACTGAGGAATATGTTTGTGTTTCCCACCATTTCGATTAAAGTTTGCCAATGAGATATAATTTATTCTCATTTCCCGTCTCTATAGTAAACCACGCCTTAGTCAGTCACATCCATTATTAAATTCCTTTTAATTCTCCACAATCGACGCAGATTTCTTTCATTCAAACTTTCTCACACTGTTATGTCTGATTTCCGTACAAAAGATAAATGAGAATATACTACAAGAATCTTCTTGATCCGGCATCGCCGATTTCTATACTGCAGTATAATAGTAGTTGACTTTACACTCGTTTTACAAACTTTGTCATGAATGGATTTTTATGAATGAACTTTTACGACTCCCATACCTGTAGGATGAATGTAGTAAAGCATCGGCTAATATATTTTAAATGTTGTGTCCTTTGTCAACCTGTTCCGACGAAAATTATTCGGCTCTGACTTGGTTTTGAATGGTAGCTCTCTGCGTGATCCAAGACTTTTGTGCACAGGTGTTGGGACTTCTTGGTTTTTAAGAGTTCTTTTCGAAAATCATCATCATTCTCGTTTTGTGCAAATTACAATGAGAAGGTACTCGAAACCAGAGTATTACGGTCTCTTGATGGTCATGTTTGCCATTAGCACATCGAGAATATAACTCGATTCAACAGACAAAAGCTGAATTGAGTAATATGCCAATCAACAGAGGATTATTTCGTAACAAAAATACTAGTAGAAAACCGACTGTGCCATCACATGAAAGACAGTTTGCAACTATATTCTATTCCGAATTGAACTCGCAACTGTAAATAATTAATTTGTTATAAACATTCAAATACAAAGAATGTGTTTTTATAGTGTCATAGTAAACCTATTGATGTCAAAATTGGTGTCCTATAGGGAACAGTATTGGGTCCAATACTGTTCCTAGCATACATTTTAAAGGGGCTATAGTGTCATATGCTGATCATACAGCAGATATTATAAGGTAGTGTTGAGGAATAAGGCCCGGCGGTAAATAAGTCTTTTCTTTGAAGAATGGCGAATTTTTTCAAATCTGTCAACATGGTTAGTTTCATCATCCGAGTGGTGAAGCTTTATTAAAAGATGGTTGACTTCAGTTCGCCATTAACAACACTAGGTGAATGTCCAGTTTCAGGCTGCACAGATTATAAAATCGCAAGAAGGTGAGACGTCGTTTTTAATTCAACCTATTTTACTTAAAGAAACAAATAGTGCTCTATCAGTTACTATAACATTGGTACTATCTTTCGCACTGAGAGAAAAATTTAAATTGTTAATTTTTCTGGAAATTGTATGTTTAAGAAAAAGTGCTCGCCCGGTAATAAGGCCCTACCAAAGATCGCGTAATAAGGCCCGCGGGCAACATGCGAAATTGTCTAGAATGTGGAACTTGGTTACACGAAACTTGCATGGGACTGACGGCTGAAGATGTTGAGGGTTTTTACGGTAGGGAATGTTCTTAGAATTCAGTTTATCAGTTTTTTTTTTTATAATTTAATTTCCTTGTTGAATTTTGTTAAGTTTATTACTTTTTGTAGAAAATAATGCTTATTTTTGTTTTTTCATAAGTGTTTCATTTAGTGTTTACTATTTCTGAATAATAAAAATTATCTGTATATATTTATATATACAATAAATAAACGAAATTCTGCATAACTTACTATGGGCTTTATTTCCCTAATAGGTGGGTAATAAGGCCCAACAGCATGTTTTTGAAATTTGTCTTTTTTTGGTTACTGAGGTATTGAAGGAGACGAATATTGATGTTAACATACCGGCAAACATCACAAGCAATCAACTCATCAAGTTTTTGTTTATTTTGAATAAAATATTGCAACCCTCTTTTCTTTAAAGTTAAATAAAAAGGAGCAATGCAGACGGCAGCTCTTCGTCGGTAGGCACTATGGGTTCGTTTATACTTTATAACAGAATTATATCATTGAACAGTAACAGAATGGTCACAAAAATAAGAGGTGGCGCCACAGCAACTTTTAATATGTCTATGTCAAAGAGTACTTACTTGGGAAGTTGTGCAACCGAATAAAGACAATTAGATGTTATACCCAAAACTATAAGAGATTTTACCATACGATGTTGTCAAGTTGAAAAGTGTTAATCAATAAATAAATAAAACATAAATAAACACACAAACATTTAATATGAATTAATCTTCACTGGTCAGAGTAACAGTTTCTCAAAAATAAGACTGATTCTAATAATATTCAATATTTGGTATCTGTTGAATCTGAGGTTAAAATTGTAAGATTTAATTAGGGAATCAATTTTCCCAGCGCATAGTACTATGTGGTGGTTTACAGATAGTCGTTGAAAGATATAAACTTCAACCGGAGATAATATCAATATTGAATAATAATAAATAATTAAAATTGAAATTGTAGGATTTCATCCAATATAAAAAATTAGAAAGTGAAACCTGTACCTCTGGTGACACCAACGTGAAGATTTTTGCACTAGATCCTAGGCCAACCAGGACTGGAGTGATGAAGGAAGGGAGTCTACGAAGACTATCAATGAAGAAGGCCTCATCACATTTGACAGCAATTCAACAGTTCATCAAGCAATACCAGGCATTCTATACTTCAGCAAATCAGCTATACTGGAGCCATAATACCATAAATATCCAACAGGAAGACCTGGGGCTCAACCAAAGCTTGGGAGATAGCCAACCAGGCAAGGAAACGTGACAATTCTCTGGGTCAAATTCCTCCGGGTACAACAACAACCCTATAAATATTTTTTTTTTATAAATAGCTGTTCTAAACAGTCGTTAGCATGAAAACGATGAAAAGAAAAGTTGGAAAACTCACCTTCCGTGAAGGGTTTTATCTTCTTAAAAATGTCGGCGTGGTACAAAGTTTTCTCTCAGTCGGAAACGATATCCCTCTTGAAGATTTTTCCATCCAGGAAGTTATGTTACCAACATTCAGATATTTCGATATTTGCATGTTCCATGCTTAACCGACCAATCTGACCAGCATAAAAATAATGGTGTGTTTGTTTGTCTCTGACCAAACACCCCAAAAGCTAAGTTGGCTACTCTGATATTTCAACATGACATTTGACAGCTGACAGTTGAAATATCATCGGACAGCTGACAAATAGAAAATAAACGTAAACATGAAAACAATCAAAACATTTAGTTTATAATCACTTTAAACACTAAAGATTAAAACAAAGACAATAATTCGAAGACACTCCTTATGAACCTTCTCAATAACCAGAACTTAGACATACATACGAAGCACTAGTTCGAAGGCAACATTGGATGTCAAAGTGAGTAGGATATATTTTCTTTCGAAGAAATTCCTTATTCACCTTTAATAATTTTTAGATCAACACTTGCAAAACGTAAAACAGATCACACTTTTCTAGTAAGCAGAAATACAAGCACGACTTGGAAAGCTAGGCAGGACCACAACCTATGCAGTTTCAATGAGTACAATTCGAAAAGTAATAATTTATTCTGATGGTGCATCCAGAACTTAATTATTCTCATCGTAGTGACAACTTGTAAAATGTGAATTGATCATTAAATGTGTTTTTGAATGGAAATTACCATGGGTATGTTGATAAGGTTTCTATGAATGACGTTAGACAACCAACTAGGAACATATACGTATGTTTTGTTGAGGCTCATTGAAAGTAGGTCACCACAGGGTGAAGTCTACATTGCTTTAAAGCTTTATAAAAAATAAACAAAATGAAGTAGCGAAAATTTACATGCTACAATATAAAGGATAAAAAAAATGCAAAAGTTAAGTGGACCTTATTACCCAACACTACCTTAGGGGAAACTCGTGGAAACTGACTCAGGAAAAGACCTAAAAAGTCTTAAAATTTGGCTTCACTATAATCTTTTGAGCCTTAATGGTGAAAAAACAAAATTCATCCCATTTTCGATTTATAAAACTGAACAGACTCTTCACAATACTCTTATGATACATGGATGTAATAACATGAACACATGCCACTGTCTTAATATAGAAAAAATATCAAATCTCAAATACCTCGGTATCATTCTTGATCAGCATGTTACCAAAAGGCTAAGACAACTAAGTCATAAATTCTACAGCATACTGGATATGAAAAATCTTTTGATATTATATAACACACTAGCTGAATCGTTTATTAGGTATTGTATCACAGCATGGGGATGATCATTCAATAACGTAATCATGAAACTTCAAACTATGCAAAATAAAAATTACTAAAAATAATATATAAAAAAAGAAACTCTATTCTACAAACCAAGTGTATCGGGAATTATTGGATATAAGATATGGATATGAAAACTTCCTTATAGCAATATTTTCCTTAACATTCAGTGTACTTTTCAACATTGAGTAGGCACTCCATAACGTAGGAGGTTTGATAATTTTTGATTTGTCCTCATAGTAGCATATAACTTTTACAATTCCGCGTCGAATACAACAGAGCTGAATCAGATGAATGTTGAAGCATCTAACAGAATCAGTGAGTGGCTCACCCCCAACAACCTCGTTCAATTTGAGACCAAAACGCAATCTATCATATTTTCTTCCAACACGCTCCTTTCAACAGACGTCCTAGTTAAACTGTTGGGACATTCTATGTAGGAAGTTGTCAACCCAAATCTTCATTCTTAGGTGATTGCGGAACACTGTTAACGCAAACGTACTAAGAATGACGTACTTTTCACTTTTTCACTCTCATCTGAGTTATGGCATAATTTTATGGGGTAACTCTAGCCACGCAAATCGAGCTTTCATACAGCAAAAGAAAGCAGTCAGGGTAATCGCCAAAGCTGCCTACAGAGAATCCTGTAGACCGTTATTCAGAGAATTGGAAATATTGACACTTCCTGCACTATATGTTTATTATTGTTTGATTGAGATACATAACCACATCCATTGCTATAACAGACGCAAAGATTTACACAGCTATTCTACCAGAAATAACTATCAGCTCATCAATCCTAGATATCGTCTGAGTACATCATTAAAAAACACAATCAATTTGAATATATACAATAAGGTACCCGAATCAATCAAAAAGCTCAGCTCATATAAATTTAAACTAGCTGTCGAACAGCTCCTACTAAAACACAGCTTTTACTCGGTGGATGAATGTTTGTCAAGTGATTTAACAGAATAAAATAAGTATTAATATAAATACCATCACCATGATATATTTATGGAAAACATTCATTTTATTTTTATTTTTACATCATAATTTATTGTGAAACTTTTTATATATTTATACAACACGTCGCTTTTATTTGTTATGTTCCTATATATTTATAATTAGATATATGTGCCCACGGACATGTTCCAAACTTGCTGACTTGTGTAATGAAAGAAATATTCAAAACACCAATAAAATTCTAAGCACATCTTCAGAAACCTTTTTTACCTGTTTTTGGTCACACCATTCACGAAATTGGTCATATTTTTTCTCATATATTAACTTGGATTTGGCCGGTAACATATAAGATACTATTGCATTTGCTTTCTCAGATACAGGGTTGGGCACCGAAAACGAAACAGATCGAATATCTTTAAAACGCATGTGTTGTGAGAAAAATGCAAAAACACGTTGATTTTTAATCCAATGGGGGACATCTTCCTATCATAACCTCAACTGTCATACCTCTTCCCCCACCCCTTGGGCACTATCTCCCAAACAATTTGAATGGGGAAGTTAGTAAGTGTGACACATCCTCAAAAAGGTAATTTCATAAGGAATTCAACCATGTCGATTTTCCCTCTTGCGGGAAAAACAACTGTTCCGTATTCCAAATTATGATACTTTATTTGCAAGCTATTTTGACATAAATTCGGTGACAATGATTATTTAATTTTTCTATAGCAAAAAACAAAATGGTGGTTCCAAAATGGCGGACATGATTGGCAATTATGGTCCGATTCGATTCAAAATTGATATATGGTGGATTTTATGGATAGAAATTATGATTTGTTTTGTGTCAATGCAAAAAAACAAGATGGTGGCTTCAAAATGGCAGACAAAATTTGTAATTATGTTCCGATTTGAATCCGATTTTCAGGGTCGGCAATCATGATTTTTGTGTCAATGCAAAAAATCAAAATGGTGAACGGAATTTGTAATTGTGGTTCGATTAGATTTAAAATTGGCATATGGGAGTTTTACAAGTTTCCAGTATGACTAAAATGAATTAATTAAAATGATAAAAAATGTTTTTATACAAATACGCTAAAAATGAAATAATATAATTTCTGAGATGTGTGACGTAGGTTATTCTTTACGTAACATAATCAAAATTTTACCTCGCAAAAATACCTATTTTGTAATCGCGGCAAGCTTTCGAATCTGTAGCGCACAGAATAACCTACGGCCCACATCTAAGAAATATTTATTTTCTTTTCATCGCATTTTCATAAAAGTTTTTTATCAATTTTATTCAATTATTTTTAGTCATGCTGAAAATCTGTACCTAAAACCCCCACAATCCAATATTGAATCGAATCGGACCATAATTACAAATCTCATCCGCCTCCCTGGAGCTACAATTTTGTTGGTTTTTCATTCAATAAAAATTCCATTATGCATTAGTTGTCTCGAAACGCTGTCTGACGTTTTTATGCAAAAACTTTCAATTTGTAAGTTATTACAATGTTAATTTTTTCAATTTCTGTTTTCTTGAATTGTTCACATCAGCTTTAAAATCAAATGTCATGAGTTTAAATACGAATCATTTGTTTTTCCCGCAAGATGGCGCCAAAATGAAAAGTTAGGTAGCGAACATTCACATGTCTCAATTCCTTATGGAATTACCTTTTGAATGCTGTTTCACGCTTCGTACTTTCCCTATTCGAATTGCATGAATGACCAAGTGGTGGGGAGAGTGGTATGACAGTTGAGATTATGATCGGAAGATGTCCCCCTTGGATTCAAAATCAATGTGTTTTTGCATTTTATTCACAACACATGTGTTTTGAAGAATTCGTTTTCGGTATCGGGTCGAATCGAACCAAAATTACATATTTCGCCGGCCATCTTGTTTTTTGCATCGCAAAAAAAAATCATAATTTTCAACCATGAAAATCCACACATACAAACTTTGATTCGAAACCCATAATAATTTAACGCGCCACATATCCGTACGCTAAATGCAATATTAGTGAGCAGAAAAAGTTGTTTTGTTACTCTATCCAATATCCACAATTCACGTCTCTGTAGCATGTATAAGTTTGAAGTTTGTTTTTGAATAGAAGCAGACCTAGATGATAATTTTCACTATAAATCAGGATTTACAACAGCCAGCGGTACGTTATACGAAAAACTCTCGAGAAATTACATGAGCTTTCTATGAAGTTACCAAGAGACTTTCTGAACTCCAGTTAAGCCACTTTCGAAATTGATTTATTGCCATTACAGAAAGCTTCATCAAGTTGAGTTTTTCAGTTCATATTCCTTGACTATCGTCACTTGGAAAATTGGAGATTCAAAATGAGCCACATTACCTGCCTATGGAAGATTAATTTTTATTGTGGTTGAGGGTATGGTAAAAAATCGCTTCTAAACGTTTTCCTGAAAATATAATTATTACAGGAAGGGGGATTTCACTTAAAAATTAATACGTTTTGAATAGAATGTTGATAAAAGTGATGACGCTCTACAGGGACCAAGCTGGCAAGACAATAGTCAAGAACAGCCACTAATTAGTCAGGTACATCCCCAGTTACCTACGGACAAAAAAGGCCATTCCACCAATTACCATTCGCAAAAACCAATGACGTTTGGGTGATGCTGAATTAAATGTTGGAAGAGAAGTCCCTGCACTTATCTAAATCAACAGGTATTATAATTAAACCCAGGTCTGTAGATGACTACGAAAATTCAAAAAGTATTTATTGGATTAAATAAAATAAAAATGTATAAGCACTCACAACATATAACAGATATATAAATAGATAAATAAATAAATATGTAAATATAATGTATAGACGTTACACAAATCTAAAAACTATCGCTTGACAGGGTGGTGGTAAGGAGGGAGTGAAAGACTGTGATGTGGGGTCCGACACGGTCGGTGGTCCGAACCAGATCGTACCTGCCTTACGGCAGGTTCTACGATGTTGTGTAGTTCGAATGTTGTGGGTGTTACGTCGCATGGTGTTGTGGTTTCCCTGCCTCCTCCAAGTTATGCAGGGGGAATTAATACTTATTACGGGTAAGACATCAGATCATTGAACGTTTCTCATTGGTGTGTTTGACGAGTTTCCGGGAAAAAAAGGAAGAAAAACCGGATTTAGACTTGGTAGTGTGGTCTTTGTGTGTGTATCTTACACGTCTTCTTCTGGGGTTTCCTGGAAAATATCCAATGCCTGGTAGATGAGCCCTCCCTGCCTCTTTTGGGGCCTCTTATGGTGGGCTCTGACTGCTGTTATACCTCTTGTCAACGGGCTTTCGTGGATGGAGTGTCTGAAGAATTTATCAGACTGGTGTTTGATAAATTCTTCAATGGATGGAATATCGGCTAGCTCTCTGAGATCGGTTAGCCGAATGTACCTATCACTGTTGGTAACGATACGGAGACCTTATTCTGCATCCTCTCCAGTCTGAACATTTGAGTCTTGGATATGCTGCAGAATACTGTACATGCATATGTCATTGATGGTCTTATGACCTGCTTATATATTAACACCTTGTTAGTCATGAACAGCTTGGAGTCCCTGGCTATCAACGGGTATGTCCGTTTTATAGCTCCAGCAGCTTTTGGATTGCCAAGCTGACATGCTTAGCAAGGGTAAATTTTTTGTCCAGTAGTACCCCCAGGTTCCGCACTGTCTTGGTTGTAGATGACTACAGAAAGAATACTAAACTACTGGCTGAGGAGCATATACACATTCTTTCCTTAGGGACAAACTCCTCAGGGTCGTGCTTTGCGGACTTCCCGAATCCATCGAGACCGAGAATATCAAAAGAGAATTAGTCGACCCAGAGTCGGTATCCAAAATGCATGGGGCGAACAAAACCCTATTTCACTAGTTGCATCTATCAGATCACATGATAACTATTCACTATCTTTTAACGATATCGTTAGCAGTCGTTATCAGCCGTTAAATAACGATAAAATCTCAGAATCGTATTCACTATTTGTTTCTTCATCGTTATTTAACGATATATCGTTGCCAAACATCGCTGAGCAGACGACGCCTATTTGGATATCGTAACTGTCAACGATAATAGCTGTGTTCAGCAAAAAAATTGTTCGTACTCTTCCTTTGCAAAATTTGAATAGCAATGAAATAGAAATAGATCAGTTCGAGCAGGACGTATTGGTTGTAATCCTAGAAATGCGAAGAAAGTATTATGATTATTTTCGAATGTAAATCGGATCACGTATCTGTTGTTCCGTAGAGAATCCAGAAGAAAACTTTCGGAAAAATTTCAGATTAACTAGCAAACTGGTTTGGGAGTTACTTAACAAAATGAGCTATTACTTTGCATTGTTTCGCAGAAACAGGAGGATACCTTCTGTCATACAAGTAAACATAAACTTGTGAATTGCCATTCAATAACCAATTGCACAGTTTTCTTGGAGCATTGCATTTCTTTGCCC
Organism: Chrysolina oricalcia; assembly: GCA_944452925.2. Lineage (NCBI taxonomy): Eukaryota > Metazoa > Arthropoda > Insecta > Coleoptera > Chrysomelidae > Chrysolina > Chrysolina oricalcia. The sequence continues at coordinate 41,320,616 of OX101826.2, forward strand.
GTGAGAATGATCAGAAGTCTATGGCAAAAGATGAATAGTGTGTCACCCAGTCTTCTGTAAGCAGGTGTATTCACGAAGTACCAGAAATATTGTTTGATCATTTGGCCCCTATATTTATATAAACTTCCCAACAGAGCTGTTCAGTTTGGCTGCTAGGAGGTTCCAAGTTCCTTTAAGAATTTCTGGTTACTTGGTTCATACTCATTTGGACGAAAACACTAGTTTTTTTCAATTAATCCAAATATACGGAAAATTGTTGCCTATATGATAGTTTTACTACGTGTGTTTCACAATTTCGGAATATTCACTAATTTTCATGATTGATTCAAATTTCCATCAAATAATCGAATAACTGACACAGACAGTTTCATAATATTTTTTTCCATCCACTACTCAAGCACAAAACATGAATTCACGTGACTACTCTTCCCAAAAATTCAGGTTTGTCGTTATTCATTTGGTAACGACTATTATTATGAACTTTATTCATTGAAATAAGTAAATATACAATAAATGAATGCATTACAGATAATGAATAAAGAAAGAATCGATAAGTGATCAATCACTTGTTTCGATATTAGCGGAATATAAATATAAAAATAATTTCATGTATATGAACATGCTCAAATATATAAAATACACATGAAAATGAAAATGTTATCACAATATAAAATATGTAATATTAAAATTAATTAGCAGAATAGAAATAAATATATATGTAAATGCACATTCTCACATATATAAAATGCGTATTAAAATGTTAATCACAATATAAAATATTAAAACTATAAGACATAACATTAAAATTGAAACAATAAAATATAAAAACTAGAACAGAGTAAAAATAAGAAACGAATCAAATGATGAAGAACGGATCAACTATATTATTATTGCAGTAAGTATGTTGTTTATGGTTTCGATTCTATCAGATCGATTATTAATTTTCTGTCGTTACTTAACATGTAATCTTTTAATTTTTTGTTGAAATCAGCTTTATTTCTTTCAGATCTTATAGTGTTCGGGACACTATTGTATAATGATTTTGTGATATAGGAGTGAAATCTTTGCGATATTGATTTTTTCACACGTGGTACTACCGTAATGGGTTTTCGGCGGGTATTATACTCATGAGTGGGTCCTGCTATATCACCAGAAAGGTGGAATTTCACATTCGTGCTGAAATAGAATAACTGCCTGACATCCATGACTTCAGATTGTTTGTATAGTAGTTCCGAAGAGAACCTTCGGTTTTTCATCATTATCACTTTCAGAAATCTTTTTTGCAGTATTTCCAATTGTTTGAGGTGTACTCGGAGAGCACTTTCCCATGTCAGGATTCCATATCTTAAATGACTTTCCACTAAGGAGTTATATAATATCTTCATTGTTTTCAGTGGAAGGTAATTACTTAAATATTTGAATTTGTATAAGATGGATTCCAGTTTTTTTATGACGTAGTTTATATGAACGTTCCATTTCATATGCGAATCCGGATATACACCAAGATATTTAATATTTTTTTCAGATTTCATTCTGAGCGTGTTTTCCCGAGTTTGTAGGTCGAGATATAAAAAAGGGCAATTACCAGCCGAATTACAGCTGAAGGATAGGAAGTTGGTTTTCTCTGTGTTGAGTGTCAAAAGTCTTCCATCGAACCACTCCTTTATGAATCGAAGGTCAGATTCGGTTTTATGTTTCAATTCATGCCATGTTTCCGCTTTATATAGTATTGCGGTATCATCAGCATACCCTATGATACTTCCTTGATTGTTCAGTGTGAATATTTGATTGATGTAGAGATTAAACAAAAGAGGGCCCAAAACGGTTCCCTGCGGTACACCATATTCAATTTCTCTCTGATCGCTCAGTGTTTCAGCCACTTTCACTTCTTGAGTTCTGTTGTTGAGGTAATTTCTAAGTAAATTTGCACATTTACCTCTCATTCCTACTCGTTCCAATGTATCTATGAGTGACTAACAGTATCGAAAGCCTTCGAAAGGTCAATGAAAACACATAGACAAGGATGTTCATCCTCCAGCGCTCTGTGTATTTTTTCTGTCAGAGCGAGTACGGCATCTTCCGTTGAAGTATTCTCTTTGAAACCATATTGTTTATGGAAAATCAAGCCGTATTTTTTTATGAAGGATGTCATTCGGTTTTTCAGAAACATTTCGAAGATCTTTGATAAATGTGTGATAAGGGAAATCGGTCTGTAATTGGTAACTATCGTTTTGTTTCCTTTTTTAAAAATTGGTATTACTATCGATTTTTTGAAAGCATCATGCCAAATTTCCAATTCCAAGCATTTATTTAAAATGTATACTAGGGGATGAACAATATATTGTGCAATAGATTTGATGGTTTCCGCTCTTATCCCGTCCTTACCAACGGCTTTCTTATCTTTCAATTTTCTTATTATATTCAAAAGTTCAATAGAATTGCTTGGTGCTAGAATCATAGTATTAGGTGGAATATCGTCAATTAATTCGTGATTTCTATCGGTTTTGATATTTCAGCAAGTGTTTTTCCCATTTCAACGAATCTCAGATTGAATTCATTTGCAATATCTTTGCTATCATGGAGAAGTTCTGCCTTTTCGTTTTGGAGAGCCGGTATTTTATTATGTTTTGTTTTCGAGTTACTCAATTCCTTTACTTTTTTCCATAAAAATTTTGTATTATTTGAATTTTTTCTATTTGTTGTTTATAATAATCGCACTTTACTTTCTTGACCAGATTAGTTAATTTGTTTTTGTAAAGATTATATTGATTTTTCAGGAAATTGTTATTCGTTTTTTTTTTAACAAACATTTAATTTTTTTTATTTATTGACGTCAGTAATGAATTTGTGAGCCATGGTGCAAGTTTGGAGTTTTTTCTCGTTTGTTTTTTTGTTTCTAAGCATTCGTTACTTTTTATTGATATTAATTTAATTAATTCGTTCATTGCAGAGTTTGGATCCGGAGCCAAAAACACAGTTTTCCAGTCTGCCTGTTGCATTTTTTGTTTAAACTTTTTGTAATTCAAAAATTGTGTAAATCTACTATTTGTAGTTTTTTCATCGTTCATTTTTTCCGTTATGACCTGTAGTATAGTTGTTTTATGATCAGTAATGTTGTTTTCGTTATCAAAGGTATGATCATGTCTGATTTAGATTTAAGAAAAATATGATCGTGGAAACTTTTCATCCTCGTAGGTTCATTGATAGTAGATTCGTATCCAAATTCGTTCAGTACGTTAAGATATTCTGTAGCATGTTCATTTACCTCTAATATATCGATGTTGAGGTCTCCTACGAGGATGCAGAAATCATTGGATTCGTTATAATTTTTTTCCAAAAAGTTTTGAAGGTTTTTATTGAATGATGATATGGCATTTATCACGAAATTTTTGTTCTTAAATTGACTGAAGCCATAACAATGGTGTTTACAGATTACGAATTTCTGAATTGTCTTTCAGATTGACTTAATCGTAAATTGAACTACAATGGTTAATCAACGACTCGTTAAATAAAGAAATAAATTTTTAGAGAATAGACGTGTAAACCTCGTTATCAAAACTGAGCACCAACGACCCAGGGCATATGTACGTCAGTGCCATAGATGCCAAACATTCGGGCATGCACAAAGGAATTGCCAATTCATAAGGGATGTCCCCACTATGCAAAAAAAATGTGTGTGTATACGGATGTGGTCAAGAACAATGAAATAATTTTTCAGTCCGTTCTAACCAAAATCAAATACATAGATTATGAGAAGAGTCAAGAGATATTCTTTACACGATAGATCCTTACGTCTTGTTACTCTTATTCTCTCTGCTCCTCTTCTTCTGCAATGGGTCCTCTTATTCTGTCTGTTCCTCTGGTGTTATCTGGCGGATGTCTGAGTTATAACTGCGCGATTCATTTTGTGGTTTTTGATTGACGTGTTCCAAATGTACATTGATGAAAAAGTCATGATATCTCTAATTTGAAGAAGTGGTCGGCAGGTTTCTCTATATTTTTCTTTGCACATAATTCTGATTTTTGTTGACGGGAAACAATAGAAGCTGCAAATAAGCTGATCGAAAGGTTTATTATAAATGAACAAATGTAGCGGCCAAGAAGCGACCCAACTGAGAAATTTTAAATCTCTATAATTACTTACGAACATGATGGCCTGGAAAAGATTTGTTCAATGAGATTCAATTAGTGTAAGACTGATACCTTCAATACCGTAGAAGCTCAGTTTCTCAAGGATTCCATGGAAGACAGTCAAAGGCATTAGATAAATATAATGATAACCTCGTTCAAGTCCCAAAACTAAAATTGAAAAAAATTTTCGAAAGGCATTACTGAAAAATTAATTTTCATTGGAGCCCAAGTAACAATTTAAATGTTATTTGGATTTATCCTAGTTTTATGAAAGTTTTATGAAGGTGCCCAATTTGATTTATGCAGGTCATATATTATTCCTAATACGCTACCAGAGCAAACAGATTTATGAATCAGTTTCAAAACACTCCTGAAGGCTATGAGATAAAACCATTCAGCATTTAAGTATATTTGTTTTTATGATGGTTTTACAATGGCTTATACACATACACGATAAATCTTTTTGGTATTTAAATAATCCACATAGAAACTTAGTTTTGTGATGGTTTTATAGCACTCCTCAAGTCCATGCAATGGTTCTGTAATAAAACTAACGATGAGGTTTTATTAAGGTTTTGAGATGTACTCTCGAGAACCGCTATAAAATCAAAGCATAGAACTATTTCTACTTAAATGCTAGTAGCTCCCCCTAACCGGTAATAAATAAATCACATTGGGTAAAGATAACTGGAAAAAATAAATAGTAATTAAACGTTTTACAAGACTTAGACACCAAATACTTATCACGGGAGTATAGACACTGAGTATACTGACCACGTCGATCACGAAAAGACGAATGTCAGGCGGGATTGACAATTGACAGTTGAAATATTTTGGAAATTGGATTAAATAATACCAAACGTACTTTTTGAAGATAAAATGATATTAGAATGGTTTATTTTGAGGAGAAACGACTTTTTGACGGCAATTTGTGCAGCTAAATAGAATAAAGGTAGGGTAGCCATATTTTATTACAACCAGAGGGAACAACTAGAAAGAGCCTAATTTCAATTAATGTTTCTTGCAATTTGGTGTGTGTGTGACGGAAAGGAAATACACAATTATTGGTATTCATTTGTATTTAGATATAGTACAAATAATTCCGGGAAAGATATGAGTCAAAATAATTTTTTAATTTTATGTGGTATTTTGTTTATTTTCTTAATTTCGCGTTGTTATTGGGGCGCGTTGCAGATTTACCACCTAACTGATGTCATTTTGTCAAAAAAATTTCATTCATTCATTTTGAAGTATTTTAAAATATCCGAAAATTTACCCATTACAAATTTTTTTATCAAATGGGTCCTTTGGACAATCAACCGCAGCTTTTGAAATTCTACCAGTGAGGTCATGAATATCTAGAAAATTATAGTTTTGCAGAGATAAGATAGTTTCTCTCAGAGCTGTGCCGAGCACTGACAAAAAGTGCACTCGAGAGCTAAGCACTAAGACTTCAAAAAAAGTGATAACAAGCACTTATCATTGAGCACTACAAATGATAAAATGCACGTTAGCACTGACCACTTTCAGAAAGTGCTTAGCAATTTCAAACACTTTGCACTTCTGAATAGTTTCGAAAATTGAATAATGGAACACAACATATCTCAGTTTAATTTTCAATGAAGAATAAGGACCATTAAAAATTTTCCAGGTCGACAGTATTGTTAGAGGATATGCCTTTTTCCAATTGTGAACCAGAAACACTGAAAGATAGAAAACAGAAAGAAATTCAATAAAAAAAACACTGTTTTATTTTCAGTGATATCACAAACCTGTGTTTCACAACTTTTGTTCCTGTCCTAACAATAACTGTAAAAAATGGTCAAAAACTTTTTCATATTATAATTATACCGAAACACGAATAAAAAGTAATTGCAATTATTAATTACTCTTCAAATAGGAATTAGCCAGCTCTGATTTTGTTTTGGTATATCCATCTTCAATCACCCCAGAATACTGCTTTTAAAAAAAGTGTGTATCTACAGAAGTCTGTCAATAACTCACTTTCAAATAATCGATGGTTGAATAACATTCACGGTACAAGCTGAATTACAACTTCCTTTCAAATAGTAACTTATAGGTTATTATTATAATTTGATATACTTGTCATTTTCATTTATGAATTTCATTGTTTTCTGAGTGAATTTGATGAATGGACTGCTGCCTATAATGTTTGTGAAAAAGAAAAAACGTAACAGGCAACGACCAGGTCAAACATGTTGTTGAGGTTTCTACGTTGAGGAAAAAAATATATGAACAAGAAAACACTCAAAATGGTGAAATGGGGATGCAGTTTAGGGGTTGATACGGTTTCTGCGATTTGCGGTGAAACTCGACCTTATAGCGGATATGTCCGTTAAAATAGTAGATAAGAAAAAAATCGGAAACTTTTTTATCAGACACCTTTTGACACCGTCAAAATGCGGAAAACCGATTTTTCAGTATTTAAGTTGTTTCTCGCCTACACATGATTTAATTCAGATGATTATTTCACTTATGCTAAAATAGCGTGTTATGATTGGTTGAAATTTTTGTGTTGATAAATGAAAAATCATGTTTTCGATTTTGTAGTTCGGCTCTTGATTGGCTACTGGATATGTATATGATGTGTTTTTGATTTTGTAGTTCGATTCCTGATTGGTTATTATCAAAACACAAACGTACCACTAGCAAGCTGCTATAATGACACAACACCAAACTTTGACCAAAACTAAATAAGCACTCACTATTAATTCATATCAACTTCACAATTTTCGACAAATTTTGCATAGGTACTCGTTGATTAATCAAATCACTAAATCAAAATGTTATCAAAACATAACCTCAGCAGTAGACTAGACATGCAATGAAGAAACTATACGAATGACGCGCTCTGTCATTGGTAACTGAAATAGATATCAAGTAAATGTTTTGTCAGTTGCATAATTTCAGAACTAAATGCGGGATTGATGTTCCTAGTTAAATTGAATAGTAAATAAATAAAAATGGTTTCGATTTTATTCATGAAATAATCTTAACAAATACAACTCGTGTTATCGGCGATTATCGTTCATTCCTTCTCGGTTTCGAATCAAATTATGTTGCTTTAGACGAGAAAAAAATCAAATACTTGGAAATCTGTTTTTTACCGTTTTGACGGTTAATTTGAGGTTATTTCAAAAATTGTTGAATGGACCTTTCCACGACATATTAGAGAACACTGCAATTAGAAAGTGTATACGTTAATATCACTCGAGAATTTTTATTTATTTTTTCTGACCACTAGTTTCTCTATTATCTGAAGAAAAGTTGTTTCGTGACGTCACGTTCATCAAAACTAGACTTGGCACCGTTGTAGAAGTGGTGCACCGTGGAATCTCAAATTCTCATCTGTTCATCAGTTGTCATGACAGTTGTCATTTGATACCAGATGAGTTCGTTTGTCTGTTTCACGGAGCATCAATAAGAATCGTTTGTCTCTGTTTAACTCGTTTGCCTACTTTAATATTTAATACAAGTAGAACAGTTCCATCAAATATGTATGCTGCAAACGAACAGGCCCTACTTGATTTCTTTTTTGAGGTTAATGCGGTTTTGGAATGTTTTTGTTGTTTGTGCTCTAAATTTGTTTCCTAATTTATGTATATGTATCCCTGCAATAACTGTCAACATGTCGAAAAACTGCTTCGTACCTGGTTGTCTGAACACCAGTTAATATTCTAATAAACAATTTTTCATGCTCCTAAATACCCATGAAGCGCATTGTAAAATGTGGTTCGAAGCAATCAATAAACCTTGTGTAAAAAGCGGAAATATAATTATGTTTGTCCACGACTATTGTATAAAATATTCATAATGCATGTGTTTCTACAAGAATTACGATATCCATTAATCACTAGTGATTAATGAAATCATTATTCACTACCATCATTATGACAATAGCTATTTGTGTGTTTAGAGCGCAAAGTGATTGATTTCCGCTCGACAAAAAGAGTTGCGACAATCTTTAGAGGGCGACAATGACACTTTGTACTCGAAACACACACATGATTTTTTCTACAAACGCAGCTCTTAGATATAAAAACGATCGACACTTCATTTAACATAGACACATATTACCTATGAGAAAATCCGAAATTTAAAAGATATCCAAACATTGTAACGAGTCACCATGTACCTCTGTATGTATTTGTGAAGCTGTCAGAGGTTACCTAGCGATGGGATCAATCAATAATAAGAAGATACTTTAGTTGACACTGTTCTTGTGAAAAGTTCATTAAAAATTATCTTTTGCTATCAGTTAAATATTCAATTACACTCTACTCCAGTGCTTGTTGTTTTCACTGTGCGAGTGCTGCAAATACAATTGTTGATGTCACAGAAGTCTGGGTTACTCATGATCCCAATAAATACGTTTTCCGATCAGCCTACGTATAGAAACTCAATAACCCCCTACAACATCCAATAATTTACATCTCTAACAAAAGGAAAAAATGGAAATAAATTGCCTGAAAAAAAAAAACAAAATAACCGTACTCCGAGATCGAAGCCAGTTTGGTAGGCCGAATCTCTAACCTTGACACCACCGCAGTTACTAAGAAAGCTCATTAATGAATATCAAAAACATCAATAAAAGTTCAGACTTATTGCCTTCAATCAATTTTGAACATTGTGTTACTACAAATATCACTATTAATATTAATGAATAGTTGAATTTGTTTTCAGTTAGTTATAATACAAATTCCATAATACTCACGTATAGAGATAAAAATTGTGATTAGTTTACAAAGTATTATTTATCGGTCGTGGACAAAGTATAGTATTCTACTTGCATATTTCGGCTATTATTCACTTGGATGATTTACGACACTCGCCTGCGGCTCGTGCCGTAAACTTCATCCACGTGAATAAAAGCCACCATAATGTGCTCGTTGAATAATATACTATTTTGTGAAGAACATTTCCAACTGAATATTACGGTAATCAAGCAGCGTTCAAGGAACGTTTTAAATTTTAGTCATTGCAAAAAATAAATTCATATTTATTAACTACAAAGAGTCAATCATCTCATAATCTACCATCGGTAAATTATCCGAACTTCCCTTCACGAAGCCTTTCCATATTTATTTCAATACACAATTAAATTCACACCCAGATCGGTCATAACAATACCTCGCTACTACAGTATTAATGAATGAATGTATCAGTTAAATGTCGAATGTAAAAAAAAACACACATTAACCTCAAATCCCGAGATCGCTTTTGTTGCATGAGAACTGTCATAATGATTTGCGGTGTTGTCAATGCTCGTGTGGATTTTTTCTATGAGTTGATCAAGTGACGAAGTTTCAATTATTTCTCAGTGACATACCAAGCTAGAATCTATATTTTTGAGGAGAACGGTATTGAATGTTTCGGAACATGGATCATGGTGGAGGTTGTTTCCGATGAACGTGACGTCAGCGGCACACTTTCCAATGAGATATTCTTTCAAAATGAAATAATATAGTGGAACTCTTTGTCAAATGGACGTTTCAGACTAGAATCTATCGATTTAAAAGAGTTTTGCAATTTATTTTTCATAAATGTAAAGGTCCATTGTTGAACATTTCTTGATAAGAGGTTCACCATTTTGAGTGTTTTCGGGTTTAAATATATTTTTCCTCAAAGTTGAAACCTCAACAATATTTTCCACCTGGTCCTTGTCTGTTACTTATTCTCTTATCTTTAGCGTTTAAAATTCGTTTTGACACCAGCTTGATATTATTGTCCCCCTAAACGGCGACTATAATTTTAATTGCCCTATTAAATTTCTGTTTTGTCATTTTAGTCTGCGTTCTTGGAACTAAATTGAATCGTTTACACCTTGAGAAATCACAGCATATCGTATACTTAATAGTAAAAGGTCACATTCTTTGACATTCTTGCCGAAATCCAAAAACTTGCTTTTTTTACGTGGTGTGCATGCTATTTTTGGCAAATAATTTAGAAATTGTTGAAATTCATCGAGATATTGATTTGTCAAATAATAACTGTCACTTCAGAGTAGAAAATTAACGAATATTCACCTCTGTTATTTCTCTTTGCCTGAAAACGACTATACCCACTTAGCAAGGTGAGGTTGCATAAAGTTTTCAAAAACCTATCAAGAGCAACTGTAAAGTTGTTACGTCCTTTGCAGCTAACGTTCAGCAAGTCCCCTGCAAACAGCAGATCTTCCCCCTCATGGCATTACAATTGTAAAGGTATCATTTGTAAACTTGTCAGAAACTTGAGTGAGTTAGATACTGACTTTCAGTACAGTTACGAATGCTGAGTTCCAGCAAATAAATATTTGGTAACTTATCTGAAACTTCTCAATTTTGTCACGAGTTTGCGCTAAGCTAACAGATGCAAACCTCCAGCACATGCAATTTTGCAAACGTACCTGCAATTTACTTAATTTCGTTGTAGGTTTACAGTATAGTTACAAAAGCTAACTGCTAGTAAATTAATCTTCAGACACTTGCCCAAAGTTCACTCACTTCTGTCGTAGATTTGCATTACAGATATCATTTTCAGTTTCAAAACATATGAGAGGAAGTGAAATACAAGCTGAAAAGCATTTCTTATTTTAACCTAGTTTGAATTATAAGTTTCGAGATGTTCTTCACACACTTCAGGAAACAATTATTTTCTCCTTCAACAAAAGGACTTGTGAAAAGTATGACAGGTGGCTGAAACTAATATTCAAGGATTCAAATTAAACAATAGATTGATTGTTTTGACTATTTTAATATTAGTTTTTTTGGTAATGTACACATACTTTATCTTTCTTAATTTGTCCGAGGGATTATACCTATAAATTCACATTTTGTTTTGACGTCAACTGCAAATTAAACTTTATGGATTCGACGATATGTAGCAGGCGATGAGGTTGACGCCATCTTGAACTCAAATACTGTAAGAGAAAACTAGTAAACTCACCATTTTATCAATTGAATATACCTACTCACAAAAGATTATTATTGTTTTTGTTTATCTCAATATTCCAAACACTCGAAATAACACACAACTAACACTTACTGGACTAACCTATCTCTGTCACTCCGTCTCTCGCTGCCATAACGCTGTGCTGAGAAACGACCTGACGCGATCGGTAACGAACAAAAGCTATGGGCAGTGTCTGATGCAACATAGTGAGCGCCAAATTTAAACCAGATATTTGAATATTTGTGACAGAAATTAAGAGTTTGATAACGTGGTTTCAAAGTTGTTATGTTAGGATGAACCGGATTGTGTATCAGGAGATTTCAAAATTATCGAGTTCTAGAATATTGGATATTTATATCCATTGCTTTTATCCCACCAACAGGCCGGTGGGTATTCACATACCTAATATTAACAAAAACGCTTTAAATTTCGTTTGCAATGTAAATTTTGTTTTTCACTTTTTTCCTAGGGATAGGTTAATACCTATAACACATATTGTTCTAAATAGGTACAGGAGTGACATCATGAACTTCTAAATCCTATTTCCGCCGTAGATAGGTACTCGACCGCAAGCTTGTGAATGTAATGTTCATGATTAATAATATTTAAAACTTTTCAGCAAATCTGATTGGATAACGTTGTTTCAAAAGTTTGTAGCGAACTATTTCTTGTAAATTCCTCGAAAGTGAAAATTTGCAAATGAATGACAATCTACTTGGTTTAAGTTTGCATGTGTCAAATTCCGGCAACGTTACAATTTTACAGTTATACAAATTTACAATTGGAGATAAACGAAGAAGTTGCAAGGGCAATATTGCAATTGTAAGGTAACAGTAACCGCCGTATGCATAGTTAATCGCCAGCGACTCGCCAGAGTTTCGCCGTTCGCCACACAAGGATTATAATGCACAGTCGAGCTCCAAAAAAGTGACAACTACGCGATAAGTCACATTTTGGCGAAACGCTGGCGATGTACCACTTTTTTGGAGCTCGACTGTGCATTATAGTTCTTGTGTAGCGAGCGGTGAAACTCCGGCGAGTCGCTGGAATTGACTATGCATACGGCTGTAAGTGTTAACTGGAATACTTTCAAATGATTCTTGACATCAAATATTTGGAATGTCCGCACAAACAAGTTCTCAAATGATGCATTTTGTAATCTTATCGCAAACTAGTGTAACTTACCGTGCTTAGTGGGTAGATATTTGAAACATTTTTCTTAAGAAATTTCAGCATTTCTAAATGATTTGTTCGAGCGATAATTTAAACTTCTATTGTGTCTTTTGAGTCTATGCACCCGCTGAAATAAAAAAGGTCGCCTCCTTTGCCAAACGTTATTTCTGCATCTGATCACCTGACAATCGAACATAATCAATATCAACAACCCGTTATCTAAAGTCGGGCGACATCAAAGAAGAAACCTGCACATCCAATTGTTCCTCTTCGGACGAACGGAGAGATTTGAGGACATGCCGGCACACTCGAATTTCGAGAGTTTTACGTGAATCTGGAACAAAATATCTGTGATTTTCGCTTTGCCGTTTCTCACAGAAACCATAGAAACTTGAAGAGCACTTTTATTCACAGAAAGCGGGAAGCACAAAGCTCGGGAATTAGCGACGTTCTAATTTTAATGAATAAAACTGCAGGTATGAGGGCTGCGAGAAACTACAAGTGTACTAAGAGTCGCAGAATGATTGCAGTCTTTTCGTCATAACGTTTTTTAAGCCGGAAATTACGTGCGGATTAGTAAAAGCTCCATCTCCTGTTGGAATAATTAGAGAAGTTGAATGAGGCTTTATGTTCCTAGTTTTTTGAATAATACGATTTTGTTGAAAAATGTAGATTTGTAATGTTCGTACAGCTTCCTGAGGTTGACGCCATCTTGAACTCAAATACTGTAAGAGAAAACTAGTAAACTCACCATTTTATCAATTGAATATACCTACTCACAAAAGATTATTATTGTTTTTGTTTATCTCAATATTCCAAACACTCGAAATAACACACAACTAACACTTACTGGACTAACCTATCTCTGTCACTCCGTCTCTCGCTGCCATAACGTTGTGCTGAGAAACGACCTGACGCGATCGGTAACGAACAAAAGCTATGGGCAGTGTCTGATGCAACATAGTGAGCGCCAAATTTAAACCAGAGATTTGAATATTTGTGACAGAAATTAAGAGTTTGATAACGTGGTTTCAAAGTTGTTATGTTAGGATGAACCGGATTGTGTATCAGGAGATTTCAAAATTATCGAGAGTTCTAGAAAATGGGATATTTATATCCATTGCTTTTATCCCACCAACAGGCCGGTGGGTATTCACATACCTAATATTAACAAAAACGCTTTAAATTTCGTTTGCAATGTAAATTTTGTTTTTCTTTTTTTTCCTAGGGATAGGTTAATACCCATAATACTAATTGTTATAAATAGGTACAGGAGTGACATCATGAACTTCTAAATCCTATTTCCGCCGTAGATAGGTACTCGACCGCAAGCTTGTGAATGTAGTGTTCATGATTAATAATATTTAAAACTTTTCAGCAAATCTGATTGGATAACGTTGTTTCAAAAGTTTGTAGCGAACTGTTTCTTGTAAATTCCTCGAAAGTGAAAATTTGCAAATGCATGACAATCTTCCTGGTTTAAGTTTGCATGTGTCAAATTCCGGCAACGTTACAATTGTACAGTTATACAAATTTACAATTGGAGATAAACGAAGAAGTTGCAAGGGCAATATTGCAATTGTAAGGTAACAGTAACAGCCGTATGCATAGTTAATCGCCAGCGACTCGCCAGAGTTTCGCCGTTCGCCACACAAGGATTATAATGCACAGTCGAGCTCCAAAAAAGTGACAACTACGCGATAAGTCACATTTTGGCGAAACGCTGGCGATGTACCACTTTTTTGGAGCTCGACTGTGCATTATAGTTCTTGTGTAGCGAGCGGCGAAACTCCGGGGAGTCGCTGGAATTAACTATGCATACGGCTGTAAGTGTTAACTGGAATACTTTCAAATGTTTCTTGACAGCAAATATTTGGAATGTCCGCACAAACAAATTCTCAAATGATGCATTTTGTAATCTTATCGCAAACTAGTGTAACTTACCGTGCTTAGTGGGTAGATACTTGAAACATTTTTCTTAAGAAATTTCAGCATTTCTAAATGATTTGTTCGAACGATAATTTAAACTTCTATTGTGTCTTGTGAGTCTATGCACCCGCTGAAATAAAAAAGATCGCCTCCTTTGCCAAACGTTATTTCTGCATCTGATCACCTGACAAATCGAACATAATCAATATCAACAACCCGTTATCTAAAGTCGGCGACATCAAAGAAGAAACCTGCACATCCAATTGTTCTTCTTCGGACGAACGGAGAGTTTTGAGGACATGCCGGCACACTCGAATTTCGAGAGTTTTACGTGAATCTGGAACAAAATATCTGTGATTTTCGCTTTGCCGTTTCTCACAGAAACCATAGAAAGTTGAAGAGCACTTTTATTCACAGAAAGCGGGAAGCACAAAGCTCGGGAATTAGCGACGTTCTAATTTTAATGAATAAAACTGCAGGTATGAGGGCTGCGAGAAACTATAAGTGTACTAAGAGTCGCAGAATGATTGCAGTCTTTTCGTCATAACGTTTTTTAAGCCGGAAATTACGTGCGGATTAGTAAAAGCTCCATCTCCTGTTGGAATAATTACAGAAGTTGAATGAGGCTTCATGTTCCTAGTTCTTGAATAATACGATTTTGTTGGAAAATGTAGATTTGTAATGTTCGTACAGCTTCCTGAGTGAGGTTAGGTAACTTCGTTATAAACCCTTTATGCTCATTTTCAGCATGCATCAATCCAATTTTCTGGTGAAGAGGGAGTTTGAAACATATTACTTATCAGGAATGGCCTGGTCCATCACGAATCGGAAATATACATTGTACAATAGTTCCTCTCCAATATCGTATTCATACTTTGAGCTACTTCAATTCACTGGACCGATTTGAATTCATTGAATATCACTCACCATTGTTTTGAGATCACTAATTTGGATTATCATAATTATGGAATAGGTCAATAATTAATAGTAGTTTCTCGATTTTTCATTTATCATATCACAGGTAGCACATCATATTAGCTGAATCTCGGTTTCATATTTGGCCAATATAGATGTATTGTTAATAATATTGGTCCAATATGGGTGTATATTGGAAATAACATTATTATATTGACAATACATCTCCTTGCTTAACAACCAATCGTCTATTTCAAATTTTGATTTTGATTTAAATTATAAACGTCAAATCTTTGTATTTTGACTAGTTATATTTCTTAATCAATATGAGCGATCATAGAATACGGCCAGAAATATAGAATCAATTACCAGGCAATTCAACAATTTTTGCAATGCGAATACCACAATTGTGGAGCTGGCTGATATTTTGAAAGATTATGCCTGTAATATGACCCCAATATTTCTCTTTAGTGTTCACGTTGTTAGATTTTGATTTCTGTGAATTACTTCAAATTAAAACGGTGACACGATTTTTCTTTATTTCAAATCGATTTATTGTCGTCCTAAATATAATTCGTGGTATGATTAATAACCTATAATTTTTTGGAATATCAATTCATTGACAATCCCAATGCAAGAAAATACAACTCGTCCTGCTGACTCGTTGTATTTTCAGCTTTGGGATTGCAATTCATTAATATTCTAAAAAAATATCGGTAATAATCATACCACTTATTATATTACCCCTGATAATATTGGTGGAATATTGGTTCAACCCATTATAAATGTAACTTGTTACATATAATATATTGGGTCACTATTGGTTGGATATCTACCAATACAGATAATACAATATTGTCGACGTGTGGATTTCAACATCTAGAATTGTTGTTGCTGCTGTTAAAATTGATAATTCCGTCAACCGATTGCACCCCTACGCGCAACCCTCAGAAGTCTTCGAGACTTGTGTGAGCTAGGGAAGACGCAGCTCTTACCTATTAACGTGTGTTGCCATGCACGAGACCGGTGAATCGGCCCAAATGAATATTGCAATCCCATTACTCCACTCATGTCGATTCTATATCAAAACTATATTCAACAAATTGTATAAACTCGTATTGGGTTAATATTGGTTTGATGATATTTACCAATATCCAGAATATAACATTGTCTTCAAATTGTTTCTTATTTCTAGAATAATAATAATAGTAATCTTTTTATGTCGGGGCGTGGCGCAGTGGTTAGAGCGTCTGACTTTGGGTCGAAATGTACGGAGTTCGAGCCCCAGTTGCGGCTGGGATTTTTTTTTTTAATTTGACCGATTGAATTATTCAAATCTCGTGGCTGGACTGGGGTGAGTCCTGCACGATTCACTGTTGCGTTCCAATTAACAGTGCTGCTCCTAAAGTGGCGAATGGAGTTAGTAACAAGGCCTATCCAGAACACGTGGCTAATGACCATAGCAGTCGATGCCAGAACACCAAAGAAAAGGAAAAAAAATAGTAATCTTTATTGACTTTTGGTTGCCATATAAAATGAATAGGGTACGTCATTTGAAAAATAAATGAAATTGGTGTATATAGTACAGTACAACAAAAAAAACAGAAAATAACGTTAACATGTTAATGACATGACATTATAATTGATATAAATAAAATATTAAAGAAAAATCCAATATATCAGCTGCTGGACACATGTTCCAAGAATTCGTCTATTGAATAGGACACGTTATTAACCAAATATCGCTTCAGATCTGTTTGAAAACTTTTTAGTGATCCGTGATTTTTGAAACATTGGGGTAATTTATTATAAATGAAGGAACCAGCATAGACAGGTGATTTCTTGTAGTTGGTATGATTGCAGTGTGGTTGGTGTAAGTTCTGGGCATTTCGAGTATTATAGCCATGTATATCACTGCTTTTCAACAATGTATTTGTTTTGCCAAAAATGAAAGACAAGAGTTTGTATATATATTGACGAAAGTGTTAAAATACTGTTGTTTCTGAATATGTTGCGACAGCAGTCTCTATAGCCTATACTAAAGATAAGTCTGAGGATGCGCTTTTGCATGGTAAATATGCGAGAGCATTCTGAGATGATTATGTTTTGACTCAGTGTAGAGTAAACTTGAGCATAATAAAGGACCCCGCAATCTCCTTATGGAATTTGGGTCCCGGTGGATATTTTTGAATGTTTGGTATGATGTAGTCCACGTAATTCTCAACCAATGTTACCATTGCGCCAACCCAAAGAAATTAACAGTTTTGCTGCTAGATGGCGTTGAAATCACCCCTTGCGCAGATTAGACTATTTATTTTTGAACCCGGTAACAATATTTTCACTTGTTTCATTGTTGCTAATGTTGCACAATATTGTGCTGTTTTATGAAAAAAATTCTTACCCCCTCCCTTTTTTCCCCAAACTCCTATTTCGAAAGGCAAAAAAAATATTTCTCGAATGCCTTCAAATAATAATAATAATAATAATAATAATAATAATTTATTTACCATGAAATTACAAAATTTTCGATTGTGCCTTACATTAATTATATAGCACATGGTGAATAAAAGGGAGAAAGCCCACAAAAGTAAAACTTGTGCGTGGGCTGATTTTTCCATCTATATGTTTGTGCGCTAGTTGGAGCTTGGTTCAAGTTTTCATAAATATAATTCATTCAAGTAAATGATGTGAATAAAACTGTATAATATAGCTATAGACTAGTAAAATTTGAAGAGTATTATTTTATGTGCATGTTGATATACAAGGACTCGCGCATATACATATACATGTAGACATTAACTTGTATTAGTAAAAATATTAAAAAAATAGTAAAAATTGTAAAAATTGTAAACATTATAAAAATAGTAAAAATAGTATTAGTTATAAAATAGTATAAATTGTGGAATGTTATTTTATGTTCAACATGTAAACACATAAGGACTTACGCATGTACATGTACATACGGTTACAGGGACTTATATACATGTACATCAGAATAAGAATAAAAGATTAAACACTGTTACAAATGGAAACTTGTTTTATTACTAATGTAAGTTGAGTAATGTATTTTATGACCTATTTTTGTATAAAATATTAGATATGTAATTGTAGGGGAGAGTCAGTAGCCAATTTGTAATCAGCTTTTTAAAAAAGTTATATGAATGTATTTTTTTTATATCTGGTGGTAGTTTATTGAATAGTGTAGGGCCAAGGTAGGTAAAACATTTTTGACCAATTGTCTTTTCTGCTCGGGGTATAGTAACGGCATTTATTCTGTATCTAGTATTATAGGGATGGTTGATTGAAATCAATTCTTCTTTATGTTTGTATTGTTTCAACAGAATTGTTTTGGCGAATAACTGACTCATACTCAATACTTCTAATTCAGAGAATAAGGCTTCAGAAGAATATCTTCTTGGTTTTTTATAAATATTTTTCAATACGCTTTTTTGTATTTTTTCCACTCTGCTGAAGTTGGTTGCCGACGTAGAACCCCAGGCAATAAGTCCGTATGTCAGGTGAGATTCCACCAAAGCATGGTAAAATATTTTCAGATATTTCAAGTCGATAAAATTTGCCAGATTTTTGAATTTATAGACCATAAACCGGAGTTTTTTTATTACGAAATGTGCCTGTTCGTCCCATTTCATGTGGCAGTCTATGATTATTCCTAGATATTTAATTTTCAGTGCTGACTTTATACTTGTTTGTGTATTGGTGGTATCATTGATTTTTATGTCCTGATATGAAGGTAGGTCATTACTGTATGATTAATGTATCGTCGAATGTTCAAATATGCCTAAGTGAGGGAAATAGCAGTTTTTTTATGATTATCCCCCACCCCCCAAATGACACACGAAAAAATTTCGGTGGATTTTTCTGAATTTTTGATATGATGCAGTTCAAGTTATTTTGAATAAAAATAAATCAGGTAACAAACCCCAAAAATGAATAGTTTTTATGCTAGGGGGCGTCGAAATCATACCTTGTTCAGAATAGACAATTCATTATTATAGGCGGAAACAGTATTTTTGTTTTATTTTATGCCGAACAATTGCTTAAATTTTTATCAATTGAAAATCTAAAACCTTACCCTCAACCCCTATTTCAAAACACGAACAAAATTAAATCAGGCACCACTTCAAATTCAAATTGTGGATGTCTAATTTTTATTTAATTTCAAGATATTCGCCCAATTCATTGAAATTCAAAAAACTTGTACCACGCCCTACTAAGAAGTCAGCAAACTCCACCAATATTTTCCTGAAGGGAGGGAAAGGTGAAATTAAACAACTGTACGATTTCCTCAATTTGAGCTGATTAAAACATTCATTTTAATAAAGCATTTACAATTATTAGGGAAATAATTTTTTTCGTATTTTAAAATATGGGTAGGAGGTAACGGGGAGATTTTAGTTTTTCAATTTATAAAAAATCACACAATTGATCAGCATAATCTAAACTAAAATAGGTAGAGCTACTATTTCCGCCTATAATAATGAAAGTCTATTCTGAGCAAGGTATGATTTCAACGCCCCCTAACATCAAAACTATTCATTTTTTGGGTTTGTCACCCAATTTATTTCCATTCAAAATAACTTGAACTGCATCATATCAAAAATTCAGAAAAATCCACCAAAACTTTTTCGTTTTGTGTCATTTGGGGGTGGGGGGATAATCATAAAAAAATGCTATTTCCCTTATTTGGACATATTCAAACATTCGACGATTCATTTAAAGGCACTCGAGAAATATTTTTTTGCCTTTCGTAATAGGAGTTGGGGGAAAAAGGGGAGGGGGTAAGAATTTTTTTTATAAAACAGCACAATATTGCGCAATATTACCAACAATGAAACAAGTGAAAATATTGTTACCAGGTTCAAAAATAAATAGTCTAATCTGCGCAAGGGGTGATTTCAACGCCCCCTAGCAACAAAACTGTTAACTTTTTTGGGTTTGCGCAATGGTAACATTGGTTGCGGGGTCCTTTCAATAAGGGATTTTGTTGACATGTCGTTTTTAAGGGAATGCAACATGAAGTATTCTTTGTTCAAATGTTTTCAGATATTTCCTGAGTGTTCTTTAAAATTAAGGTGACTGTCAATAAATGTTCCAAGAAATCGAGTAGTTCCCATTGCCTTTATCAATATATTTTTGTCTTCCAATTTTATTTCGATAGGTCTTTGTTCTATTCTACTGTCGCCGTATGAGAATTTGATTACTATTGTTTTTTCTAGATTCAGGACCAACCCATTTCGATCACACCATTTATTGAACGAAACAATTATCTGTTTAACCGTTTGAATTGCTTCTTCTCGGATGAGAGCAAATATGACCATTGTCGTGTCATCAGCATAAATAAAAACATCTTGTTGAAAGCTTAAATACTCTGTCGTTAACGTACAAAAGGAAAAGTAAGGGTCCTAATACACCAGCTTGTGGTGTTCCAAGGTTGTTATGAAAAATGTCAGAAAATGTATTTTTAACGGAGACAAAAAATTGACGATTGGTAATATAAGAACGTATCCACCAGTTTACCAGATCTCGGATTCCTGCTGCTTCCAGTTTTTTGCATAATATTTCTGGGTTCAAGCAATCAAATGTTCGTGATAGGTAAAAGAAAACACCGTAAGTGTGTATGTGTTTGTCCATTTTGTCATGAACAGTCTGAACGAAGTCTACTGCAGCCGTTTCACATGAGTATCCTCGACGAAACCCGTGTTGTTTATTTGTAATTATATTTTTGCTATTTAAAAATGAAACGATATAATTGAAAACAGATTTTTCCAAAGTTTTTGCAACGATGCTAAGTACAGTTATGCCCCGATAGTTGGCTAGGTCGCTTTTTGATCTTTTCTTGTGGATGGGTACCACTTTTGCAACTTCTAGTATGTCTGGGAATTTTCCAGAAGTAACAGAATAATTTATTAGTTCGGTAAGGTGCGGTGTCAGCAACATAGCACACTCTCTCAATAAAAACACCGGCATGCCGTCGAAACCCACAGACTTTTTGTTTTTAAAATTAATAATAAATATTAAAATCCCAATATTCCTTTCATATCGATTCTAGGAATAGACAACTAGATTGTATATCCAAGTTTGAACCCACATTAGTTGAATCATTGTTTAAATAGAACATAGTTAGTCAATGCCTGTGGAAAAGGTATTGGACACAAACGCGAGTGTCATCTAGCGTGATTAATTACAAACATGAATATTTGACGTCATTTTAATGCAGGTTTCTTCAAAAAACCCTGATTTTAATGCTTTTCCATTGTTTTAATCAAGTTACGACATGACTTGGAGGCCAGATCACTGAAGTTACGACATGACTTGGATGCGAGCTCACTATCGCCATCTACATGTCGCATCCATTTTAATCCAATTATAATCCCATAAGGTTGACTAACTATCTTCTATATAAACAATGGTTGAATGTTATTCTTCTTGGATCAATATCAGTTCAATAATGTTTACCAATATCGTTAAAGCAATATTGTCTTCAAACTGTTTCCAATATCTAGAATGAATATTGCAATTTCAATATTCTTATATTGATTTCGGGGATGAAGAACTACATTGTGCATCCAAGTTTGATGGCAGACTGGTTCAATATTATTATATCACCAATATTCCATAAATTCATATTAACTTTTATTGAGTCAGTATTGGTTTAATAATAATCACCAATATCGATTGAACAGTATTGTCTACATATTGAATGAATATTGCAATCCCAATACTACTCTCATATCGATTCTAGGGATAAAAAGCAATGTTATACAGGGTGACAATTTGAAAACTTCCCACCCTTCCAGTAAACAATATGAGTAATCGAAAAAACAGGTCAATTTTATTGTCAAGGGGGACACTTTCACGGACTATTTGTAGCCCTCGTGGTTCAACCCCCTAGGAGGGGTAGATGTTACCCTTAGAATTTTAAATGGGAAGGGGGGTCAAGTGGCACATCATTTTGATGGGCGTTCAATTCTTGTTCCAATGGTACCCTGACTTATTATTTTGTGATGAGCATTTTCCGAAAAATTGCGTTCTAAACTAACAGAAGTAATTATTAGAACGCCTATACTGAGATGCATTATTGTATTGACTCCCTTTAATAAAAATGGTTAGAAGAGTAGGTGGCACCGCTCCAACCCTTGAATGACAGGAATAAATTTAATACGCATGGGATTTTTTATTTGGTGGTTATTTTCCTTCTACACAATAAAATTTAATTTGCGAGAAAGACATTTCCAACATAAAATCTACTTACGCTTATCTTATTAGCTGTTCGAAATGTTGTCCATTTTGCTCTAAACAGTAATACAGTCTGTTTTCGAACTCCCCTCTAACATTACGGAAAACTTCACTAGGAATTGACCGGCATGCTGCTGTAATTCGTCTTTTAAGTTCGTCAATATCAGAAGGTTGTGTTTTATAAACAACAGATTTAAGATGCCCCCAAAGAAAGAAATCTAAGGGTGTTGAATCTGGTGATCTCGGAGGCCATTCAACTGCTCCCTTTCTGCCAATCCATCTACCCGGAAATCTCTCGTTTAACCACTGTCGGACGGGAAGAAAATAATGAGGTGGAGCACCGTCCTGCTGGAAATGTAACAGATCCTCCTGCAAAAGTTCATTACCTTCTGCATCAATTTGAGTTTCTACCTCGTGAGTTATAAGAGGATCGATAGTCTCTTCAAGCATATCAAGGTACAGATTGCCAGTCAAGTTTTCTTCCAGAAATAATGGACCAAGAATGGCATTTCCAAGAATACCAGCCCAAACATTAACTTTTTGTGGGTGTTGTGTATTCCCTTCCCGAAAAATATGTGGGTTTTCGTCACTCCAATAGCGACAATTTTGTCTATTAACATTGCCATTCAGAAAAAATTAACACTCATCGCTGAAACAGATGTTTAACAGAAGATTAGGGATGGTATTGACTCGATGAGACATGATTTCACAAAACTCTATTCTTCTATCATAATCATCCTCGTGGAGCTCTTGAAGAATCTGCATTTTATATGGATGAAATTTATGCATTTTCAATGCTTTTCTTATAGTCTCGCGTGACATTCCCGTCTGTTCTGATACTGATCGTAAGGAGCTCGTGGGCTCTGCAGCAAATGTTCCCAAAACTTCAATTTGAGCTGCTTCATTTAGTACTCTGGGGTTATTTCATTTTTTATTTGTCACTGAACCAGTTTCGTAAAACTTATTCACCAAATCAAGCACATACCGGTGACTTACATTACAATTTGGATGTCTTTCGTTAAAAAGACATGCCGCCCTTCGTGCGCACTTTCCAACTTCGCCATAAATTACAATCATTTCAATTCTGTCTTGAAGTCATTTTTACACTTTTATACACTTATTAAAGTAATTCCTAAACAGCCCAACAGGTACAACGGTATTCACAATACTACCACATAGTTCAAATTTGCTAACCAATTTTTTGCCGGAAAACAGAAACTTTTTACAGCAGAAGTAGCAAAAAAGGAAGGCTATCTGTACAATTTCTGCGATGACACTTAAAAATTCAGCATTTAATAAACACAACTTTACTACCATCTACGTTTTACTATTAGACTACTTTTTTATGTAAAGTGTTTGGAGCTAATGGCTAATGTTACCCCTAATAAAGGGTTGGAACGGTACCACCTAATATTCTAATCAGTTCTGGCCAAACCATGCATCTCAGTATAGGCGTTCTAATAATTACTTCTGTTAGTTTAGAACGCAATTTTTCGGAAAATGCTCATCAAAAAATAATAAGTCAGGGTACCATTGGAACAAGAATTGAACGCCCATCAAAATGATGTGCCACTTGACCCCCCTTCCCATTTAAAATTCTAAGGGTAACATCTACCCCTCCTAGGGGGTTGAACCACGAGGGCTACAAATAGTCCTTGAAAGTGTCCCCCTTGACAATAAAATTGACCTGTTTTTTCGATTACTCATATTGTTTACTGGAAGGAAGATATTAAGGGTGGGAAGTTTTCAAATTGACACCCTGTATAATATCCAAGTTTGATAGCAAATTGGTTGAATATTATTTCACGAATATTCAACAGATTATATCAATGAATTATTATTAAGATTATTAAGACACCTTCACGATAATATTTAAAAGTTTTGAAGTGTTTGTAATATAGGCTCAGTTCCATATTACCGACACCTTAGGGGTTCCTTATTATCAAAATCACATGATGCCATACATCGCTTCGCAAATTTTCTAAAAGCTCGTTAAATACAAATTCACCTACTTGGGTTTGAAGAAAAGCCTTAAGTCAGTCTGGCAGAACATCAAAACGCATGTAGATAATTTTTATGTAGACACGAATTCCCGTCGGTAATATTTCGTTTTAGTCATCTACACATTGTCATAAGCTCTCACTGTTGGAGTGCTGCAGTTTCCGGCACAAGTTGCTCTATTAGTAACAATGAAGAATTTTTGAAGATGTCACTGTTAGTTAACTAAGGTTCGTAAGGTTCATAAGGTTCCATAATACCAGCAGGGTATCATAATGCCACCTTCTCCCCTACCTATTACATAATTGAATTTTGAATACTGGCCGAATATTCAATAAACCTTATTAAAATACGTTCTGATCAAACCTGGATTAAAAGTTGCTAGGTGACACTTCATATAAATTGTCTTCTAAAACCTTAGAATATATATTGAATACGTTTCGCAATCTCTTTTTCAGGTAGGTTACTTAGTGGTTATGTTGACCAAAATGCAGATTCTGGTGTCAATTTGATTATATGACATTCAATAATACACCACGGCATTTTCAATTGCATCAACATTCCACCAATATATCCAAATGATACTGTATTAATATATATGAAGGAAGTAGTCCATACTCAAAGTGGTTCCTGATGGTGGTTCCATTGTTGGAATGGTCCCCGACCATTCCTCCTTAATGCCAAATCTTGGCCCTTAATTGCGCCACCGATGTATTGATATATAACTTTTGAATTTTACGTTTTTAAACTTCAAAGTGTCCATGCCATGTGAGTATCCATTTTGGTTCCAAGTTTTTGTAGGTTTCATATATTTCAAAATTGTAACCAGTGTTTTTCTTACTGATTTCAGTTTAACCCCTGTATTACTTCAACTGAAGATGAGCATTACTATGCTCGAAAACATGTTTTTGACTTTCTTGTAACCCAGACAGTTTGACAAGTTGCTTGCCAAAGCTGCGTTCCCCCTTGCCCTTGGGGTGAAATATATATTGTGGAGACGACTTCGAGTTTTACTTAACTTTATTGTATTAATATCGCTGAATGTTTTGATGATCATTATTACTCCAAGAATATTTCACCAATACTATTTATAAAATTTCCAAACAATATTTGACCAATATCAAAATGTTCACATTTCATTTCTCGACAATATAATGTTCAAATATTTTGCAAATGTATCTTCGTCAGCCAAACTCATTCAAGCCGCCATCCACAATCTCGAACATTGGTCCAAACAAAACGGATTCCAGTTCTCCAACTCAAAATCAAAATGCATGCTATTCACTAAAACATCTAATATTCAACGCCCCACCATAACACTGGACAACTATCAGCTCGAATTCGTAAAAGACATAAGTTTCTTGGTCTCACCTTCAGTGGGATAAACATTTGAAGAACTTGAAACATTAATGTCAAAATGGACTTAACCTGATGAAAATATTAGCGAGTAACTCCTGGGAGCAGATTACACAACACTCATGTCCATATACCAAACAACAATACTCAAACAACTCGACAGTATTCATCATGCTCGTATCAGAACTGCCATTGGCTTATATCAAACTAGTCCAGTTGACAGCTGGTATACCGAATCAGGAGAACCTCCTCTGGAAGTAAGAAGGCAATATATCTACCTCACATACGCTTCAAGAATCTCGTCCAACCAAAAAAACCCTGCTCATAAACGAATGTTTTCTAACCAACCTACTCAAATCCATCAAAATTCCGATACTTCAAATTCCCTGCAAGCACGGATCCAAGAATTGTCGAGTACAATCGATCTAAACTCCACATTTCTATAAATCCGGATATTCCTCCTCCCTGGAAAATTGCTTTACCCTGCTGCAACACAAATAACAATAATAACAATAAAGTTTATTCATAATAGATTAGAATTTTTTTTTAATAATACAATATATAAGGTATGAATAAACTAGTAAGTTTCCTCATATGAATATAAAAACATTAAATTGAACAATTTTTTCACGAGTGAGAAATATACATATATATATATATATATATATATATATATATATATATATATATATATATATATATATATATAAGTAGAAAAGTTATTGGGTATAACCCTCATCAGTACGGTAAAATCAAGTGCGAAGATGTACAACACTTAGATGTAAAAATAGAAACAAAGGAAGTCAACAACAGGAAGCCAACCACACATTTGTGGCTTCGGTTAGAAGACCTTGTGCTTACAAGGCAACAACTAACGTCGCCACGGAGGCAGCTATAGCTACCAGCGTGACAATCCTACCCATCTAAGTGTTGTACATCTTCGCACTTGATTTTACCGTACTGATGAGAGCTTAAGCTCGAAACACGTGTCTACGGTTGCAGAACATTTTGAGGGTTATACCCAATAACTTTTCTACTTATATTTTCATATATTGCCCCTCGCTAAATCCATCCTTATTTATATATATATATATATATATATATATATATATATATATATATATTATATATATATATATATATATATATATATATGTATTATATATATATATATACATATATATATATATATATATATATATTAAATATAAAAACATTAAATTAAACAATTTCTTCAAATAAAATTTTCGAAAAATGATACCCCTACCAAGCTCATACAGAATTCGTTCAAAATGATTTTATCCAAGTACCCCAAATCAAACCACATATACACCGACGCATCAAAATCCGAAGAAGGCGTAGGAACAGCAGTGATTAATGACCAGGGCAGTGAATGCTACAAATTACCAGGAAATAGTAGCGTGTACACTGGAGAGGTTCATGCAATAGCTCAGGCAATTCAAAAAGCAAAGCAGATGAATGGCAATTCTGTGATTTTTGGAGACTCTTTGAGTGCTATAGGATCCCGACAGCTCTACCCTAAGCATCCCTCATTGCAACAAATCAAGACGAACCTGTGTGAATTGTATGAAGATGGTAAACATATCGAATTGGTGTGGGATCCTTCACATACTGGTATTCCTGGTGATGAAAGAGCCGATGGTATGGCTCGCAACACTTTTGCAAATCTGGAGGCAAAAATAATCAAGAGAACACCACATGAAGACATATATAATGAAATAAAAACTCACACCAATAAAATATGGAAAGAGATATGGCAGACACTAATTAACAACAAACTGTTCAGAATAAACAATAATATGGCAAAACCAAACTATTTTAGATTCAGTTGAAGACATAAAACTATCCTAACCAGCCTAATAATTGGACACACCAAACTTACCCACCAGCATACAGGGTGTTATTTAAGTACGTGGCAAAACTCAAAGGGGTGATTCTTTGATTGATTCTAAGACGAAAATTTCATATAAACATAGGTCCGGTAATGCTTCGTTTTCAAGATACAGGGTGTTAAAATTTTTAAAAGAAATCGTTTTTGTCGTAAATATCTTAATTACCCTTCAACCGATTTTATTGAAATTTGGAAGTGATTTTTATGTTTTTTCTCAAAAACAAAGCAAGATACGAAAAAAATTCTAGATATAAAAAAGTTGTAATTTCAGTTGCTCCATGTGAAACAAATACAAAAATTGCAAAAAAATCAGTGGCGCACATGTTTTCTGTCAAAAATATTGGTTACAGTGCCTTCCGGGACGCCACTGGACATGATAATTTTGATATAGTTAGGGTTACATTCGCCTTTTACGACCTTCAATAACACTGCCAAATTTCAATAAAATCGGTTGAAGGGTTATTAAGATATTTACGACAAAAACGATTTCTTTTAAAAATTTTGACACCCTGTATCTTGAAAACGAAGAATTACCGGACCTATATTTATATGAACTTTTCGTCTTAGGATCACTCAAAGAATCACCCCTTTAAGTTTGGCCACGTACTTAAATAACACCCTGTATAATGAAAAGAGAGACCCCGAAAATCTCTGAATACTGCGATTCTAGCATATCCGTGAACTTATATTCGCCTGCCCAAACTATGAACAAGAAAGAAATATTATCAGACTTACCGGTGACTTATCTTTGACTCTGAATGGTAATTTCGCAAGAATCATTCTATATATCAAGAAGATGAATTTATTTAACTTAATATGATGACTTTGTACTGTTTTTCTTATGTTCCACCGTTAATGACTCTGATGCGGATTAACTTATAAAAAAATATATTATGAAAAGGAATCATCAATCGAATGAATAATTTTCATTCTTTTGATGAATGGGATTCGTTAAAATAACAAACCCATTCAATGTATTTGATCATGCAATTAATGAATATATTCATTAGAATTATGAACATCCTTATTAGGTGCTACATTGACATAACGATCCCGTTCATTGGACAAATATTGATGAAACTGTTCATTGAATCACTGTACTTTTTCATTTTTCATTGTATTCATGTACCGATTATTTTCTGTGTACTTCAAGAATATTTCACCAATACTATTTATAAAATTTTCAAACAATAATTGACCAATATCAAAATATTTTCATAATATTGTACCAGCGATAATAATAT
The DNA here is from genome assembly GCA_944452925.2 of Chrysolina oricalcia. Taxonomy (NCBI): domain Eukaryota; kingdom Metazoa; phylum Arthropoda; class Insecta; order Coleoptera; family Chrysomelidae; genus Chrysolina; species Chrysolina oricalcia. Next base: position 41,349,482 of record OX101826.2, read on the forward strand.
ATTACCACATTGTACCAATATCGCTGAATATTTTGAGGCCAATATTGCTTATAGAATAATTCGCCAACATTCTACCGGCTGACAAAGGTAATGCAACCGTTGTCTTAAACAAAGAGGACTATTTGAATAAGATAGATGTTTTACTGGAACCTATGATATTCAAAGAACTGAAACGGGACCCAACACAAGCAACCGTCCAAATTGTAAATCGCTCTATCAAATCTTCTTCATTGGATGACAACACCAAAAAACGACTGTGTAGAAGTGAGGCTCTCATTCCTAAGCTGTATGGTCTACCAAAAATTCACAAAACCAACGTGCCGCTCCGACCAATAGTCAACACCATTGGATCACCATAACCTATGAACTTGCGAAATATTTGTCCACGCTACTGCAGCCACACACTGGTAATACATCTTCCTATGTAAGAGATTCCACCATTTGGATCAAAGATTACCATTGATCCAAATGACGTTCTAGTCAGCTTTGATGTAGTATCCCCGTTAGATGAGGGAATTCGAACTACTTTTCCCAAGTGATATTTCCAATCTCTTCAAAATATGCTTAACATCATCATATTTCATTTTCAATAACAAAATATATGAGCAATTAGATGGTGTTTCAGTGGAAAGCCCACTTAGCCCAGTTATTGCTAATTTCTTATTGGAAAAACTAGAAAAAAGGTAATTGAAACTGCAAATTTAAAACCCAAGGTATGGTTAAGATATGTAGACGATACGTTTATAATTTGGAGTCATGGACCAGAAAAACTCAATGAATTCCTTAACCATATCAATGACATACACCCAAATAAACAATTTACCATGGAAATTGAAAATGAGAAGAAACTGGCATTCTTAGACGTTCTCATTTCTCGAAAAGGAAGACGTCTGGGGCATACGGTATATAGAAAACCAACACGCACTGATCGATATCTCCACAATACCTCAAACCATCATAAGTGCCAAAAACAAGGTGTAATAAAGACATTAGTTGATCGAGCTAGAAGAATTTGCGAACCTGAATACCTGGAAGCTGAACTGAAACAGCTAAAAAACGATCTCCTTTCTAATGGGTACAAAGAGATATTGAGAGGTATATGAAAAATAGAAGAGAGATGAGAGACGGAAGAATCAATAGTAGGCCAAATGACTGTCCATCCAGTGAACCAAGTACTTAGTAGTCAATCCAATACCGAAAAAAGAAAAGCATTCTTACCATATGTTCCCAGAGTTACAGATCGTATTGGCCGTATTCTACGAAAATATGAGATTAAAACCATTTATAAACCTTCAAAAAAACTAAAAGACCACTTTAGATCAGCGAAGGATAAACGAGACGTACTATGCTCTTCTGGGGTTTATCGCATTCCATATTCCTGTGGCAGCGTTTATATCGGAACCACGAAACGCTCCGTTAAAACAAGATCAAAGAGCACAAGGCTTGCTGTCGGTTAGGGCACACACAGAAATCCGCTGTCGCAGAACATACTCTCAACAACGATAACCATAGAGTGAAATTTGAAGAAACCCAAGTCATCTCTTCAACATCTGCTCATTACCCAAGACTCTTCCGGGTAGCAATTGAAATTCAGAAACACCACAACAACTTCAACAGAACCGAAGGACAACAATTGAACAAGGTTTGGCTTCCAGTTCTCAAAAATTCTCAATTAGCTTCCTACCCACAAAATAACGGTACGAACGATTCTATTATGTCAGCTAACGCTATGGGCCAATCAGATGTAAGAACGTCAAATCACAGGTATTTATTGAGACAAGGTATAGCAAATGTCAAGCATTTGACAGCGACTTAAGAAACCAGAAACTTTGAAAATATGTCTTGAACATGCTAACCACTTGTGTTGGCGAAACGTCGAGATCTTCTCTAAACATACGTTGTCCTTACAACCCGAAGAACCACCATGGGTCTTACCCGGGTCATACTCGGAAGTACTGAAAGTTTCAAAATCGATACCTATATATAAGAAAAAGGGATCCAAAGGTGAGGTGGCCAACTACCGAAATATATGCCTATAATCACAGGTTGACTAGTTAATTTTGTTGAACATCACAAACTCATTCCCAACTGCCAACATGGCTTTAGACAACAAAGATCAATTTTGGATTGACGTGGCCTTTACTTGATGGAAATTCATAGTATTAATACATTCGCTTGAAAAAGATACAGTGTATCGAAACATGTCGCGAAGACAATAATCTGTGGAAATTTAATCGTGTTTACCTTAGTGTCATAAACAAAGATCAACTTCAACCGCAATAGAAGAACTATGCAATGACTTATATATGCACCTCAACAACAAACAATTTCCTGTTGTTCTGTTTTTTGACCTAACTAGAGTTTTCGATACAGTGAACCATAGTTTACTTCTGGAAAAACTAAACCGAATTGGAATCAGAGGGGTTGCAAACGATTGGGTGGCCTCATATCTAAAAAATAGGTCGCAGGTAGTAGTTATTGATTCTATCAAATCTAAACCTGCTTCTGTATCAATGGGGGTTCCACAAGGTTCAACCTTGGCTCCACTTTTGTAATATTTATTAGTGACATAGAACTTTCTAGTGTGGTTCAGCAGATAACAATCATCTATGCAGATGATACAAGTAAAATATTGGCACAGAATGAGCTCCCGTTCTCCATAACAGCAGCAAACTCAGCTGCGGAAGAATTCGCCAGATGCAGATGGTGTGAAAATAATGGCTTAGTAATAAATATCAGTAAAACAATCTTCATGGTTTTTCAACAAAAAAACATTTCTTACGATCACTGTCCCCTAATTAAAGTTAATCACAAATCCATAAGGCAAGTGGGTCATTTTAAGTATCTAGGTCTGACTATAGATAAAAAATTAACATGGGAAATACACATAGAAAACCTTGTATCAAAAATGAGCAGTATATGTTTTGTAATAAAGCAACTACGAGGAACAGTCTCGCCACATGTACTTAAGCTGACCTTCTATGGACTGGTACAATCCATTTTATCTTATGGACTGCAGTTCTGGGGTAACTCGGCCCATGCAATAAAAGTTTTTATAGTGCATAAAAAAGTGATAAGATGCATAGCTGGATTACAGTATAAAGAATCATGTAGGAGTACATTCACCGAGTTAGTCATATTGAGTCTACCCAGCCTCTACATTTATATAATAACTATCAACATAAAAAAAGAAACACAACACACCAAAAATTATATGATTCACAGCTACAATACCAGAAGAGGTAATGAATTACGACTACCATACTCTCGTTTAGCTCTAGGACAGGACTCTGCGAGTTATCAAGGTATCATCTGCTACAACCATGCACTCAAACTATTTGGATACACATGTACTTTAGGAAGTTTTAAATCAGCCCTATACAATCACCTCGTAAAAAATGCATTTTATTCTGTTGAGGAATTTCTGCAATCCAAAAGACTTTAAAGTATTTATGCACAATTCTTGAATTTTATATTTTATATACATTTTAAACTGTTTGTGTACATATGTGTACATATGTTAGTATTTTTGTTCTTGACTAGTCTGATAAAATTATATAAATATAGTAATACAGTTGTAGAATTTTCAATAATGAATAAATTCTATTCTATTCTTGTAAGTGACGATGGCCGCGAAAGCCTTTCACAATTTATTAATATCGCAGAGTGTTTACATTTTTTTTCTCGCCAATATTGCATTTCCAATATTTTGACAATATGTTGTTCACAATATTGTTCCAATGTTGATTGCAATGAAAATATGAACAGGATGTTCATAAAGTCAGTTGTAGAATCATCTGCGACTGAAAGGCAAACTTTAGTCACTATTTTCCATCGAACAGATAACCTCTCTTGGAAGGGATTCATGTTGTGAAGAGAAACAAACTCAATTGAAAATTGAACTAAAACATGACTCCTTTGGAAATGAAAAAATCCTACGATAAATTGAAGTTACTTTTTTGTAATATCTAACAGAGAACAACTACTTCCCTGACAAAAGCCACGCTGGACATTGAACTATATCTGATAGATAATGTGAAAAAGCCTATATAACTTTAGACAAAAAATCTGAAAGTGAAAATTTGCAATTTCATTCAGATACTTGAAATGAATAGAAGCTATTTTTTGTAACATCTAACAGAAAACAACTACGCTCCCGGCAAAAGCCACGCTGGACGTGAATTACATCTGATAGATATTGTGAAAAGAACCTAACTTGAAAGAAAAAATCTGAAAATGAAAATTTGCATTTTCCAATGGAAACTGGACCTAAGAGATAATCAACTATCTGAATGAAAATGCAAATTATCACTTTCTGTTTTATTTTTCAAGTTAGGTTCTTTTCACAATAACTATCAGATGTAGTTCAATGTCCAGCGTGGCTTTTGCTGGGGAAGTAGTTATTTTTGTTAGATGTTAAAAAAAAGCCTCTTTTCATTTCAACTATCTGAATGAAAATGCAAATTCTCATTTTAAGATTTTCTGTCTCAAGTTACATAGTGCCATTTCACCATATCTATCATATGTAGTACAATGTCCAGCGTGGCATTTGTCGGAAAAGTAGTTGTTTTCTGTAGATATTACAAAAAAGTAACTCCAATTTATCGTAGGTATTTTCCGTTTCCAAAGGAGTCATGTAAAAGTTCAATTTTCAATTGAGAATTCTTCTCTTTACTAATTGTAGGTACCAATATAGGAGTGCTACTTGAGAAATTGCAAGAATGTAAATTCAGCTCTCTCGGGGTTGGTCAAATCAACCACAAAAACTATCTGTCTCATAATTCATAGACAAAAACAGCCACGTTGAGCCATGTTTAATTTTTCAACAGAGTGTTTCAGTTTAGAATATATAGGTTATAATATAACAGCTTGTACTTGAATGACGGTTGTAGAGCTACTTCATAAAAAAGTTCAGTGGTTAAAAATTGGAGAAGAATGTTTGCAAATATTTAATTTAGTTTTTAAAATTTGCCGTAATGTTAGGATCAGAGCCATAACACTGACTGGCTTCTTTTCCAAAGGTCGGTAGCAATTCTATGCCAACTGAGAAGAATTTCAAGAAGAAATTGGGGTACCAACCAGTTCCTTGGATATAAAAACATTTTCAGAAAGTAGAGGTGCATCGCTTTCAAACGAGTCACTGTATATTTTACTGGATATTTTCTGTCACAACTGATGTATGTAGATATCTAAGACAATGTAACAATTGATAACAACCGACAAAGTTCATCATTCTCACCATCATCTGAACTTTTGTATAGGAAATATTTCTGTGAGGTTTTATTGTCAATCATGTAATTTCAAAATAACACATCTCTAGATTGCAATTTCAGAAGAAAAAGATATTCTGCACAGTATTGATACGTAAGTTTTCTGTACTGCAGTGAAGATTTATAATAAAATTACAATTTCACTGAAATTATTCCAAGTTGACTTGATTTTAGAAAACAATTCAATAACACCAATGCCTTCTTTCTCCCAACATTCAAAGATGCATTCGTAACTGCATTGTCGTAGATCTTTCCCAAGTTTTATTCCAGCCACAATAACCGATAATATGTTTTCGTAATTCGTAGCGGTACACTATATTTCCTAAGTATCTTTACAAATTCGATAGGTTATAATGGCCACTCCAGTTTCTAGTTGTAACTATCCAAACTTGAATGAATGAAGAGGCCTTCAAAAGAATGTGGTAAGGGGCGATGTTCCAGTTTCAGAATGACATTTTATTGGTGTGATACAAAAGAAAGAATAATCTTTCTAGAGAGTGGTTATTGTAAAGATCGTAGTAGACTCGGAATAGTACCCACATTGTGTGCGTTGAATAAACGTACTCCGTTGCTAATTCTTTGTCAATTGACATTCAGTTTTCTACCTTTCCCGCCATGATATGGTATTTATTGTAGCCTTTTTGAACATGAAAGAAAATGAATAACTACAATGAACGTTACTATGATACATTGATCGGTTATTTCATTTATACACAAATTTAAATCCTGAAAACTCTCGCAGTTATTGAAAACTCGGCTGTTGTCACGATATACCATTGTAAAAATATAATTACCGCTATCCAAGGTTTTTTGGCGTTATAACAAACAGTATTTTTTTTGTATTGGTTTCCACAAAGAGGAAAATTCTGTATTGTTCTGAAAACATCGTGAGAGTCGTAAGAGAAAGTAGGAAGAAACTGGTGTTCTTAATGAATTTCTGCAGGCGGTATGCCTCAGGGAACACCTTCCGAAGCAGTGAGTGTCAAAGCTTTACCGTTCGTTAGAAAAACGAGCTCTGAGAAAGAGATGTTTGGCATGTTTCCAAAGTGACGACAATGGGATGTGAAGACTGAACTCGACGGGTCAGTCTCGATGGGACCGCTAACGGTGGAACGATTGATGACATTTCAGAAGATCATCACCCATGAAAATATCTAGAAAACTAGAGTTGAATCGGCAACCTTCATGCAGAGTTCCGGAAAAATTAGTTGAAAAAGAACAAAATGCAAGTGCAAAACTCTAAAACACTGTTAATGAAATTCTAAATATCAAAACAGGAGGAGTAACAAAAATTAAAAATTAAGTTCGTGACAGATCCAAAAGATGCTGCAGATAAATTCAATGACTTTTTCGCGAAAGTGGTGGACAATTTGGCAAAGTACATAGGACAAACAAAATCCCATCAACAGAAATGAAAAATAAATGAAAATTCACTTTTTCTTACACCAACGAATACTATACTGTGGCTGAAAATACATTAAATAATCTAAATAATAAAAAGGTTCTCGGGGTTGATGGAATCAGAGCTAAAACTTTAGAGATTATTGCAAAATTCATAATGTGAATCTTTGACGGATATCATAATTATATCCTATGACTTAGGCATTTATCCTTCTATTCTAAAAGAATCACACATGAATTCTATTTTTAAAAAGGTCGACACTGAAAATGTTTCAAATTATAGTCATATTTCATTTCTATCATCAGTTAGCAGAGTTATAGAAAAAATTATAAAAACAAAAATTAGTGAAAAAATATCTATCAATGATCCTTTCCTTAACAAAAACCATTTACGAATCCTTGGAAAGTGTCTATCACTCCATACTTTTAGATGCACTAGAAGATATGGGTGTAAGAGGCTTAGAACGTGAGCTATTGAAAGTTACTTAACAAGTAGAACACAGAAAGTTCAACTCAAAAATTATGTGGGTGAGGAGATTATTATTAAATGTGGTGTACCTCAAGGGACAGAATTGGGGCCTGTGCTATCAGTAATTTACTTGAACAATCTGTTTGAACAGAAATAATCTGTAAAATAATCAGCTTCGCGCACAATACTGTGATATTTTACAAAAATTTAGACTGATAGAATCTCAAATTGAACAATGAAAATGATCTTGGAGAACTCAAAAACTGATTCGGCAGCAGATTACTTTCAATAAACTTCCAAAAAACTATTCACTTACGATTTGATAGTCATGAAACATCTTTGGCAAAATACAATGTTTATATCAAACAAGATTCTTCAATTAATCCAGCAAAAAAAATTGGAAATCTGGGCATTTACATCAACACTCATTTACGACGGAACCACCATTTGGAATATTTATCAAAATAACTTCGTAGTATCCTATTGTCACATTATTGGGGAAAATCAATATCATTCATATTTACTTTGATCTGGTTAGAACCAAATAGATAAATTTAAATTCATTATAATATAATAAAAAACATTTATTTCTCTCGAATCCCATGCATATCAGAAAGTATCCAATTCACATCGTGTAAAGTAATAATTCTAACATTTACAAGAATTGTTGAGACTGCTGTTTCAGCAGAATGTTAAATGTTGGTATTGTACCGAATACGCTGATGAAGGATTTATCACCTTCGATTAGGGAGAGGGGTTTTGATTATGGAGGATTAAGGTAGTATTGAGCAGGGTCCCCAAGGTGTGACATGGCCCAAAGAAAAATATGACTTTGTTGTTTTGTAAGTACCGTTTTTGTTGTTTGATTAAAATAGATGTCTAAAATTCATCCTACTGTTTTAGTGGTTCGTCACCTTACCCCCCCCCCCCCGAAACGTGACACTATTTCGATTCAAACGAGTTGGACCGTTTCGGAGCTTAGAATATAAAATAACACTGTATTACAGTTTGGTTGAGTCACACCTTAATTATGTCATCATTGGCTGGGGAGGAGTATCAAAAGAAACTACCTACATCCCTTGAAATCTCTCAAAAACGATTCCTCCGAACGATACTCAACAAACCTGCGCATGATTTCCAAGCTCTCTACTCTACATTGAAACACAAATATTGGATATTAAACTATTGTGTATTATTCAGATGGGATAATAAAAATAAATACGAAGTTACCACTTAGAACCACAGATAGGCGACAACCCAAGTAGCACACCTATATTGGTAAAATATTGATACAATATTGTGAACATATTGGCGAAATATTTGAAATGCAATATTGGCGAGAAAAAAAATGTGAACATTCGGCGATATTGGTCCAATATTACTTGAATAATATTGGCGAAATATTCTTGAACTAATATTGGCCTCAAAATGTTCGGCGATATTGGTACAATATAGCTGATACAATATTCTGACAATATTGGCACAATATTCAAAAGTTATATTGTCGAGAAGTAAAATGTGAACATTTTGCGATATTGGTCGAATATTGTTTGAATATTTTATAATCGATATTAGGGGAATATTGGGATTGCGATATTTATTCTAGATGTTAAAAACGATGTGAAGACAATATTGTTTTATTTATATTATTAATTTTTCAAAATGTCTAATGAAAATAAACTGTTCATATTGTTTTGGTGGAATATTCTTGAAGCAATAATGGCCTCAAAATATTTATCGATATCGGTACAATATTTTTTATCGATATTGGTAAAATATTTATCGATATTGGTACAATATTTTCGATATTGTTACAATATCATTTGAATATATTGGTGGATGTCAATATACCTTGGTAAATTATCAAATGTCCTTTAGTTGATGAAGATGACACCAGAGTCTGCCTTTTGATCGCCATAACCGATGAGTATTTAATATACTTTCGTAGGTTTTAGAAGACGTTCAATATGTAGAGCCACCTAGCGGATTTTTATCCAAGTTTGATCATGATATAATTTCAATATGTTTCATTGAATATTCGGCCAATATTCAAATTTCATCCCAATCTAGATGTTGGAAACAATATAAAGACAATATTGTTTTAACGATATCGATAAATATTATTGAACCAATATTGACCCAATATTAATTAATAAGTTTTGTTGAATATTGGCGAAATGATATTCAACCAATGTGTAATCACACTTGGAGATACAATACAGTTTTTATTCCCAGAATCGATATTAGGGGAATATTGGGATTGCGATATTTATTCTAGATGTTAAAAACGATGTGAAGACAATATGGTTTTATTGATATTGGTAAATATCGTTCAACCAATATTGACTCAATATGAGTTATTACAATTTCTCAAATAAAGTGGAAATGATATTCAACCAATATTCTAACAAACTTGAAAATACAATATAGTTTTTTTCCCCTATAATCGATATGACTGGAATATTTAGATTGCATTATTTATTCTAGATGTGGAAAACAATATATAACCAATATTGTATTATCGATATTGGTAGAAATTATTCAACCAATATTGACCCAATATTTCGTGTGATAATCTACATTCAAAACTAGTTCAACCAATATTCCACCAATATTATTAATATAATATTGTTTTTTGAATATTCACCCATATTGGACCAATGTTGATTTTTTATTTACAATATATCTATATTGGCCCAATATGGAACCAAGATTCAGCCGATATGATGTGCTACCTGGGAACACAGCTTCTGAAACAGTACGGTAAAAAAATTGCTCCTTGGCACAATAATTATTTGAACAAATGCCACAAAGAGTAATCGATGAAATGTCCATTTTGTTTGTCCCAAGTTATCGTATACTGGCAATACATCTCGCTTAATTGACAAGATAATTGAAAAACAAGAAAATTGCTTTGAATGGCATAAAAGTACCTTCCTAATGACGTATGAAAAAATGTATTACATTTGACAACCCTGGGGTAGCTTCCCCTCTCTATTTATTTTCAAATGGTATGTTTTTATTGAGAATTAGGTGGTAGTACATACTTGGCATTTTCTTCCGAATAACAACAAAAACATTCACATTTTGTGACTTTTTTTACGTTACCCAATTATCCTTGTAAAATTGCAAAATTGCCTCCGCCCATGTTTTTGAAAACTTCGCAGAATGAAAGAAGATCAATTTCCTGTTGAAATAAACCGATGCTTTCAATCTCAAAAAATTAATGGCAGTTATTCTATTTTATAGTGTTGAACATCAATCATTTGCAAACGGTACATATTATTATAGTCATTAATCGACGAATTAATTGTTTGTGGTATCCACTATCAACAAATTTCAATTAAAAATCAATCAATTTTGTTATAAATACCTACAATGCCATTTACATTCAGTTCAGTACGTAGACATCCTTATGGTTTATGGCGAATGTACGAAAAATGCTAGACTAGCGGCCTGTTTTAACAAGAACGTTTTCCTCAACGTCATCGGGTAGCACACTTGGTGTTTTCTAGAGTGGAGCGGAAATGGCACAACGGTTCATTCCATAGAAATATAATAAACAATAGTATATTGTGCAACAAGTGCAGAAAAGTGCTAATTTCTCACGAGTTTGAAAAAGTTGCGGCACGAGCGCAAGCGAGTGCTGCAATTCAAACGAGTGAGAAATTGCATTTCTGCTCGTGTAACACACTATACTTTTTCTACAACACCCTTTTTGCTAAAAATAATACTATACTATAAGACGGAATGAAATGTCAGTGACTCATTCTTATATTTTCCTCTTGAAGTTGAAGGTAGTAAATTCAATGACAATGAATTAACTTGTTCTCTTAGTTCTGGCGGATTAATTTCAATTTCAGAACTGTCGCTATCCATTTTAGTTCAATCTCATTAAAAAATGACGGGACAAGAATATTTTACGAATATTTTATGCTTGACGTTTGTTGACATTCAAATGATTCGATAGTTGTTGCTCCGTTGCGTAGCAATGGATAGTGTGTATGTGGGTATTTGAGACATCAGTAGTGATGTCTATGATTTTTGTTCAGAATATTATGAATTTGTATGACAATTTCCCTCATATTATATAAACCAATAGACTTTGTCTATTTATTCTTGAAGTTGCCTGATCGAATATCCCTTCGAAATGCAGAATTTTCAAAATATACTTTCACCTTGCTGTCACGAAAACTGTATTGCTTAGAAATTAGGTACTGAAAAATTTTGGCACAGAAATGTCACTTTGTGGCACAGAAATGTCACTTTGCGGCACACTAATATCAAATTTCAATTATTGTGAGAAATAATCATGTTTGCGAACGTAAAACTATGCAGAAAAGCATATTTTGGAGTGTGGTTGTAGAAAAATTATATTTCTATGGTTCATTATTGAACAAAAACCATGAACTACATCAAAATCCCGTAAGAAATGATCATAACCCCCATACTTCCCTTAAAAAAATAACCTAAGAAATCGGAATGAGCAAAAGCACCGTACAGATGATTTTGAAGACACACAAATTTCACCCTTCTTAAATTCATTTAGATCAAGGACTGAGGAATACTGATTTCGAACGGCGATTGGACTTTATTTCTCTAAGGGCCGATTTTTCAGTCCGAAGTGATTCCCAGATTAACTAATCTTGATTTCGTTGCTAGGCAGAAAATAATTTTGAACACTTGCTGTATGTAGGTAATTTTTTGTTCGTACTTCATGAAATGTTGATGTTTTTGTTGTTATTGATGAAAATCACAATTTTCAATGATAATATACGGGTAGTTCCATTCGAAAATGAAAAGTGAAGGGTTGTTACTACAGGGCTGCCAAAAGTAATAACTTTAATGTCATTCAAAGCAGATTGTATAGTTTTTCATTATCTTCCCAAATAAGCGAGATATGGCCTGTATACGATAACTTTGGACACCCTGTATGTAAACGATCTATAGAAATTACATTATAACTTAACATAATTTTATATTCAAAGCTCAAGCGACTACAGAAATATCGCGCTCAAACCACCCAACAATTTTCTGCAAGGTTACGGAATCCGTTCCACAGAACACGCCTGGAGGTTTCGAAACGGAAGTGGAGTAGAGAATCCGCGACCCTGACATTCTGAAACGTTCTTATCGATTTCCTCACACTTATCGATCCGAATTCTCACCCACATTTCCGACACCTCGAAATAAGGGTCATTAAGTGGGACTCCATTGTCTTGAAATATGGCGTTCCAATGGAAGTGTAAAAGTTTCCTGTCGAGCTTCAATAGTCTGGTGGAACTAAACAGATATAATAAACTTGAAAAAACTTTTTAGAGAAAAGCTTTTATTTAAATGCACTGAAAAGAAGAAAATAAATTTTAAAGTTAAATAAACCTATCATTTTGTTACAGTATCAAATTTTAAATAATATTAAAGCTTGTCGCGAGGTTTTTCTTATTGTAAATTTAATTTTAAATCTCTTCAAGATTTATTATCGCGAAAAGCTTTTATATCATTTAAAATTTCATAATGTAACAGAATGATTTAATTAATTTTGAAATTTATTTTCTTCATTTTAGAGCGTTTAAATAAAAACTTTTCTATAAAAAGTTTTTTTTAAGTTTATTATTTACGGATTTTTTCGATTTCTATCTTGCAAGTTTTCTTAATTTTTTTCTTGACAGAAAAGGGGGGCGAGATCCCAGATCGATTATTTTTCATTACTACTTTCCATGTCCGAAACAAACCGTTGAAACGTTCCTTTGCGTTCTCTTTCTAGCTTTCGAGGAGGGACAGGGTGGGTGAAGTTTTCTTAAACCATAATATTCGTCAGTCAGATATTTTTCACGATTTTTACGAATATTTTCAATTTTAATTTCACGTGTATCCCAATTTTTTCGAGAAAAGGGGTGCGAGCCCCCCCTACCTAATTTTGTTTTCACTTCAATTTTTGACGTCCAAATCCGCCAAGAAAACTTCCGAAACCCTTCGAGTTCTGTATCTAGTTCTCTGGTGTTCTAATTTGTATCGATAGTATTGTCAGATTTTAAATAACTCTATATTCTAAAAAATTATAATCTAATGCTTTGTTTCCAAAATCAAAGTTGTTGTAACTTCATTTTTAACCAATATTTTGTTATGGAATTTTGATGGTTTTTATTTATAACGACCACGATTCCAAACGTGTGGTCAACAAAAATTGTTGTTGTTGACGAAGAAAACAAAACCATAAAGTGCCTTAGAAATTATACAAAAGTTAAATGAAATTTTTATCGGAATATAGTTTTTGATGCTTGATATGAAAAATATTTCTAGATTGATTGAAAAATGAGTTTTCTACAGGGGTGGTTCCGGATTGACCGATACCGTACGCCCTCTGTATCTAGATAGCAAATATCACCCTAAATAATTGAAGAACCTCAGAGACGCACACCTGATGTCAACAACCGGTATGCCAATATACTTATCTTTTTCCCTACACCAATCCTGCACCTCACAGATGAAAGGGCATATTTAATAAAAAACATACGTACTCTTGAATAGAACAATCATATATTTATTTATATTTTTAGTCTGATTTTGCTTGGAAAATAGTTGAATGTGAAATGATTTGATAAGAATTTTTTAAAATTATTGTGCATGAAACTATTTGCCAAAAAGCAAAATCATTCAAAAAATATGTTGAGTGTTCAAAAGCCTAGTTATTTTAGCAATAAAGTTCAGCATTATTTGCATTTCTTTTTTCATTCGAATAGTTGAAAACAGTTATATATTTGTCAATCAGGATGGATTGAGGAAAGGAACCACATTGCCAAAACAATTTTTTCGAGCGTCCAGGGACGGTTTCACTCCAGCAATATTCCTCAACTTCCTTATTATGGACTCTGCCATCATCATAATCTAGGAAAGTTTTCAGGATAGGGTGCGGAAAAAAACCGCTATTAAAAATAATTTTTCCGGGCGTCCAGAACCGGTTTCGCTCCAGCAATATTCCTCAACTTTCTTATTATGTACTCTGCCATCATTATAATATCAGACAGTTTTCAGGATATGGTGCGGAAGAAAACCATATATTCAAAATAATTTTTCCGAGCGTCCAGGGCCGGTTTCACCCTAGCAATATTCCCCAACTTCCTTATTATGGACTCTGACATCATCATATTCTAGGAAAGTTTTCATGATAGGGTGGTAAAAAATACCACATCATCAAAATAAATTTTTCGGGCGTCCAGGGCCGAGTTCACCCTAGCAATATTCCTCAACTTCCTCATTATGGACTCTGCCATCTTCATAATCTAGGAAAGTTCTCAGGATATGGTGCGGGAAAAAAACAACATTTTCTAAATAATTTTTCCGGTCGTCCAGGACCGGTTTCACTCCGACAATATTCCCCAACTTCCTTATTATGGACTCTGACATCATCATATTCTTGGAAAGTTTTCAGGATAGGGTGGTAAAAAATACCACATGATCAAAATAATTTTTTCGGGCGTCCAGGGCCGAGTTCAACCCAGCAATATTCGTCAACTTCCTCATTATGGACTCTGCCATCTTCATAATCTAGGAAAGTTCTCAGGATATGGTGCGGGAAAAAACAACATGTTCAAAATAATTTTTCCGGTCGTCCAGGACCGGTTTCACTTCGGCAATATTCCTCAACTTCTTTATTATGGACTCTGCCATCATCATTATCTAGGAAAGTTTTCAGGATAGGGTGCGGAAAAAAACCACATGTACAAAATAATTTTTCCGGGCGTCAAGGGCCGATTTCACTCCGGCAATATTCCTCGACTTCCTTAATATGGACTCTGCCATCATCATACTCTAGGAAGGTATTCAGGATCGGGTGCAAAATAAACACATATTCAAAATATTTTTTCCGGGCGTCCAGAACCGGTTTCATTCCAGCAATATTCCTCAACTTTCATATTATATACTCTGCCATCATTATAATCTAGGAAAATTTCAGTACATGGTGCGGAAGAAAACCATATGTTCAAAATAATTTTTCCGGGCATTCAGGGCCGGTTTCACCCTAGCAATATTCCTCAACTTCCTTATTATGGACTCTGATATCATCATATTCTAGGAGAGTTTTCAGGATAGGCTGGTAAAAAATATCACATGATCAAAATAATTTTTTCGGGCGTCCGGTCAACTTCCTTATTATGGACTCTGACATAATCATAATCTAGGAAAGTATTCAGGATACGGTGCGGAAAAAACCACATGTTCAAAATAAGTTTTCCAGGCGTTCAGGGCCGGTTTCACCCCAGCAATAATCCTCAACTTCCTTATTAGGGACTGTGACATCATCATAATCTAGGAAAGTTTTCAGGATATAGTGCGGAAAAAAACCACATGTTAAAATAATTTTTCTGGGCCTCCAGCAATATTCCCCAACTTCCTTATTATGGACTCTGCCATCTTCATAATCTAGGAAAGTTTTCAGGATATGGTTCGGAAAAAAAATATATCAAAATAATTTTTCCGGTCGTCCAGGACCGGTTTCACTCCGGCAATATTCCTCAACTTCCTTATTATGGACGCTGCCGCAATCATCAATCTAGGAAAGTTCTCAGGATAGGGTGCGGAAAAATATCACATGTTCAAAATTATTTTTCCGGGCGTCCAGGGCCGGTTTCACTCCAGCAATATTCCTCAACTTCCTTATTATGGACTCTGCTATCATCATAATCTAGGAAAGTTTTCAGGATAGGGTCCGGAAAAAAAACATGTTCAAAATGATTTTTCCGGGAGTCCAGGACCAGTTTCACTCCAGCATTATTCCTCAACTTCCTTATTATGGACTCTGCGATCTTTATAATCTAGAAAAGTTATCAGGATAGGGTGCGGAAAAAACCACTTGTTCAAAATGATTTTTCCAGTCGTCCGGGACCGGTTTCACTCTAGCAATATTCCTCAACTTCCTTATTATTGACTCTGTCATCATAATTTCGGAAAGTTTCCAGGATAGGGTGCGGAAAAAAACCACATGTTCAAAATAGTTTTTCCGGGCGTCCAGGGCCGGTTTCACTCCAGCAATATTCCTCAACTTTCTTATTATGGACTCTGCCATCTTCATAATCTAGGAAAGTTCTCAGGATATGGTGTAAAAAAAAGAACATGTTCAAAATAATTTTTCCGGTCGTCCAGGACCGGTTTCACTCAGGCAATATTCCTCAACTTCATTTTTATGGACTCCGCCATCATCATAATCAAGGAAAGTTCTCAGAATAGAGTGCGGAAAAATACCACATGTTCAAAATAATTTTTCCGGGCGTCCAGGGCCGAGTTCACCCCAGCAATATTCCTCAACTTCCTCATTATGGACTCTGTCATCATCATAATATCGGACAGTTTTCAGGATAGGGTGCGGAAGAAAACCACATGTTCAAAATGATTTTTCCGGGCGTCCAGGGCCGGTTTCACTCCAGCAATATTCCTCAACTTCCTTAACATGGATTCTGCCATCATCATAAACTAGGAAAGTTCTTAGGATATGGTGCTGAAGAATACCACATGTTCAGAATAATTTTTCCGGGCGTCCAAGGCCGGTTTCACTCCAGCAATATTCCTAAACTTCCTTATTATGGACTCTGCCATCATCATAATTCAGGAAAGTTTTCAGGGTAGGGTGTGGAAAAATACCAAATGTTCAAAATAATTTTTCCGGGCGTCCAGGACCGGTTCCACTCCAGCAATATCACGCAACTTCCTTATTATGGACTATGCCATCATCATAATCTAGGAAAGTTTTCAGGATAGGGTGCAGAAAAAAACCACATTTTCAAAATAATTTTTCCGGGTGTCCGGGGGGCTATTCTCGAATCATTCGACTTCCAATTCGTATACGAATAAAGGAGACAAACATTTATTTTTCATGTGTATTATTATTAGTGTGAAACAGTAAATCAAATTCGCGTACGTACAAACTCGACAATAGGACCCCTGGACCGGTTTCACTCCAGCAATATTCCTCAACTTCCTTATTATGGACTCTGCCATCATTATAATCTAGGAAAGTTTTTACGATAGGGTGTGGAAAAAACCACTTGTTCAAAATAATTTTTCCGGGCATCCAGGACCGGTTTCACTCCAGCAACATTCCTCAACTTCCTTATTATGGACTCTGCCATCATCATAATCTGGGAAAGTTTTTGGGATAGGGTGCGAATTAAAACAGCATGTTCAAAATAATTTTTCCGGGCGTCCAGGACCGGTTTCACTCCAGCAACATTCCTCAACTTCCTTATTATGGACTCTGCCATCATCATAATCTAGGAAAGTTTTTGGGATAGGGTGCGAATTAAAACAGCATGTTCAAAATGATTTTTCCGGGCGTCCAGGACCGGTTTCACTCCAGCAACATTCCTCAACTTCCTTATTATGGACTCTGCCATCATCATAATCTAGGAAAGTTTTCAGGGTAGGGTGCGAAAAAAAACCACATGTTCAAAATAATTTTTCCAGGCGTCCAGGACCGGTTTCACTCCAGCAATATTTCTCAACTTCCTTATCATGGACTCTGCCATCATCATAATCATCATAAAGTTTTCAGGATAGGCCTATTTTACCAATATTTCCAAATGATATCGTACAATAGGTACCAGGCCCTGGCTCCTTTCATTTAATGATTACCGCATATTTCATACTTCGACGAGTCTGAAAAGTTTTTCCACTGCCATTTTTCTCGTTTCGACCGATTTTCCGCTTGAAAATCTCCGAAATATGGAAATTTTCCGGGGACGTGCAAATTTAACACATTTTTTGTTTCAATAAAAGGAGATGGAAATTTGTTTTAGAAAATGAGGGTAACCTTGTCGGACAAAAATTTGTCTGCTATTGTCGACTCCGACAACCCAAACATGCCAAAATACTGGGGTAATGAAAATCACTTACAACACTAATTTTCAAAGGATTGTTTAACAAAAACGAGTGAATCTGAAGAGTCATATTGTCTGATAAATTTTCGTGCGAGTTTTTTCAGTCCTACGACTGGAAGTCGGAAATCCGGAGGGGTATTGTTTATTGATTACCACATGTCGGACAAAAATGGGATATGATGGTAAACCGCATTCAGTATAATAATAATTTTATAATAAAATGAAGAAAAAATTCAGGAAAATTATTATTTTTGTTTCTTTCTTAGTTTCAAATAAAGTTGCAAATATTCATGAACACATTCAATGTACATTTTCGACGTAATATTGCACACAAAACAGTCCGTAATATTATTTGACGCTTCAAAAAAAACACACGGTTTTCAGAGAAAAGAACACCGAGTCGAGTAATATAAGCATGCTGGATAATAAATAAATATAGTCTATTCGTTCACGATGAGATGGGTACACCATTATGCGCGATTAATTGGAAGGAGAAGCATCCAATGACGGAGCTAATAAAATTTTATAAGGGTTTAATTAGTTCAATAATAAATGTTGAATAAAATATCAAATGTAAGGTTAAGTCCAGTCATGGAGGGTACCTAATAAGATTATTTAGTACAACTGGTAGACAGTTAAAAAATTTAAAATTAAAAAATTAAAGACAGTTTACTACTACTACTTAAAATTTTGCTCCACAACGACTTTGAACCAAGAATACAATAATCAGGTATTATATTCAATTATTTTACAGTATCAGGTAACATTTTTTCAACTTATAATATAGAATGACAAATATGGGACATTTATGAATAATTGTTGATATATCGTGGATGATGAGATGCGCGTACGAAATTATGAAATTTTTTCGAATTTTCACTAGTTAGCGGACACTTTTTTGTTGGAAAACTGTATCAGAGTATTATAAGAGTAATTTAAACTGTAACAAACAAAAATTAAACATGTAGTAATCATTAAACAATACCTCGCCGGAATACCGACTTTCAGTAGTCGGGCTAAAAAAACCTCCGAGCAATAAAAGATATAGAGGTGCCATTTCTATATAAACAACACACGTTGTTATGAAAGCTGCATATCACTATCCTTTATGATAGATTGTTGGTGAGGGGTAAAACTCCGAGTTCGGAGGGGGAGATTTGTTATTGTTATGATATTCGGATGTAGGATTAGAACCAGTGGCGGCGTGCTGATACATTTTTTCATGTTATATTTTTATGTCTACACGACAACATGCCTGGTTGGAAAGCACGTGTTGTCAAGATGTCAATAAAAAATACTGTATTGTGCGAAAAATTAGATTCTCGCTGACAAAGCATACAATAAGGTCATAAATACTGAAAAAATAAATGAAAGTGCTGAAGTAAAAAAGTAAAAATATTGAAATTGTTGGATCACATCAGTAAACTATACACTATACCTATACACTATACAGGGTGGGTCACGGTCGATGGTACCTTAGACGTTTACGGAGAACGGGACATAGGATCATTCTGAAAATTTTGTTTCTCAAGTAGTTGCTCTTGGTCTATCGATCTAAAATATTTTCAGCAATGCAGCGTTGCCGCTTAAACCAGAAAGTAGTAGCATCTTTGTTATTTCGAATGGGTCACCCTGTATATTACCGCATTTTTGAACTTGTCATTCCTTTCTGATTATTTCTGCATCATACTCCCCTATACCTATCTTTAACGGTTTTTGAGATATTGGTTATTTTCCATATTTTTTATCCAAAACATGGCTCGAATTGAATGTTTATTTCTGCGGTATTTGGATTCTTAGGAAGTTGCAATTTTGTGTTTAGTTCATCAAGATCTTGTACATTGATTCTGTATAGAGAAGTTTGTTCTGCGTTATACAGGGTCGTTCAAAATTCATGATCTTACTGCTAGATACGAAAAGGGTTGAAAGTGCGTTTTTTTTTTAATGGAACATCTTGTATATTATGGAATATCCTGAAAGATGACTAAATTCCCTTCGAATTGATATATCATGTTCCTATACCTAAATAGCCAGAATTCCGAGATAATAGCAATTTTCACTTGTAATCTCCCAAGTGCTTGAATTATTGCCGGAAATTTTTCGAGAAATTTTGTTTGGTTCTATAGTAGGCTAAGAATTTTTCAATATATCCTCGTAACTCATTCACTTTCAGAAGACCAAGCGGTTAATATTTCTATGAAGCCTCTTCCGAAGAAAAAATTACAGAGTTTTTGAATTCACTTCATATGATTTCCTTTAAGTAGACAAAGAGTGGAAGTAGGTATTGGGAAGTCACTTTGTACGCCATTTATAAAATCAAGCAAGTTTGTTGTTGTTTTAGAGACTTTGATATGTTAAACAAAGATAGTTGACATGAAATAAATATTAAATAAAAATAACTTTAAAAACACTAGCTTTTTCAATAACTGAATTTTCACTGCAAATACAAGAACAACCCTTTACCGAGAGTAGCTAGAGTTCCTTTTTATGTCTTATGGACTATTCAATTTTCCCTGGAATGAAATGAAATGAAAGACGCTCACATAGAAAAGAATGACGCAATAATAATGCGAATTGTGTTGCTGCTCAACAAAGACTGCCGTTCTTTCAAATTTTCCACATCTATTCAAATCTGTTCAATTTGTACTAACTCTGGTAATGGGATTATTAGTGAGTTTTTGTGGTTATCCCTCCACGCCCACAACGTGAACATTTCAAGATAAAAATCTGAAAGTGATCATATTTTCAGTCAAATGTCTATTTCTCCTAGAGTAGGCACGCATCGCAAAGAACCATAAATTGTACTTTAATAACTCCATTGTGAAACGAGACAGAAACGAGATACTTTGAGTGACGGTATCGGAGAAATTATATCTGATAGCGGGCCATTACCTGCCTTCGGAACAAATGACAATATATTTCACGAAATGAAAATCCGCATGAAATTGAATACGACTGCAAGTCATAGTCCATTTAATTTGCACTCCAGTTGGAAATGACTATCGGAAATCGACAGTGTCTGTGCACAGCGGGGCTGGATTTATCCCTACTTTGCTTTGATGTTCAGTAGTAATGGAATAATTAATTCATTGGGATCTGCTAATGATATGAACAACTGAGAAAATTAGATGTCACTCCAACTTTCGTATATGACATAATATTATTATGCTTCTTTTTTTAAAAAAAGAAGATGTACAATATTAATAATTAAAAACCATCAGAAAGCAAATGAGAACGTAGCACACCGACTAACTCAATTCGGATGCCATGGGTTCTTTCTACAATTTATACCTCGCCAGTGAGTTGAAGAAGCCAGCAAAAAACACAGACTGCTCCAGATCTCTAAGGAGATTTCAAAATGGAATTTATAATAGTATTAAATAATAAAAGCACTGATGGTATGTCGTATGGCGACTAGCCTGTTTGAGTATTGGGGTTAGGAGAGGAATGAAATGCCAAACGCACAGTGTACAAGCCTCTAATAATCCGTATGAGCAATACAGAAATCCTTCAAATAAGTGAGTAACTTACAAGGTGTTGTTTCGAAGCCTTCCAAGCTCCCGTTGTGATCACAAAGGGCTGACAAGTGAGGAGGTGACAACCTGGAAAGTACTAGTTAAATGGGACCCAAAGTCCAATGTAGAGAAAAATAAATATCTATAGATATGAATTATCAAAAATTATTAGGTTTATAAACCACAAAATTAATTATACAAAATATTCTCCACTTTGATAGTGGGCCACAAATATCAATTGCAATTATTATATGTTAATAAATATACCTCAAGTATACCATTCAAATAATATTGCAAATTATTAACCCAAATGAATAAATCTAACAAATACCAATCAATAACAATGATAATTTTAAATAATAGTGATAATTATAGTGAAAACTGCCTTGAAGTACAGTATTAAAACAAACATGTGACACCCTTGTTATTGATAATAACAATTATGATATGGTAAATACCTCCATGAAGTACCCTCGTAAAAAAATGAATGATAAAATCCAATGGAAATCTGGATTGAATAATAAATGAAATCAAAAATCAATAATAAGTGAATCTAGGCCAAGAAAAGGTTACGTAAATTTGGAAAATAATATACAAAATGTACTTCCCCACTGCTGTCCATACCCAATACAATAAATTAAGTGTGAATAAATGTTTGTATATGAAATAATTTTTGCCAAGATAGGTTCTTTAAATTTGAATAATATGTGTTAAAAATTGAACTGTAAGATAGCTATAGTTACATCAGTCTGTACTCCTTCAGTGAAGTGGCTCAGGGTACCTGTGGTCTTGGTACAACTGGAAAGTCCGACACTTTCGTCCTCTCAGCAGCTACTGACAACGTACTGAACCCTTCGTCCTCTTGTCAACAAAGTAGGGACGGGTAACTCGAAGACTCCAGTCTCTCGGTTTATTCACCACTGCAGACTACCAGTGAACGGTCCCTCCTGTCCCTCCAAGACTTCCAGTGTCCTGAGATGGATGAAAAAGTCTGCTTGACAAGTATAGATGGCAGAATACAGGTAGCTTGGTTCAACTTGAAAATCCAACACCCTCACCTGCTCAGACTACCGTTGGATGGTCCTTCTTGTCCCTCCAAGACTAGCAATGTCCTGAGGTGGATGGAATGGTCTGTTAGATCGCTAATACAGGGCCAGCAAAGTAGCTTGGTACCACGTGAAGATCCAACACTTTCGTTTTCGTGGGTGGATTCTAACAAATCGTGGTATTACGGTTTACCAGGTGAAATGGAAGTATCACTCCAAAGAAAACAATGAACGGCAGCAACAAAATTCTAATAACTTGTATTCGGGGCTTTCAAAATGGCGGTGTGCGACACTAACGTTGAAAATCCATTACAGGTTCTCTCGGTGATATATCAAATACCAAAATGACTCAGAAAGTCCACAAATATCACCCGAGATTATTCCAACATGTAGAATCAATAAAATCCGCTATAACGTGATGAATACTCAAAAATTGATTACATACGTCTGGTCACCCAACTGCTCCAACAACGTAGCATACGGAAGAGGAAGTTCGAAAAGATGGTTGTCTCCAAGAAGCCAAAACGACGCTAAGTGTTTTTCCAAAAAAAACTATTTCATTTTCCAGAAAGTTAAAAGTCAAGAACATGAAAAGTATGTTCATCTGTCTTAACTCACAGAGGCTGTCAAATGTAATCTGGCAAAGAATATTCAACAACATAGTATGATGGTTAGTAAAAGTCAGAAGAAATAGTAGGATCAAAATCAAATCCACTATAGGTCACCCTCCGTGCAAATAATGTTTTCTTCACCTACTTCACGGACAAACTCACAAGTATTGAAATGAACTACTGACAGAAACCACTCTTTCAAATTAAGTACTGTCAGAAATGATAACCTCACAAATCTCGTAACAAATAATAACATTCCGAACGTTATATCAAGCTGACAAACAATATTATAATGTATGAAAAGATTTCACTCAAACAATTATAAGATGAAAACCAATATGATATGATGGAAAATGCCCAGGACATATACACAAACGAAAGTACCAATAACAATAAACAGAAAGAGATTCAGTGGTCAAATTCATACCATACTATAGGCGAATGTTCATTAAAATAGAATGTGAATTCGATATCAAGTTTTCAGGATTTTACACAATATAATGTAAGAGAATAGTCTCACCTGCAAACTGATGTTAAAATTTGTTTCTGAACCGTAACAATATAATAATTATTTCTACCACCCCAGTTAATTCAAAATTATCTCAGAGGTGTTAGTTGGCTACACTTTCATGTATCGTGAAAACATCTTCTTGATGTCCCGTTGATCAGTTCGAGATATCAAATTGTGATGCCAAATGTGACTCGAAACTAGCCCAATGTGACACTCCATTTGTACTTCGGAATCAGTTGCATATTGAGATCCTCTCAACGTCACAGTGTGAAATTGTGTGAACTGGTACGTGTTAAAAAATGCTGTTCGTTTTCCGATACTCTTATGTGTCACTTCAAATTCAGAAGTCTGGACTTCACATGTATGAATTTGAAGGTTATAATTGTGGATAACAGTGTAACTCGCCTGTTGGTCACACAGTCGCATTGAGTGTTCCATGTAAGTATTTCAAGTTAATGATGAACCGAAACATTTAAAACAGCAATAATTGTAATGAACAGATTCATTTCAGAACTTCAACTTTCAAATTTGTTTAATATAATTTGTAACATGCTCAATTTGATGTAACTTACCAATCTCTTTATAAATTCAATCACACCTTAAGGTATGAAATAGACAGGAAAAAGAGTCGACCTTGTAATTTGTTTAGGTATAGTTATTTTGACAAATTCAATGACAAGTGAAATGTTCACGCATTTCAAAAATTTAAACTGGCTTGCTCATTGAGATTCTTTCAGAACCATATTACAAATCAATTGTTCTGCTCTCACTATGTGAATTATTTACCGATATGACACTTCCTTATGTAACAAATTCTCTGTTGAAGCACTACTACATCAAAATTCATTTGGCAACCTGAATTATATCAAATATGGAGATATCGAGGTTAAAACAAAGCTCACCCTGTTATTTCAATCCCATTGATAAACCCATTGGTGAACCTGAATTCTGCTTATAAAATTTGTTATTGAATTATGAGTAATTCTGATATTAGACAGATATAGAAAGCTGCTTTCGAAATTTCGGCAGCTTTCGATGTTTGCCTAGATCAGAATTACTTACAATTTCATGAGTACTCTATATCTTTTGTTTTTGACCAATCATCTCAAACTGAACATGAATTTCGTGTAAAAAATTTCAAATGTTGAACCTGTTTCTATGGTGTTGGAAACGTCACTTAAATTTATTCTTATAGGTGATAACCCCGTATAAATCATTTTCAAACCAATGAGATCGTCCAAGGTGAAAAGTGGGCATTTCGTTTAAAACGGATTTGTTCATAAAGCTTTTAAATTTACTGCAGTAAAATATTTTACCACCTATATCAAATGGCCATATTATATTATGATTGTGATATATCATGTTTGTTTCATTGTTGTTATGTTACCTCAATAGATACAAAAAATAAATAAGGACATAAATAAGGATTTGATTATGATAGAATGGCGAAAGGAGATGAATTTTTGGGAGTAAAAATGGTTTCTCACAATTTGCAGCGAACATTATTTTCCTACAAAAAAGAAGGAAAAGTTGTTGGAAATGAAAAGATCTACAACTTTTGTATCCAGAATTTTTCCACATAATCTTAAATTTTCCGGAAAAATCAGAAAAACCTTTTATTTGGTTTGATTTTTTTTTGTATGAAAATTGTATGTTTGTCGCAAAATCTGGTGAAAACATACTTTTTTATGTTCTGAATTAGACGTTTGTTTTTGCAACGAAATATTTATTTTTGTCGAACCTCTTTGAAGTACTTGGAAAGGGGGCGGCTTCTAGTTAGCAAAACGAATTTTAAACGACTAAAATAAGAAATACAGTATCAGGCAAGTACCAGTTGGAGAATGTTGTAGAGGTTGTCAAGCATGCTAAGATCCTGTGAATGATTTTGTAATATCGTAACCATGGAAACTTTGTTGATATGGAGCGTCAGTAATGATTGTCAAATAAATACGATTTGAATAATTAAAACTTGTCTATCTCAATACAATAAAATATCCAAAAGTACAATATCTACAGTCAAAATACTAGCAATTTATAACAGAGGTTCCAACTTTAGCGAAAAGAAATATTTAAACACGAAAACTCAAAATGGTGGAATTTGGATGCAGTTAGGAATCGATAACGGTTTTTTGCGATTTGCGGCAAAACGTGACTTCTTAGCGGAATATGTCCAATTGAAAAGTTGTGGATAATTAAAAAATAAAAAACTTTTGTATCACACTTTTCAACATAACCTAAAATTGACTGTCAAAATGGCGACAAACCGATTTTTGAAAATTTGTGGTTATGTGGAAAATTCTTGAAACAAAACTTGTAGATATTTCTATTGCCTTGCTTTATTCCCTAACATTTTTCTGTAAGAGGTTAATTTTCGCTACAAAACGTGAGAAATCATTTTTAATCCCAAAAGTTCACCTCCTTTCGCCTTTCTATCATAGGTAATCAAATCCTTATTTAGGCCCTAGTTTATTCTTTGTACCTATTAAGGTAACATGTAATTTATATTCTTGAAAGGTTTCAACTGT
This sequence comes from Chrysolina oricalcia, assembly GCA_944452925.2. Classification (NCBI taxonomy): domain Eukaryota; kingdom Metazoa; phylum Arthropoda; class Insecta; order Coleoptera; family Chrysomelidae; genus Chrysolina; species Chrysolina oricalcia. The sequence continues at coordinate 41,375,701 of OX101826.2, forward strand.
TAATTTCAATAATTTTAATAAACAAATATGAGTATAGAACAAACATTTTAAAAGTTGATTTTTTGAAAATAAGTTTTTTCATCTTTTCGCGTTTTCTGGAGAAAATTTTTACAGTAGTGCTACTCTTTTATTACATCATCTAATAATATACTCTTCAACGAAAAAGCTGTAGGCTGTCGAGCTTGAAAAGAAGAAATTTATCGGTAAAACATTTCAGTTGAAAATGAGGTCGTTTTTTCGGAATTTGTCGAAAAAAAATCAGTATTCCGCTACAAAAAAGTTATATTTCCACCAATTTTCGTGAAAAGAAAATGATTTTTAAACGAGAAAAAAAATTAATAACTGAAAAATTTGTTTTTCCGATTGTCCCAAGAAATTTGAGGTTATGTGAAAAGATGTTGAATACAAAAGTTCCAGATCTTTTTATTATCAACAACTTTGCCATTTAACTTTTTTCGATAGGAGGTCAATTCTCGAAAAACCGTGAGATATCGCTTTCAACCCCTAAAAGTTCACTCCGACGAGCTACCATGATGCCGTTTGAAAAAAAATAGTAATGAACATTTTAAAGTTCAACTTCACATAGCTGAACCAATTTAACCGAAAACTGTAAAGTTATGTATTTCCAAACATTTTAGGACTGAAACTAGTTATTTGAACGTATCCATAGCCCTCTTGAATAAAAAATAAATAAAAATAAAAAAAATCAAAAATGGTTACAAAAAGTAACAAATGATACATGGTTGTAATCTTAATGTTATATGGAGTTGCATGAAGTTGATTTAAATGTCAAAAATGCAGTTTTATGCCTTAAACCTATGCTCCAAATTTCATTCCATTATCTTCGAAAACAAAAAAGTTATAGGGGCGAGCCACATTCCGTCGACACCCGGTATAGTATTAACCGTTAATACCATAATAAACCGTTTGAAAAAGTTATTATGTAGCGGAACATGTCGCGATGTAATATAATTATTCTGCAGCCGTCCGGAAAATTACATTTTTTCATGATTTATTAAATCGAACGCACCACCTTACACAAATGGTACCGAAAGTAGGTATTTTTGACTACTGGTGTTAAAAATACAACTTTCTCATGTTCTCTGAACATTTACAACATGCGAACCTGATATATACCACACTAAACAGAGAACGGTTGAAAATATAGAAATTCTCCTAAGGGAAATGACTTTAGAGAAATACCACACTATTAAGTTTCTAGGCATAACTATGAGTGATACACTCGATTGGTCTCACATAAGCGATACAACAAATGATTTGAACAGTAAGCTGTATCAAATAAGATGCCTTCAGAAAGTGCTTAACCTAAATGTTTTGAAAAACTATTATTTTTCTGAAATAAAATCTCGACTATCATATGGCATTTTGCTGTGTTGCATGTCTTCATCAGCACAAAAACTATTTACGGTTCAGAAAAAATGCTTACGAGCAATGTTAAGCAAGAAGCAAAGAGAATCATGCAGACCTCTTTTTGACAAATTAAAAATGCACTATTCTGCATATATATGTATTGGAAATTTCCTTTTACATTTATAACAACAGAAACAGCATTCATTGTCTTAACGACATACACAACTATCCAACAAGATTTAGTCATCACCTCTACACACCTCAAAATCATTAGAATATATGCCTTAACGGGCCCATACCTAATGGAATTAGGGTATACAATCATATAAATCCAAATATTAAACAAGAAGTGACTTACTTCAAATTCCGAAAAGCCCTAAAGACGTACTTATTAAATACTTATTAAATAACTTATTAAATAACATGTTTTATACTATCTTCATAGTGGACGCTCGTTGCTCCTTGTACTGTTTTGTGTAATTAAATGTATCTGTTTATTCACTTATTTAAATGTTGACTTGTTTTATACCCTGTAGATTTTTGAAACCAATAAAGATTATTATTTATTATTATTTTTATTATGATGGAAATCACATCTTTTTGAATGAATTTTAAAAATCTCCGTTTTTACTTCAATGGATAAATCTCTCCTTCCTTTTTTGCACTACATATCCTTCAGCCAAAACCAACCGAACCCACGTAATTGTATCAAATGACACAGTCTCCACTAATGACTGTTTTTTATTTCAATAGTAGAGCAGGTCACACGAACAGTTTAGATTTCTATCAAGTGACAGTAATAACCCCCTTTTGTTAAGATTAAAAACGTTCAAAATGTTGGGGACCTCTCGAGATAATCATAAACTAATAAATATCTAGTCACGACAATTGTTCGTGGAAATTCGTGCGCAGTTGGCTTTATTTTCACAATGGGATCAGGTTACCTTAGGGCTGATGGACATTTACAGAGGTGTATCAGCCTGAAGTGTATTAGTCAATGCTGGTTGAAATTTTCTGACTTCTTTTCGATGTTCCCGTAAAATGATGTATGATTCAATGTAATTTCAATTAGTCTAATTTTGGATGATAAGTTTCAAGTTTTAACCCACCACAAATCTGGGAAAATGGAATATCTGTTATAAACTATTTAAAGTCTGCATATAGTCCAGTCAATAATTATTGAGGTGTAGAGTTCATGAGCAGAGACCTAAGCCATTCGTTCAGAAACTTGTTCAGAGTGCTTCTAACAATCCTGACGTAAAGTAGCCAGTGGGGGGTTTGAACCAAAGTGGGGGGGAGGCAGAGAATGTCCCACTTCTGGGTTTTTCGCTAAAATTTTAAAAACGATGCGCCACGTACAAATATTTTCTGTTGCCAACTGAACACCTATAAAATTCCATACAAATTTTGATTCGTTCACTTTTTTCGAATCCACAAACAATTTTGAGCTACACGCCCTGGAAAAGTAAACATTTTCGAAAAAGCTATTTTTACCTCACATATCCCATCAAACATTCCTTCATATCGTCTAAACCAGTCGTCTGAGAAAAAAATTATGGAAGTTGTGGAGAATTGAATAACCTTCAAGAAATTTTTTCCAAACCGGGTGAGAGTTGCATCAATTTCTGATTCATACAATTCAATATTTTCAAATCATCTTTCAGAAAAAAATCATACTGTAGATAAAGAATTCAAAATTTTACATAGAAAAAAATAGAATTAAAATTGAATCACTTGGAATCATTAGAAGTTAATAGACTCAGAAACTCACACTACCTTCTTAATGACCAACTTGATTTAAATAACTCGCCTTTGTTGTATTTATCCAATTAGAAGGGGAACTGATTAGAATTTTAATCTTGATCTGTGCTTCATTATATTGATGCAGATATTAGGGGGATTTTCCGGCTGCGACACAAATCTGTAACTTTCAGGAGAAGCAAGGATGGATTCTCAAAATTGTACTCGAAGTCATTAAGGAAGCGGCAACTCCGCCTCCCGCCTCCACTCACGGTGAGGTTGAAGAGGTTGGAGAAGTGCTTTCTCGAAAGGTATGTGGCACCGGCAAGACAGACCTCCTTTAACCAGTACCACCGCTTCTTTCAGTTGTTAATGAGGACAGTGGCCAATATTGAGCCTGAAATCAGCGCCCTTCCACCAATTGAGAGCGCAGCTAACCCAAATTCAACAGTGGCTCGAGAATGATCTGCCCCCTCCAGAGAGGGGTTGGAAACATGTAGGACACTCTGGTGCCAATACAACAGAAGATACACTAGCACTGGAGGTTCTACTGATGAAAATGATATTCTGCCTCTGCACTAAAGATTGAGGTAGCGTGCCTCCATTGTCAACGGATATGATGACCTAGAGAGCCGTTAGCAAGAACCACCCACCACTGAGGATAAGGATGCCATGGAGGAATATCTCACGGCCAAAGAGGATAAAAACGTCAATCGAAAGTTAAGAATTATTCAGATGAGAACAAACAATGAGAATTGTTGAAATCAAATAAAATTACTTACCCTAGCTGTAACAAACGATAGTTGTTGTGGCTTAGGAACGATAAAAATAGGTTTATCTAATAAGGAGCAAATTTTACAAAAAAATCTTGAAATAGAGCAACTGTTCACCGGTTGACGGGGATTTAACTCTCTACAACTTACTACCAGAGAATTTCTTCCTCAGATGGATAGTTTAGACGATATGGAAATTTAAGGTAAAAATCTTTTTTTCGAAAATTCTCACATTTCCTGAGTGTGTAGCTAGAAAACGGTTGAGGATTCGAAAAAAGTGTACTGATCAAAAGTTGTATAAAATGTAGTGGGCTTTCATTTGGTGTGAAAAAATTTTCTCTGTGACTCACCGTTTTTGATATCTTATTGAAAATTCCTAAAGTGGGACGTTCTTTGTCCCCTCCTCCCTCCGGCTCACCTTGAACAAGTTTTTGAGAGCATTACTCAGGTCCCTGCTCACACACACTACACTCTCATCTGGGCTATTCGTTGATTTGACTAATATTCGGTATACAAATTGAACATTCGGTATTGAAATTGAAAAAAATGAGCCATACCTATGTGATCCACACCGTCCATAGATTATAGCTAAGGTATAACTCCTTCAAACAGGTTTTTAGTTCTATCGTTTCAAATATAGTCTATATGATCCACATATTTCGCGAGAGTGTTTCTTATTCTTCTCTTATTTTTCATTATCTTCTGAGAAAGATAACTTTCACATTTTCCCAAAAAGGAGTAGCTGGAGCAAACAAATTTTGAATAAAATATATGTTGGTTGAAGTATCATGAAATAAAAAAATTAGAAACTGGTCTAGGGGAGGATCTAATCCATATACATTCACTCTTTCAGACTGGCAAAATTTCACGCTTTCACTCAGTATGAGGGGGGAAAAACTTGATCAAAGCAAATATTTTGCATTATCAGCGAAGTTACCGCAGTAGCGGCAACTATCACTCTCTGATTACCCCAGTTTGCTGAGGTAAAACCTCAGAACGCAGTGTTAGTGAGGAGTTCCGTTACCAATATCAAATCTATCTTGTCGAACTGGAGAAGCTGTTTATCCTTCTTTGGTGATTGGCTCACTGGCCTTTTCGCTTGTCTTTGTTGGCATTTCATTCCAGAGAGATTTTATTTCATCGGTTATCCAACGTCGAAATGTATCCTTCAAGCAGGCTTTGGAGAGTTCACATAAGGGTTCTAGCTGAACATAGGCTAAATGGACTGACACATTTGAATGTTCATAGGGAAGACCACGTTGATCCAATGGATGTTATGGCAGTTCTGACAGAGAATGGTCCAAGAAAGCTTATGTTTTATGAATATTGAAATATACATATTTTTTTGTATTCAACTTATTTTTACTCATCTCTCATTCATCATCCTTACCAGTCGTTAAAATTATTCTTCCACTGATGAAGTCAACACTCCATCGCGCAACTTAAATGAGATCAGAGGACGAGATGTGAGAGGCAGATTCAAGAAATTTTTCTCCACTCATGACAAGAAATCCTTCATAAATAAACTTAATGAGATTGCTATGGTCAAAGCATTCTACACATGACTTCGATCTCCAAACAATTCGCCTGCGGTGCTATTTTCGATCCGCTTGCAGTCATGTGTGACTCCCCCTATACTATAATTCTGGGTGCGCTACTGGTTCTGGAGCAGGAAAGTGAGTGACTTCTGTTACCGGGCACCCAGATATCTCAGGGATTGTTTGCAGTCCTAAGTCAGCTTAGATTCACAATGTATGACTTGAGAGCTTTCAATGCTTCTTGGCTATCTGACAGTATATAGATTTTTTCCCTCTGGGAGTCCCTTTCGATGCACTCTAGGGCGCATATTTCTATAGCATGTCCTGCTTGAAAAACGAATGGGTTGGGTTTGAGAGCCTGAAATTTGACTCTGTATCGCCCACTTTCAACCCCACTAGATCCGTCAGTGTACCACACTGATCCATCCCTTTTCAGTTGAGGTTCGTTCCCTGTGCAAATTTGGTAGTTTTTCATGACCACTTCAAACTGTATTTCGAAGTCGTACCCAACCAGCATGTTATCTGTCGGTTTAGACATGGCTTCTAGGAAAATATGTTCCAAAATCTACTGACGTCCGATTAGATTTTCTGCTTTTGAGTTAATTTCCTGGCTCAGTCTGAAGGCAATGTAAGCTGTTTCTTTCAGTACATAGAGGTTCAATGGCAAACGGTGACCATGAGTTTGATGACCGTTTGGCATTACTAGTAGATCATTTTTGGTTTCAGCTTGCCGCTGTGGCCGCGGAAAGAGTATGGTTGATTTTGTTGTGCCATGTCAGTTTTTGGTCGATAATAACGCTCTGATATTCATCCACTTTGGAAAATGTTAGCAGGGTTCCACTCAGAGTTGGGGGCTTCAATTCCGTTAATGGATGTCGACAATACAGCTGCTTTACAAAAGTTGCAAAATAGAGGAATGCGGAATACTTCTCGAATGCAATGAACCCACACTTTTTCATTCATGATACAAGCACTGTGATAAGCATTTTTCTATGATTTCCATATCCAAACATGAAATACATAATAGGGAGTTGAAGCGATTACAGTACTTGAACCTTCACGTAGACGTTAACGTACGAAATATAACGTTTACGGGTTGTTATGAAATTGAGTTGAAGTTGATCGAATGTCAACCGTTAACTCTAACAAGTTAATTTGTCTTTATTTTGCTTTCATGCTGTTTTCTCTGAACAACTGGATCAGAGTCCATCTTTGCCGATCTTAATAGGGATTTTGACCATATACCTCCCTTGCCAAATGCAAATCAAATTCTTTCAGAATTGGCTTTTTGAAATATTCATTGTTTTAAATAAAGAGAAATACCAAACAAGATCATCAAATATACATTGAAGATATGATGATTGATAAATAATGCTTTATCATTTTTTGATTTTATGGCCTTAAAGTCAAAATTCGCTCATTCGCTACTCATCGGTGTGATTAGTATATTCTTCGGTTAACGTGCGTTGATTTTTAAGGTATCCGTGTGAAACCGTTAGGTTACGTATGCCCGTGAATCTATTTGCAACGTTAACGTGAATAGCTGACGAATGCGCATGCGTAGATGTCAATTTGTACGTTAACGTTTACGTTCATGGCAGCACTTCAACTCTCTTATAATTGCACAAGAGGCTCTAACAATATTTGCGTCCGGACTATAATGAATCAGAGAGAATATTCCATCTGACTAAATTCGCCTGGCAATTGGAGCCAGTCCAATCCCTGATAATAACGTTTAACTAGGGATTTATTAACATTAATGTAAGTCACATTGAAATGTATCGCGATCGTAGGATGAGATTGTGTGATTATATATTATGTTTGCTGGGCATAACATTTGAGTTCAGAGCATGGAACTTTAAAATATATGATTACAAGATTCGTACACAGATGTTAGAGCTTGATGTTGATATCAGATGGACAGTAGCAGTGACGAATACACAATTTATACAGTGTTGATAAAATAGTAATTGACATAACTTCAACTATACTTATCAGTTGTTGTAGAGTGTACTTTTCATGCGAGACTAGCACTCTGTGAATAATTATATTTAAGTATGGTCCCTCATTAACACTCGTAGAGGTTATCATGTGCAGGTAGATACCTGCTCTTATTGTTATTTGCCGTGGCGCACTGCGGCTACTCAATGAGTTTTGAGTGCGTATTCACTTTTCAGCCACCACCACTTCTAAGTTACTCCTGTTGACGTAGACAAAAATCATAAACTGATGTGAGGTTAACATGTTGACATTGAATGTTCCAAAAACAAATGTGTTTGTTCCCTTTCATGAAACTTTAGGTTCTTAAGTAATTAAAATCAAGCCCGAAACGAAATTTATGCACTAGCGGGCGGTAAAGTACACCTTACCGCCCGGTTCGCCGGGCGTAAAGTGGCACTTTACCGCCCGTGGGTGCATTATGGCCCGGCGGGCCGTAAAGTAGACAAAATTCTCAAATTGTCTATACTCACACATCATTTCATGCAATTCCTAACACGAATTAGAATCATTTCAGTTCAATAGAGCAATACTCTTTCTAACATTTGTTCATAATCGTTGGCAATTTTTTCGGTGATGATCTATTTATTTGAAATAGATTCTCCAATATAGCACTCAGCTACTATAGTTTCACATTCCTCATATTATGTTACCCTTAATTATTGTATGCATAACGTATGAAACGTGTAGACCATTGCAATTCAAGTCAGTATTTGTGATTCGCGCTATAAAACCGCTAGTGCATAAAATTTTGTATGTATCACGTGCGTAAAATGCGTTCAAGGCCTTCGGCTTGTGATGGCCCTCTGCTAACGCTATCGGGCCATCATCCACGCCGCAGGCCATAAACGCCTACTTTACGCCCTTGATACATAAATAACTATTATTGGCGTACAAATTGACCACAATCTGAAGTTCGAGTATCATATGAAGGCTCTAAAAATAAAGTTGTCCAGTGCTTGTTATGTTGTCAATTTATGATATCTCGTCAACTTGAAAACTGCATAGTATAATCATTTATTGAGTCCCACCAATAGTATGCAATTTCTTTCTGGGGTTCTTGCAGTCTAGTTTTATTTCAAAGTATTTTCGTCCTTCAGAAACGAGCTTTCAAGTTCATCTTCGAAATAAAGATGATAATGATAATAATACTAATAATAAATCGCCTTTAATCATCACAAGAAGTTCCCTGCCACTTTTTTTGTCGATACACAAAATGAGGTATTCCTTAAAAGCAAATGCTTTAGGTTTGATATTATTTTATAGACAAAGAGGTAGTGTTACAATTACAAAAGCTCTTAGAAGATAAAGACTGCAATTTCCAGGTATAAGAGCCCCATCTAAAAAAAAATTATAGATTCAAGAAGAAATATTTCGAAACTGGTAGTCTTAATAGAAAAAAAATGTTAGACCAAAAACAGTTTTGGCAGAAGAAACAGAAATATATAATCTAGCATATCTTAGAGCCAATCCTAAAAATCCATTATACGATGAAGTAAGATAATTTCCACTGTGTATTGGATCAGCCCACACAGTATCTAAAATAAAATTCGCCTGTGAAATAACAAAATTTGAAAAAATTGTTCTTTGAAAATCTGTTTTTTCATTCTTTTGCGTTTTTTGAAAAAAAATTCCACAGTAGTGCTACTCTTTAATTACGTAATCTAAAAGTAAAAAAAAACTGGCGACTGGCGAGAAAAGAAGAACTTTTCAGTTGAAAATGAGGTCGTTTTTTAGGAATTTGTCGAAAAAAAAAAGAAAAATCTGCATTCTGCTACAAAAAAAGTACAGTTTACTTGCAACATAATTACACCAAATTTCGTGGGAAAAGTTGACTTTCAAGCGAGAAAAAAATTAATAACTGAAAAATTTGTTTTTTTTTCGATTTTCCCGAGGAATTTGAGGTTATGTGAAAAAATGTTTGAGACAAAAGTTTCAGATCTTTTTATCATCAAGTTTATCCTTCAATATTTTTTGATAGGAGATCAACTTTCGTTGCAATTCTCGAAAAACCGTGAAATATCGCCTTCAACCCCTAAAAGTTCACCCCGTTTCACCCTTCTCCACTTTTTTGACTCCACTATATTTTTCCTGTCATTCGAATAATATTTTGCTCTTCCAGTAGGTCTCATGCTTTTAATATTTTTTTTTATCAGCACTGGTCTAATATCATAATAAATTCCCAAGAACTATAACTATAAAAACTAAGACAATTTCTGGAAAAAAAAAATAAAATTACAATTTCAATCATATTTACACCAAGTTGCGATAAACTAATGAAAAGAAAGTACAAGTGTGGCATATTTTCTTATTCAGAAATAAAAATATTTTTGAATATTTGGTAATATATAGGCTGCACAATTTATTCAAAAGGAAGTTATGTCAATAATGTTGACAATTCACAGTTTATAAAATTGTTGACTCAACAGCATAAAACTTTACCAAAACCACTACAATTTCTTTTTTTATTCGACCTTTTCACTGAAAGAATAAAAATTTTCCAGCCCTATAAAACTGGAACAAATTGAAATGAAAGTACTATACACAGAATTGATCGTTTCGATTCCTATTAAGGATTAATTAGTTCATTGTTAGAGGTACGGCACAATCACTCTTCGAATCATACCTTACAAACAGAACACAGCAAGTGAAAATACAAAATTAGTACAGCAGCAAAAAATTGTAGTATGTGGAGTACCACAAGGAACGGTGTTGGGGCCAGTTCTCTTCACAATATACCAGAACAGCTCATTCTTGGTGGAATCGGAAGGATACATCATAAGTTCCGCTCATGACACGGTCATCTCATATGAAGAAGAATCATGGTAGCAATTAAAATTGAAAGTACACAGATAAAAAAGATTTCTTCAATCAAGAATATACATACTCTTGAGTAGAATAATCTTCTGAAAAGAATAATCATTTCTAGTCAATGAATATACTTCCATTTCAAGGTGATTGAGATGTTTGCTTCTTTACATAAATTCTCTTGAAATTAATTTGCTTGCAGTGAAAACATTACATTCTTCGTCCTAGAAAACATTCACATCAACTCATTGTGAAATATAATCCTCTTAACACAAGAATATAATTCCTTGGTAGATATCACTACCCGTGCCACGTGACACATTCAACCAATGAGCAATCAAAGCAGAATACGACTTCCATTTCGACCATTTCATCCAGTTTGACCATTTGGGTTGGAGGTTATGAGGCTATGCGTACTGATATGAATGTTAGTTTTGTGCCTAGTGGAAACTGTTTCTATACAATAAAAATGCAATATCGAAAATTGAATTATGCTCATCAATATATTTTGGTCTTCTACAGTTTTGTGTCTAAAAGCGAGTGGCATTGTTTATGTACTCAATCAAACTGCAATATGCGTAACTACTAACTGGTTTTATTGAGAATACATTTATTAAACTTAATACTATTCTTATATAAATCCATTATTTATACCTAAATTGTTCGTGAATCTATGCTTTGTTTAATCTATTCAATGTTTCCAAAATGAAAATGGCTTCCATTCTATATTTTACTACCAAGTGCAAAGGGCAAATTTGAAATCAACCTCCAAGTATTCATTATTGAAATTGCAATGTTCTTGTCTCAACCTACTCCTATGATTCAACAAAAAAAAGTGCCCAATTATTGAAGCTAAAATATTTTTTCCTCAACCAACTAATGAAGCAAGCGTTCACTTGTTTCAAAATATTTTCCTTGTAAGTGGCCAAGAGGATACCGTCAAAAAATCAAACTAATATTTGGTTGGACCTATTCAAGAATACAATCTGTTTCAATCAACGCAATTATGCGTTGATGCAAAAAATCCTTTTCATCAGTGTAGAATCCGATCTATTATCAATTAATGTACAGAAAACGTGCCTTTCTGCAGTTATAGTTCTCAGCTTCCCAACTACAGTAAAATCAGTTTGCAAGATAATTTTCAAATAAATTGCTCGAACTCCATGAAATATTTAGGGATAAAAATAGACAGTCACCTGAAATGGGACCAACAAATTATCTTTCAAGAAACTAAGATGCGTGGCGTATAAGATAAGGCAAGTTTCAAGAATACTCGAAGAAAACCAATTAAAAATGCTGTACTATACGCTTTTCGAACCCCACTTAAAATACGGAATTAGCGGTTGGGTAGCAGGAACGAATGTTCACCTGGAAAAAATCGAAGTTACTCAGAAAAGAATAATAAAAATAATATTTGAAAAGCCGACACGTTATCCCACAGAACTTCTAGAAACCAAAATAATGGACATCAAGCAAATATACTTCTTGAGCCTAGCAACAAATCAGTTTAAAAATAAACAAGAATTGATTAGAAAAAATTATCAGCAGACCAAATCCCTTTCTAGTTATCTAGGATCAGAGGTTTTCATTGCATTACCAGAGAGTCTGAAAAACGAGAAACAAAGGAAAAATTTCAATCACAAATAAAAAAAACTGTACTTCAAAATCCTAAGCAAATAATTCATGAACTCATTGATACATAAAATAAATAAATGGATATTCCCATAATTCTACCTAGTTATACTTTCAAACTTTTCAACATTCAAACTCTACATCTCTATACTGATCATAGGAACATCTTCATATTCTACATTTTATAATAAAAACTTTCACTTTTGAACATCATTTCTACATCTACAAACACATTTTTTACTTTTAAACAATCAATAATTCTAACGTTTTTAATTCTCCATCATTTTTACATTTGTACAGTTCTTCACCCTTACATTTTTGTTTCATTTTACATTTTCACATCTCCTACATCTTACATTTTGTTATCTTCGCGTTTTTTAAATTATACGCACTTTTATGTAATTTACATGTTGCACTGTTACGTTTTTAATATACCTCTCTTTTTGAGATATTCACATAAGTTATTTTTACAACCAATATTAGTAGACCCTACTTTAGTCTTATAAGAATAGTATAGTTTTTAAATTTTCTTTTACTTCACTGTTATAGCAACTTTTACATCCTGAAATTTTTATATCAATGTACATATCTATATTTCTTGAATCATATATTTCATATATTGTTTGGTTACTTAATCTAGCATAGTTTTTGTATAAACCACTGATGAATACGTCCACAAACAAGCAGTGTATACTGCTTCGTGGTATAGTCTTTCTTCACAACCATGTTGTATATGTCAAATTCAACTCTGTACCAATCTATTTGTGAATAAAATTATTATTATCATATTAGTGTATGATTGCGATGGAAAACCAAACTTACACGGATTCAAATGGTATCTAAATCCGCTGTAAAATTTATGTATTGCCAAGATAGGAAAATGTAGACAAAATAAGCACTTTGCTATAGAATTTCAGAACCGAAAGATTCAGGTTCAACCAGAAGATAATTTCATTAATGTGACATATTCTCATCTACCACAGCTAAAATGATATTTCTTTTGAAGGCTAATAGCTTGTTTGAATACTCAACGGAAACTGTCCCCGCAGAATTCGAACTCGGGTTGCCTCGAACTTCATCAGAATTGTCCCTTAAGTACCTGTCATTCACCGATTATTTCCATTCGAAGTGTCGCGCATTCAAACAAAAGCTCGAGAAGGGCTCGGTTACATGATTAAAACATCGAATTCGTTCACTCATGTAATTACCCATTTGTTACGAAAACTGAAGTCATCTATTACAATCAATCAAAGCTGTGTCAACAAGCCATTGTGTCTCGAGCAGGTATACTATATACTCATTGAGATCGACATAAAACAACCTACAGGCCATAGGCATGAGAATTATGAATAATAAACGTTTCCTTGGTAAAAGGGAACCCTTCGAGTTGCTTGCTTGCCTTCTGCTTCCTATTATTGCGAGTGGTTGTCCTTAATGGCATTGTTGCGTACTTGTATGGTTCGATGACTGCGACTACTTTTTATTATAATGAGACGAAGAGCATACGATTAATATCGATTCCTCATGAAATTCGAAAACAGAAGAGAAACTAGAACAGAACGTGAACGATTCAAATATGGACATAAGAAAAATTCTAGGACGGGGATTCAACAACTTGGTAAAATTCAATACCAACAAAATACATTTTGTCTTTTTTCTAGGAAGGTCAATCTCACAGTGGCCAACGTAGATGCTTGTTTGGTAAGTCCGTGACTTTTTAAATTTCCCGCGCAGTAACTTTAAATGCAACACTGCTGCTGTCAACCACCATCTTTCAATAGACTACTGTCAAATTTTGAGCAAGCTGCGACATTTGGTTTGTGTTTGACAGCAATTAGAAGCAGACAACCTCGTGAATTTTAACAAAAATGGAAAAAAGTGAATTTCGTGTGTTGATTAAGCATTATTTTTTGCGTAAAAAAACCATAACTGAAACCAAGGAAAGACTTGATAAATACTATGGGAACTCTGCACCATCAATTTCAATGGTTAAGAAGTGGTTTACTGAGTTCCGTTGTGGTCGTACCAGCACAAGTGACGCCGTACGTTCAGGTCGCCCAAAAGAGGTCATCACGCCAGAAATCGTCGATAAAATCCATGGAATGATATTGGACGATCGGAGAATAAAAGTACGTGAGGTAGCTGAGGCTGTAGGCATCTCAACTGAGCGAGTACATCACATTTTACATGAATATTTGGACATGAAGAAGCTATCCGCGAGATGGGTGCCGCGATTGCTCACACTCGACCACAAGCGCAACCGTGTGACCACTTCAAAGGAGTGTTTGGCAAAGTTCAATCGCAATCCGGGCGAGTTTTTACGCCGTTATATAACCGTAGACGAAACATGGATCCATCACAATACCCCAGAGACCAAGGAACAATCAAAACAGTGGGTGTCAACTGGTGAACGTGCACCAAAGAAGGCTAAGGTGCGTCTGTCAGCCAACAAGGTTATGGCCACAGTTTTTTGGGATGCACGCGGTGTCATTCATATAGATTACTTAGAGAAGGGTAGAACGATCAACGGCGAATATTATTCAGAGCTTTTAGACAGATTCGATATTGATTTGAGGCAAAAACGACCACATTTAGCGAAAAAAAAAGTGCTGCTTCATCAAGACAATGCACGAGTGCACACGTGTGTAGTCACTATGGCAAAAATTCATAAATTGGGCTACGAACTACTACCCCATCCAGCATATTCTCCAGATTTAGCCCCTTGCGACTATTTTCTTTTCCCAAACCTGAAGAAATGGCTGGGTGGTAAGAGATTTGGGTCGAATGAAGAGGTTATAACCGAAACAAACGCCTATTTTGAGGGCCTTGAGAAAACCTATTATTTGGAAGGAATAAAAAAACTGGAAAAACGCTGGACTAAATGTATTGATCTAAAAGGAGATTATGTTGAAAAATAAAACGCTTATTTGCCAATTTTTTTTTTCTTTATTCAAATAGTCACGGAGTTACCAAACAGCCCTCGTATGTTAGGAGTATCCATAACATTGAAGACTTCCATTTCAATGCTCGATATCACCATCATCACAACCCTTTCATAGCTCATATCATAAATTTATTAATCAGACTAGGTAAATTTCCCTCAACTCTGAAAATAGCTTCAGTCATTTCACTGTGAAAAAAAATGATGATAGTAATGTTGAAAACTACTGACCAAGTTAATTATTGAGTTGTATCCCTGAGGGTAACACATCTCCTTCATCTCTTTCCTTGAAAATCGAAAAATAATAGTGAAAATTGATGACGTCTTCTCAAACGAATTTGATATTGAGCTTGGAACTCCTCAAGGCAGTGTTCTTGGCCCATTATTATTTTTTATTATTCATTTATGCATGGAGTTTAATTACCAAATAATTAATTTGTTGACGTCTCCAAATTGTACGTTTCTATTACTCACTTCACACTGAGTGTTGCTGAAATTGGTAGGGCAAAAACTTTGAAAAACAATGAAGTTATTTGTTACAACGATCTCTTACTTTTTCTTACAGTTTTTTAGGTACATTTTGTCACGAAATATCCCAATGATTCACTGCCTTGATATAATAAAAATATTTTTTTCAAACTCTGATATTTGGAGAATAGGTATATATAAAAAATGTTTCAATTGTTGTGGAACCGAATACGTTCTCAACACATTTGGAATTTACCAAATTATTGAATAGCTATGCTAAATAATTTCAGACGATGTACAGATATCCTTTGCTCTTTGAAACCATTACAAGAGTACGAACAGTAATAATAATTGTTTCAACAAAGAGACCTCTTTCACTAAATATGACACGTCCTCTTCATCACAATAGAGTGTCATCACGAAATAATATGTAACACTTTACTTCGAAAAACACCCCTCAAAAACGAATCACGAGAGGTGGTCCCGCCGAGTACCAGCAAATGATAATGCAATCTAGTTACCAATTCAATAGCGACAAAAGCCCATCCCCTAAAACGTCGTGCAATTGTCACTTGGAGTGTCTACGGTCTCGTTATGGATTTTTATCGAGATGAGAGTTGCGAGCTTTCTCGTGACGGGTTGGGAATAATGACTGGCGAATATACCCTCTTCTTCTTTTTGTATTATCCGTTATACAGTGCGGTCCAAAGGTATGGAATAAATTCATTTTTAGCGTTATTATGTATTTTATGAAAAAATCCTGAAATAGGTCAATTTTTATTGGCAATTTGACAATTTACAGTATGAAAATATTACCCCCTTCTTGCACCCCCTCTGAATTATGAGCACCCCCTCAAAAATTTTAAATGAGAAGGGGTGTCGTGTGGCATCTTGTTCGAAAGGGATTTTCATTATCTGTTCAGCAATACTAAGTTTTTCATATTTGGTGCAACCATAACGAAGAAAATTTTTTATTAAAATTTAAAAATATTGACACTGTAAATTATGTATCCGTTGAAACAACCTGAAACAGGTCGATTTCTATTCTCAATTTGACAATTTATAGTATGAAAATATCACCCCCTTCTTGCACCCCTTCTGAATTATGAGTACCCCCTCAAAAAATTTGAATGAGAAAGGGGGTTGTGTTGCACCTTTTTCAAAAGGGATTTTCATTCTCTGTTCAGCAATACTGAGAAAATTTATTCTGAATATGTAAAATGTTGATAGACTGAAGGAAATAATGTAACATAATGTTTAGGAAGTATATTTCAATTTGTTTTACAGTTAAATTAAATGTTCAAAATGACCACCATTCACTTCTTGACAATAAGCAAGGCGATCTTGGAATTCTCGTAGAACATTTTGTAGGACCTCAGGGGTTATGTTGTTAATTTCTTCCGATATCCTAGTTTTTAAATCTGCAATATTGTCTGGTCTATTGAAATATACTTTTGATTTTAGATAACCCCATAAAAAGTAATCGAGAGGAGTCAAATCGGGGGATCTAGGCGGCCATTCAATCGTTCCACGTCTGCCAATCCACCTATTGGGAAAAACTTCTGTCAAATAATCTCGAACAATACGTGTGTAATGCGGTGGAGCTCCGTCTTGTTGATACCAAATTGATCTATCTATTCCATTTGGATCATTAACATCGGGAAAAAGTCTTTTTAATGTAGGCACTAAAAAGTTCATCAAAAAACCTAGATAAACCTCACCATTAATTGTGCCTTCAAAAAAATAGGGGCCAATAATTTTGTTTTTAATGATACCAGCCCAAACGTTCACTTTTTTGGGATATTGTGTGTGAGCCTCACACATCCAATGAGGATTTTCTCTGCTCCAATATCTACAGTTTTGTCTATTAACCGTTCCATTTAAATAAAAAGTAGCTTCATCAGAAAACACAATTTTGTTTATGAACTGCAAGTCTGCTTCGATTCTATCCATCATCAGTTCACAGAATTGTTGCCTTCTATCAGGGTCATCCTCATTTAACTCCTGAACCAACTGAACTTTATAAGGATGGTATTTTTCTTTATGTAAAGCTCTCAATATCGATGATTTACTTACATCATTGTCGGCGGCAAGTTGTCTACTTGTCATATGCGGATTTTCCTCAATCGCTAACAGTACATCTAACTTTTTCTCCTCATCCAATGCAGCATTTCGACCTGGTTTTTGACGAGTTTTTACATGTCCAGTTTCACGGTATTTTGTTTCTATTTTGCTAACTGTAGATTGTGATACGTGTTGACCAGGGTATTTATTATTGAACATTTCACAAACTTCCGTTTGAGTTCGTGTTTTATTACCGCATCCAAGCATAATTAAAATGTCTATTCTTTGAGTTTCGGATAAATGAGCCATAGATGAATCGAATACACACAAAAATATTTTTCAATACACCGACGTCTGCCAGCAACTCACAAATATCAAAATAACAGTAGTTTACTAGATTGACATTATATTATTTATGGGTTTTGTGAATAATTTTTTGGTGTCTTCAACGACTTTTTCCTGACTTTTTTAGCAAGACAGATAAGAAAGTATAAATTGTCAAATTGAGAATAGCAATCGACCTTTTTCAGGTTTTTTCAACGGATACATAATTTACAGTGTCAATATTTTTAAATTTTAATAAAAAAATTTCTCAGTTATGGTTGCACCAAATATGAAAAACTTAGTATTGCTGAACAGATAATGAAAATCCCTTTCGAACAAGATGCCACACGACCCCCCTTCTCATTTAAAATTTTTGAGGGGGTGCTCATAATTCAGAGGGGGTGCAAGAAGGGGGTAATATTTTCATACTGTAAATTGTCAAATTGCCAATAAAAATTGACCTGTTTCAGGATTTTTTCATAAAATACATAATAACGCTAAAAATGAATTTATTCCATACCTTTGGACCGCACTGTATACTCAAACGAATTCGGGATAAAATATTCAGCAGCTGAATGTCTCTGAAGCCGACATGTGGTGGATATTGCGAAGGAAAGATGCGGAATAAGTGTTCGATTGAGGACGTGGCGACGATTGGATGCGTTTTTTTCACGGTTTTACTGAAACAGACCACTTGAATTGACTCTTTCTTTTATATTGTCTAATTCCATATACATATATGATAGAATTCCACCTGTGAAAATTGTGATATATCTGTAATGCTTTTCAACATTTCTGTTTACTATAAATACTGATACACAACCTCAAAAGATACGCCAGTGCTAATATTGAGTTGATAATTTTTGTTTTGTTACAATAACATTACAAATTGAGTGCACCTGATCTCAAGGTGAGATCGTTTTGTTCCTGAATGATAGAATATAGAATAGAATAGAATATCTGTTTATTGAACAGTTAACAGAGTATAAATGAAATAAAACATTTCCAATAAACATAGATTGACTCCAGAAGTCGGAACTTGTGCGGAGTATATACAATGCTGTCCTTAAAAATATATAAAATTGTAGAAATGTATACTTAGACTAAAAGGAAATTTAAATTAAGACAGGGTATGTGGGGTATGGAACAATAAAACATTAGAATAATAGGTAATAGTCGAAATAGTTATTGTATAGATATAAATTTAAATAAAAATTATTGGTATTTATATATGCACAGAGGGAAAATACACTTACAAACGGCGAGGAGTTATATGAAGTATAAATATTGAATATTTTCACAGTAGTTCTATTATATTGTGAATTGATTCACGGGTTTGGGATATGATGAATTTTTTAAATTCTTTTTTGAATTTTGAGGGGGATTTAATATTTTTTATTATTTCGGGTAAATAGTTGTAGAGCTTCGTACTGAGATAATTGAAGTTTTTTTGTCCTATGGTTTTAGACATGAGCGGGGATAGGTAATTTTGTTGTCGGTATCTGGTATTGTATTCATGTTCATTTGTTCGTAGGTTTGATTTGGGATTTATGTTGTTTAATATTACAATGTATGAAGAACAATTGTCTTGGATCCAAAAGTTCAGTTTCGAAAAAAAGTTTGTCTGACGGGTAGTCGTTGCTCTTCCTGAAAATTATTTTTAAAATTTTTTTCTGGGTGGTCTCCAGTTTTTTAAGTATGGTTTTTTCCAACTCCGCCCCAAGACATAATTCCATATGTAATATGTGATTCTACTAGAGAATAATATAGTATCTTCAGTTGGGTCACATTCAGTATGTCTCTGAGTATTTTGAACTTAAACATGAAGTGCTGGATTTTTGTAATGATGAAGTGTATGTGTTTTTCCCATCTAAGATTGGAGTCTATAATTATTCCTAGATATTTCATTTCTGTACATGGTATTATGTTCATATTTTTATCTATTTGCAAATTATGGAAGTTTGGAGAGGATGCTTCATTCGTGTAGAAAGGTAAATAAAAGGTCTTATCGGAATTTATTGTAAGAAGCTTATTTTCAAGCCATTGTTTGATATTCTTGAAGTCAGTTGCAATTATTTCTTTGAGAGATGCCCAATTTTCGGAGCTATAAAAGACTGCTGTGTCATCAGCATATGTTATTATTTTCCCACAGCTCTGGACAGAGAATAGACCATTCAGGTATATATTGAATAGTATTGGTCCAAGGATAGTTCCTTGTGGTACGCCATACTCTATCATTCGGCTTTCACTCAATGTCTCTATGTTCGGTTCGATAAATATGATTTGAATAAATTGAGTTGATTTCCTCTGATTCCCATATCTTCCATTGATTCTAATAATAATACTAATGTTTAATTAAGAACATTAGGTGGTTAATATAAATAAGGCATCAAAGGATAAAATAATTAAATAGTAGATCAAACAAAAAAATTAAGTATATTTGTGCAAACTAAGAAAATACTTGAAGTTAATATATCTATCTGATATTTTTTAATGTGGAACTATTTCTAGAGTTCAGGAAAATTAAGGATACTTGTTTTCTGTAGAATAATTTGTAGGTAACTATTAATGTTTTTGATGAACTCTGGGATAAAATTGTGTATTTTACGGCCAATGAATGATATTGGCTCCTTATAGAGGGATAAATTAATGGTTGATTTATGCAGCAGTCATAAGTCATAAGTTTTGAGTCATAAGGAAGAATATTCGTCAAGGATTGGTTGGAATAAACGGATCAACCAATCATTGACGAATATTCTTCCTTATGACTCAAAACTTATGACTTATGATTGCTGCATAAATCTACCATAAGACAAGGAATATTTGAGTTTATTGTCTTGTACTGTGACTGTGGGGAATTTCTTGATGTTGCATTCTATTTTTATATCATATTGAGATATAGTTTGTTGGTGTAAGATTTTATAAAATTTAGAACTCAATTTTATATTGAAATTGAATAAAAATCTGAATGGATACTCTACCTGTACTGAAACATATTTTTCTCAACATCCAAATAATCATTTATTGCTATCAAAATGTTGCTTCTTCGAGAGTGTATTCACTTGTAATCCATCCAACTAATTCTCGATTGAACACGGAAGTCTCACACGGTGCGGTGTTCTGTGTAGGCGTCCCCATTGCGTATTTTCATTTTTACAATACTACCCGGTATACCCATTTTACATTTACGTCATAAAGTTTTGGTAACGTCATAATTCAAGTTATCCCAATGTTATTAATTGTCATTTGTGAATTATTTGTTTACTTTTGGACCTCTATTAACACTTTTCATTCCACGTCTTCGGCGTGCGCACTAAGCGGAGTAGGCCAAAGACTTGTGGTTGTTGTGACTTGTGACTTCTGCATTCAGTTGGAGTAGCACGGAGTGATTTATGTTGGTTTCATAACTGAAGAGGTGAAATGGGTTATGCCATGCAGTATTACTCAGGCGTGTATCATCTAGCTTGTGGAAAAAAAATAATAAGAGAGAGAGTAATACTCTTCGAGAAGTGTACTTGGCAACAATGCACACGGTTTTGACATTTTGACTTGAAGTTTGGAAAGAAGAAGATTAATTAGCGAGATATTACTTTTGAAATATTTGGGGGTGATTGATGTGCTAAGAATTTTGATTCCATTTGAGGGATCATATCTTGCAACTGCCAAAAGGTTTCAGTTTTCGTTTAGTCGTTTGAATTGCCTTGTATGCATATTTCTAAACCTTACCTCTCGGGGGATTCTAAAACCCAATTGTCTCTGGTAAGTCTCCTCGCACATGGTATTCTTCTATCATTTGGTAGTTCTTCATGTATTTTAGGATCTGATTGGTTCGGCGATTTGGGTGCTTGATCCTATGTGCCGCTGTTAACTATTTGACCAGGATATTTTGATATCTGAAAGAGCCTACTGAAAAAAACTTCCACTGTGGTAGCACCAAGGCATGTTCTGGACAGAGGTATTCGTTAGGCCATCCCAGTTGCTAAACAAAATGTCAAGTTCTTGTTGCATTTCAGGGTTTATTTATATGTCGCTATAGTTCTGTCCTACTACAGTATTTATTTCCTTTCTGGAGGAAGTTTTAAGACCCTCCGTGGATGTATGGTTGTCTTCCTGATGACAATCTTCCACCTACTATAGCCATTGAGTAGGGCATTCAGGTACTGGTACCATAAACTGTCGAAGAAGCAACATTGTAGCTACGATCAACCTGGTTGTCCCTTCCTAGTTTCCTGCACTTGTAGCAGAGACTGTCAAATAAGCACCATTGCAGCTACTATCAACCTGATTGTACCACCCTAGTTGACCAGACTTGGCACTCCAAGTACCAGGGGTGCTATTCTCGAGTTTCTACGTATACGAATTTGATTTCCTGTTTCACACTAATACACATGAAATATGTATATTTGTCTCTTTTATTCGTATACGAATTGGAAGTTGAATGATTCGAGAATAGCACCCCTGATCTAGCACTGATAATAAACAGAGCTCTGCGACATACTTCTAACTAGTTCGGATGCAATCACACAATATGCACGTGAATCCCGACAAGAGTTATCACAACCAAAATATATTTCCCCTAATCTTTATTCGTTCGGACTATATTCCACCCTCAAATAATCCCAATATAGCTTCGCAAATTGACCTCATTATAAATTTTCGCGTCGCGTCTCGTCGTCTGGAGTTTTGATATGCCATAACTCGCTTGTCCGGTCCATAAAAATTCAAATATCGTCCTGCCTTCGCTAAGCTCAGCATCTCTTGATAATTGCATTAGCATTTCCACGTGACCTAAAAAATTCACTTCCTTATGAAATATGCATCGGATCACCGAGTTCTTACCAGTTACGTTGAACGTCTCCTTTGAAAAAAATGGGGTCTGATATAAACTGGAGTTTATGTTTTACGAATGTCTGTGCTCTCTTCAAATATTGATCTGGTTGTAAATGTGAGCAGGGATGTACAAAAGCGAGTAAGGGTCACCAAGTTTTTCATTCAAATTTTCCGACTTCTTTCTCGGAATTTCCGACTTTGAAGTCGGAATTCAATTTTCAATAACAATAATAATAATAATAATAATACTTTACTTTCCTTTTTGACAATTTGAATTGTATAGAAATAGTCAAGAGTCATAAACATAAATAGCATACATGTACATATAAACTCATACACATTAAAATCTACACACAAAATCCACAAGTATATCAGTCACTATAAAATATATACAGTGTTTCCCACTTTGAGCAGCCACACCCTCAAATTTCGTTGAGCATGAAATAATTCGAAATTTTCTTTGACTCAAGTTGTAGTACTCGGAAATACCTACCTTTATGATTACGGAACCTTTGTATATCTATTTTCCACGGTTAACTATGACCAAATGAAAAGTTAAAAATTGGGAAAAACATACTAGGCATTGTTTATCGCAAAAATAACACCAGATTCTGTTTCAGAACACCTTAAAACCCCCAAATCTCAATGCTTGAATCATTTGAATATACAGGGTATCATCTGTAGCTGGTAGCATTATCAACTCTAATCCATAAATAATGCTTGGAAAATTTACAAAATGTCTTCTCTTGTCACAGAATTCCCAAAAATATTTAATTAATACTTTGAAAAATAGCCAAATATCACTTTTCCAAGACTCTGATCAGAATGAATGATACCCTGTATATTCAAATGATTCAAGCATTGAGATTTGGGGGTTTTAAGATGTTCTGAAACAGAATCTGGTGTTAATTTTGCGATAAAAAAATGCCTAGTATGTTTTTCCCAATTTTTCACTTTTCATTTGGTAGTAGTTAGCCGTGGAAAATGGATATACAAAGGTTACGTAAACATAAAGGTAGGTATTTCCGAGTACTACAACTTGAGTCAAAGAAAATTTCGAATTATTTCATGCTCAACGAAATATGAGGGTGTGGCTGCTCAAAGTGGGACACACTGTATATAAATCCAAGAGTCACATATTAAAATAGAGTAAAAACATTTTTTTTACTAGGTTCAACTTTAATTTTCTCTTAAACGTTGTGAGGGTAGAACATTGTTTCAAATCTTTAGGCAAATTATTGAAAAAAATCAGACCAGCACTATCTGGTGATCGGTACGAAACTGTATATTTTGTCAATGGAATTTGAAAATTGTCTTTGGACCTAGTGTTTTTATCATGTACATCAGACCTTTTAAGATTTTATGTTTCTTTTTGAAATATGTAAGCACAATTCAAATATATAGAGTGAAGGTGGAGTCAAAATATTCAATTTCCCAAACAGATCCTTACAACTGTGACGTTTGAGAACACCAGAGAGTGTTCTTATTATTCTCTTCTGTGCAAGAAACACATTATTCGCTTGTGTGGACCGACCCCAAAAACACACACCGCACCTTAACCTAGATTCAACCTGTCCGTAATAAATATTAAGTAACTGTTTTTCATTCATGATCTTTCGTAAGTTTTTGAATAAGTAGTTTTGCGAATTGAGATATTGAACTAATTTGTCACCGTGTGTTTTCCAACTTAGTGTACTATCGGGGGTAATACCACGAGTGCTCGCAATACTATCCATAGTAATTCTGTCAGAAATCAACGAGATCAAATTGCTTGGTAACACCACGAGTCCTTTATTATTATTATTATTATTATTATTATTATTATTATTATTATTATTATTATTATTATTATTATTATTATTATTATTATTATTATTATTATTATTATTATTATTATTATTATTATTATTATTATTATTATTATTATTATTATTATTATTATTATTATTATTATTATTATTATTATTATTATTATTATTATTATTATTATTATTATTATTATTATTATTATTATTATTATTATTATTATTATTATTATTATTATTATTATTATTATTATTATTATTATTATTATTATTATTATTATTATTATTATTATTATTATTATTATTATTATTATTATTATTATTATTATTATTATTATTATTATTATTATTATTATTATTATTATTATTATTATTATTATTATTATTATTATTATTATTATTATTATTATTATTATTATTATTATTATTATTATTATTATTATTATTATTATTATTATTATTATTATCATTATTATTATTTTTTTTTTTTTCCGTTGGGAATGTACCAGTCAGGCCCTGTCTCCGGTGCTCCGATACATCCGGAGGGCGCAATGGTGTCGTTAACCCCAATAACCACTCCCTACGTCCGTAGGGTGAGTGACTATTGGGTCCGAGAATCATGTGCCCTGAGTAGACGGAGCGAACCAAGGATGACGGCCTTCTGCATTCGCGCTGCTAAGATTTCTGCCATATTACGGCAAGCAGGTATTATCTTCAAGTTGGAGAGCAGTGTGTCCATCATTCCACCAAGGACTCCTATGATCAGAACCACCATTTTGACAGAATGGTCCGGATATAACCTGCGGAGTTCAAAGAGAAGATCTCGATATTTAGTCCGTTTTTCCTCCTCTTTTCGAACGATATTCATTTCGCCTGGAGCGGAAAACTCCACGACGAATATCGTTTTACTTTGGTGGTCGAGGAGGACAACATCAGGCTTATTGGCTTGTATTTGCCTGAGGGTGGGGAATGAGTAGTTCCAATAGATTTGGCACCTCTCATTCTCCACCACGGACTCAATATCCCCCGGAACATAAGGCAACACCGGTGTCTCGTCTATACCGTATGAGTGTCGTAGATGGTAGTACAACACTCGTAGAGCCGCGTTATGCCTGTGGATATAGGCTGAGACCGCATAACATGGGCATGCTGATAGCAGATGCATTACGGTCTCAGGTGCCCCACGACATGCCCTGCATCGGGTGTCAGGGACGTCTATACCCATCACGCGACTACGGTAGACAAGGGTGTTGAAGACACCATCCTGGCAAGCCATTATGAATCCCTCGGTCTCCGACTTTAGCTCACTCGACCTGAGGAAGGCAAAGGTTAAGCTTTTGGATAAGCCAATGTCTTCGATGTTGTGAAAAAAGACACCATGCATTGGCTTATCCATATGTAGCTGTAGCAGGACCTCTGTCTCCGCAGCTTTGATGTGAGCTTTTTGCTGAACGGGTCCCAACTCGGTGACAGAGTTTGGGTTAGCCCGTTCAGTGTCGAATACGAGACCGAGTTCATCGGCCGCACGGGTTGCTGCCTTAAAAAGAAATGCTCCAATCCCTGCTTTTTCATGGTCGCGGACCATGCAGAGAAGGGGATCTGAACTCCGGATGAATTTACAGGCCCCATCCAGAACCATTCTGTTATGCAGACACTCCAAACTCAAAAGTCCACGGCCTCCCCGTTGTCTGGAAAAGTATAACCGTGGAACGGACGATTTAGGATGCAAGCTCCTATTGAGATGCATCATTTTGTGAGTTTTAACGTCGAGTTGTCGCAGCTCTTCCTTAGTCCACTTCATTACCCCGAAAGGGTAAAGAAGGATCGGAACGGCAAGCATATTGGTTGCAGCAACTTTGTTCTTACCCGACAGTTCTGATGACCAGATCTGTCGGAGTTTATGCTGATACTTGCCGCGGAGAGAGTTCTTAACTGTGAATGCCTCTTGGGAGTGGCGTTGCTCCACCCCTAGGTAAGTATACGTCTCTCCGGCATCCAGATGATGTAGGATGCTTCCGTCTACGAGCTGGACATCCTCTCCGTATTCCTCGCATCGTCCTCTTTTAAGATGAACCGTGGCACATTTGTCGATCCCAAATTCCATTCCGATAGCATGCGTGTACTCTTCCACCACCCTAAGGGACTGATGTAGGTCCCTTTCTCCAGAGGCATATAATTTTAGGTCATCCATGTAGAACAAATGGGTGACTTTATGCCTCCGGTTGCTGGGGGTGCCGCAGTTGTACCCACGGGTATTCCTGAGTACAACGGACAATGGCAATAGTGAGATGCAGAAGAGAAGAGGGCTGAGGGAGTCTCCCTGAAACACGCCTCTTCTAATGATGACCTGCTCTGTTTGGACTGTGTCTCTACCAGATCTTATGGTGAAGCGAGTCCTCCAGAGTGGCATCAGTTGTCCAATACATCCCACTATTTGATCGGGTACCTCAAGACATCTGAGCAAATGCATGATTAACTCATGCGATGTTGTATCAAATGCCTTGCGGTAATCGATCCTGGCCATCGAAAGGTTACGCTTATACTGCACGGAGTGCTGCGTGATACATCTATCGATGAGCAGGTTCTCCTTACAGCCGGCGACCCCTTTCTTTGACCCTCTTTGCTCATATATCCGTTCGTACACCGGATCAACTGCGGAGAGAATGCGCGTGTATAAGATGCGTGTAAACAACTTATAACACGCATTCAAGCATGTTATCGGCCTGTAAATCTTTGGATCAGACAAATCTCCGTTTTTGGGGATGAGCACGGTTCGCCCCTCGACAAACCACTCCGGAATCTGCTGCTTCCCATCTAGCCATGAGTAAAAAACTCTAGCCAGATGGCGGTGGGTTGTTGGAAACGTTTCCACCAATAGTTATTCAACCCATCAGGGCCTGGAGCAGCGAAATTCTTAGAACCTTTTAGGGCCCTTCGAACTTCTTCCGTGGTTATCGGATTGCGCAGATCATTGTGCTCATGCTACCGAAGCGTCCTGCAGTAAGCTTCGAACTGCGCTAGGGCTGGAGTGTCTACATTGAGTGGTTGCGGAAACTCATAGATGTTCTTCCAGAAGGTTTCTACCAGATCAGCAGCCGGCGGGTTATCGACAACACGTGGAGGCTCTTGGAATAAGCGAGAAGGTTTATCGCGGAACTTCATGTTTTCCGCGATACTTCTCGCCCGCCTCACTAGTGACTTCTTTGCAGCCACTAGCATTCGTATCCTATCAAGACAGTGCTGTTTTATGGTAAACAGCACGCCTTGATTCAATGTGTGGTGAGCTCGTCTTAGCTTTGCAGCAATTCGCCTCACTGCCGGCGTAAAAGGCCTATTGGCCGACATGTAGTCCACCACACACTGAATACGATACGCGTGTTGTCTCGCCGACTTGATCTTAGCTTCCATCTTGTGAACGCGTCGCTCATGCCTCCCAACAAGAGCGGTGGTTTCCCTCCTCTCCGTCTGGGATAGAGCACGAGCGGCGTCGTACACGACAGAATTGATCTGCCAGATGGTAGCCTCTTCTGAAAGAACATCGCCAATCTCTGCATCCACTCGTGCCAGTTCTTGCGGCTTCAGGGGCTTCATATTGTGAAGTGCCCTGCGGGTTCTGATGTCCTCCATTGGTGGTATGATGCGAGCCTCCTCTACAGCCAGACCGACACGTGGCATATCTGCCACTTCTGCCACTTCGTTAATCGGCTGAGGAGGAGCTCTAACATAGCCTCGAGCCCGGAGATAGGAAACATAATCCCTGAGATTTTGGGCGGAAACGGCGGCATGCTCTGGGTGTCTTTCACACCAGAGAGCATGCATCCTTGCCATGTATCCTCTCCGGGCGGGCTCACTGCTCTCGTAGATATACAGAAGTCCGTCTCTCAATTCGTCCGTCCACTCAAAGCGTCCGTTGTCATTGCGGTTGTAATTTGGCAAATCATCGTTGTTGGCCCCACCGAGTATTAGGGTTTACTGGGGGGTTGACCCAGTAAACCCACGGCCGACACCGGAGGGAAAGATGCCTTTTCCCTCCCGGATGCGCATGAGCTGCCGGTCCGATTTTGCATCCTTTGCTCGGGTAGGTGGTGTCGCAACTCACCAGGGCCTTAGGTGTTGTTTGACCTCCCTGCCTATTTATTATTATTATTATTATTATTATTATTATTATTATTATTATTATTATTATTATTATTATTATTATTATTATTATTATTATTATTATTATTATTATTATTATTATTATTATTATTATTATTATTATTATTATTATTATTATTATTATTATTATTATTATTATTATTATTATTATTATTATTATTATTATTATTATTATTATTATTATTATTATTATTATTATTATTATTATTATTATTATTATTATTATTATTATTATTATTATCAGGTGAAAATCCAATATATACAAATTGTAGATATTGATCTCTACTTCCAGATGCCGTGTACAGAATGTTAATACAATTTCCCATAAATCAGCGCATCTTGCAAGATGTGTCCTTAAATTGTTTAAAACGCGATTGTGCAAAAACTGCATATCGGTCAGAAAATATCTTGCAGATCAGTTGAACCACGTATTATTATCTATCAGTTATGGAATTTGGGTTCCATTGGATTTTCTTGGATTTTTGGTATGATGTATTCCATGTAACTTTCGACCAATGTTTTTATTGCGCCAACCCAAAAAAATTAAGAGTTTTACTGCTGGGGGGCGTTGAAATCACCCCTTGCGCAGATTATACTATTTATTTTTGAATCAGGTAACAATATTTTCACTTGCTTCATTGTTGCTAACGTTGCACAATATTGTGCTGTTTTAGAAAAAAAATCTCACCCTCTCCCCTTCTTCCCCCAACTCCTATTACTAAATGCAAGAAATAAATACTTCGCGAGTGCCTTCAAATGTACCGTCGAATTTTTGAATATGCCTGAATACGGAAAATAGCAGTTTTTTTATGATTATCCTCCCTTCTCCCAAAGGGCACAAAACAGAAAATCTTTTTGCGGATTCTTCTGAATTTTTAATATGATGCAGTTCAAAGTATTTTGAATAGAAATTATTTGCGTGTCAAACCCCAAATGTGGATAGTTTTGATGCTAGGGGGCGTTGAAATCATACCTTGCTCAGAATAGACTACTCATTATTATAGGCGAAAATAGCACAATTTCAAAATGATGTTGACTAAAGTTGCATTTAGTCAATATCATTTTAAAAGTGTGCTTAACTGTATGTCAAAAGCGAAAGTTGAATCTGTTGTATCAAATGGCGTCATTTATACAACAATGTTAAGTTTATGTTGAAAACCTTTGATGTTGCTGTTATATTTATGATAATGCTTGTGCTAAAGTTGACTAAATCCACCCTAAGTGCACTCAACTCTAATGATAAAATCTATGTATGTTTCCTGCTACCAGAGTTTCATCAATCAATTTTCTGCCAAAAGCGGATAAAAACTCATTAAACTTGAGAACATATGGATTGGGTATATGACGCACACTTGTTTGGTAAATCTCATTTCATATCGTTCTCATAAACACCGAGAAAAATAGTTTGCTGGTAGTGATGTATTTTTGCCTCCTGAACACGAACTCGAAGTAAAACTCTGCGATCTTAAATTCTTTCAAGCATGAATCTAGAAATTTATAAAATGTGTCTCAGAAATGAAACCCATATAGTGCCGCCCTTTTATAATTAGCACAATCTACACTTGCTCTGTAACCGTATCCAGATTATGAGGTTGTTCGAATTTGCGGAATTATCACATAAGATATGCTTCTCATATCTTCGATAATTGTTGCTGCCGAATGATGCACGCTAGAAAGAGATGAAAAAACAAAATCGTGTCTTTGAATAGGAATCTCTTGCGCAAGCGCATTAATTCAGCAGCGTCCAATTCGATGTCGATGCTCATTTTTTTGGAATCAAATAGTCTGTCCTTATTATCCATATTCGTATTCAATAGATATATGGATGCAGCCCGTAATATTACCAATTGGTTTATTTGACATAATATCATGACAAATATCATTCACGAACAGGAGAAATAGTAGAGACCATAGATTTCATCCTTGAGGCACACCAGAGCAAGCCTAAAACTGGAAACCATTCTCCCCTTCGTATTCTACATATAATTTCCTATCTTTCAAATAGCACCCCAGTAGGATTTTTTAAATTAGCAGAGATTCCAAAGATTCTTAGTTTTCCCGAAAGTAAATGATTTGATACTATGTCAAATGCTCTGCTGAAACCAGTGTATATAACATCTACTTGATTTTTAGCACCCATAGAATTCGAGATGACATGAGTGAAACTGCATAGATTGGAAGCTGTACTTCGTGATCTCATGAAGCCTTGTTGAAATTCTGAGAGTGAACCACATATCATAATGTTTCTAAAATATAATTTCATTAAGCTTTGAAAAAGTTGATATTAATACAATCGGTCTATAATTTATCATCTCATTGTATTTTCCTGATTTATAACAATATGTATCATGTTACAGAAAGACACTTGTGACATCTACAGTTTCTCTCTGTAATTTCCTGACTTAGCCTAACGGTACTAATTTTGAGTGAATTCGTTTTGATTTCGAGAGCTTCCATGAAGCCTCCCTGATGAGTAGGAAACTACGAAATAGCCTTCGAAGGATGTTGGATTTTTCTGAATGATATCGAATAATACTCTCCTTGCACATATGTATTATGGTTGAAATAATTAAAATTATTCTTTCATGCAGTGTGAATTTCTTTCGATTTACAATACATCTTCAGATTACGAAACAGCTGTCGAAGAATGTTAGATTTTTCGGAATCTAATCGAAGATACTTTCACAAATGTATTATGGTTATTATAAAAAGTTGATATTACTATTATTAAAATTATTCTGTCTGCGGTGTGAATTTCTTTCAATTTACAATACATCTTCAGATTACCTGAAATACAGAAATATAATAAATAGTAATAAACACTGAAAGAGAATAATGAAAAGTGGATCGAAACAATAAATCCAAATTTTAAAAATGCCCGGGATTACGATCCACTTTCAATTAAACAGAATTTTGTTTAGTCCAATCAATCCACTGGCTGCACTTGATGAATGAACCGAGCTACTCGATCCGATTTCATTAAAACAATATCGATTCGGATATCCCAGCAGACAGTTGGCCACGGACACATGGACAGGTAGCTAGTTTGTAGATGAGCTCGAGAGTGCGCCACAGGGGAAAGTGAGCCTTGTCACGACATGCTAATAAATTACCGAATGCACGGCTCACTATATTTCTTCTTGAGATAAGAAATAGCGCCCCAAGGGAGTAACAATTGAAGGGGTCTGAGTTGGAAGTAGGTCAATATCGGTTCTGAGAATTAAGGAAATTTCAACTTGAGTGGGTTTGATTGCGATATATTTAGGTTGATTGTCGTACTAGGTGAAATGGAAAAGTAATTATCCACATTGGTATTGAGATTCACGTGTCTTTAATCAAAAATTCGAATTGGGTAAAATTTCGCCAAAATGTCAAATATAATAATAATAATTAGTTCAATCCAGTAAGGCCGTTATTACACAGCATTGGACATATCAAAAAATATATATTTATAAAATGAATACAGACATCCATAATATACAGTGTGTCCAAGATAAGAATGAACAGCATGGGGATATCGGAAACGGTAATACGGGGTTGATTAAATTAGAGAAAACTAGCGCATTTATGTGCCCAACAATATGCCATTTAGAAAGTTACGAGTAGTTACGGAGATATCCGAGAAAAACCGAAACTTGAGAATTTCGTTTATATTTTCTCCTAGGTTTATTTTCAAAGGAAATGTAAAACAAATAGCACTTTGTCATGGCCACTTTTTAAGGACTACTTGATAACGTAAGCAGATTTTTTCTGCGACGTTTCGTCTTTTAGAAAACATCATCAACTTTTTGTTTTAATATGGGCCGAAACTAAAGTATACCCTGTATAAGACTACATTTTTCATTGTGAATACAGCAACGTATCACACAATTTGATTTCAGAACCATTCCTCGCGCAAAATGAAATTTAGAGATTACTTAACCTGTTTTTCTTCAATTTTAGATATTAGGCGCTGGAAAAAATGACACATAATGTCATAATATACTGTAGTTTGGTAGAATTTTTGACATATTACCGTTCCTACTTTTACATCTCGGTACCTACCTAATTTGTGTTAAAAATGGAAAACGGCAGCTTTTCGAATACTGAAAAATTTGATATGGTGTCATGTTACATTTTGTGACAAAGAAACTGTGTTATGCTGAACGTGCGTACTCTAATAAGTATCCAGAGAGGCGACAACCTGGTAAATCAATATTTAGACTGTTAGTTTTTAATTTAAAAGAATACGGATTATTTAAAAAATCTGTGGTTTCCCGACAAAAGCTATCTAATTAGGAAAGTCAGCGTGATGTGTTACAGGCCGTTGTCGAAAATCCTGAGATATCCACTCGCACCATTGAAGATAATACCGGAGGAGCCAAATCCACCGCTCCGTTCATTTTAAGAAAAAGTAAATATCATCCATATAAATTTAGGATTTGTCATGGACTCAGACCAGGTGACGATGCAAGGCGAAGAACCTTTTGTGAATGGTACACTAGAAAATACCAAGACGATAAAAATTTCCCTTTCAAAATAATTTGGTCTGATGAAAGTATTATTACCAACAATGGTATTTTCAATAGGCAGAATGTTCATTATTGGTCACAACAAAATCCGCGTGTACAAAATGTCCAGACATCAACATCGTTTCGGTTTTAACATGTGGGTTGGAACTCTCGGTACGAATGTAATTGGGCCTTTTATATACCAAAACAAGTTAACAGCAGAGCGGTACATAAATTTGTCAGTAAATGATACGGAAGACGCTCTAGATAATTTGCCATTAGCGGTTACTCACAGCTGCTGGTTTCAACAAGATGGTGCTCCAGCACATAACTCTAGAATTGTTCGTGATTATTTGAACCGTCGCTTCCCAGGACAGTGGATTGGTACTCATAGTGATACATCCTGGCCTGCAAGGTCCCCCGACCTAACCCCACTAGACATTTTCCTTTGGGGATATATGAAGAATCAAGTGTATGCTAATCATAATTTTCAAAATAAAGATTTGCTAAGATCGGTTACTGCATCCTTCAACAATATTTTTCCGAATATGTTAACTCAAGTTTTAAATTCGTCTGTGAGAAGAGCGTACTTGTCCTTAGAAAATAACGGCGGGTTATTTAAACACTTGTTATAAGTTTCTGTTTATTTTCCTGTAATACATATTAGCTTCTTGTTATTACATTACAATTACATTTATAAACTAAACTTTTGATATTGCGACGTATTCAACAACGCAAGAGTTCCAGCAAGTGG
Source organism: Chrysolina oricalcia (assembly GCA_944452925.2). Taxonomy (NCBI): domain Eukaryota; kingdom Metazoa; phylum Arthropoda; class Insecta; order Coleoptera; family Chrysomelidae; genus Chrysolina; species Chrysolina oricalcia. The sequence continues at coordinate 41,409,395 of OX101826.2, forward strand.
TAAGTTAACATTTATACTTGTATAAATAAGACTAATTAATTTACTTCATGTATCAAAATATGACATTTTTTCCAGCGCCTACTATCTAAAATTGAAGAAAAACAGGATAAGTAATCACTAAATTTCATTTTGCGCGAGAGATGGTTCTGAAATCAAACTGTGTGATACGTTGCTGTATTCACAATGAAAAATGGAGTCGTATACAGGGTTTACTTAAGTTTCGGCCCATATAAAAATAAAAAGTTGATGATGTTTTCTAAAAGACGAAACGTCGCAGAAAAATTCTGCTCACGTTATCAGGTAGTCCTTAAAAAGTGGCCATGACAAAGTGCTTTTTGTTTTACATTTCCTTCGAAAATAAACCTAGGAGAAAATAAAAACGAAATTCTCAAATTTCGGTTTTTCTCGGATATCTCCGTAACTACTCGGAATATTAAAATTTTCTAAATGGCATATTGTTGGGCACATAAATGCGCTACTTTTCTCTAATTTAATCGACCCCGTATTTCTTACCGTTTCCGATATCCCCATGCTGTTCATGATTATCTTGGACACACTGTATACATGAATACATACATATAAACATTTTTAAAATATATACAATACGAAGAACTGTGAGAAAGTCCTGAAGGAATATGATAGAATGATAATAAAATATAATAATAAAATATTTATTCCTTAAATGGACCGTAAAAAAAAGTATATAGAAATAATATAAACATATAGGTACCTAGTGTAAAATATTAAAATAAACATATAAGACAAGTAGCCTTGTAAAACTATTACAATCATCACGACACATTGAATATAACTATGTTCTACAAGAGTTTTCCAGATATTCGTTTATAGAATAAAAAGTTCCCTCCAACAAATATTTTTTTACTTTCAGTTTGAACAGAGGAAGTTTTGAAATGTCTTATGGCTGATGGTAAACAATTGAAGAACCTTGTGCCTGCTGCAAAAGGTGACTTTCGAAACAACGATGTTCGGTGTTGTTGTAGTTTTAGTAAGTTTCCGTGTCTAGTCGGATATACAGTGTCACACATAAAGCTCTCGACATATGGAAGTTTTTTTTATTAATAGATATAAAGAATATTTGACTTCGCAGTTAGTTTGTGCTTGAAAAATGAGTAAAAAACAGCACATTTTCTTTTTTCATGTGCCACTATAAACCTGTCAAATTTGGAGTCTCTATACTGTCACTTCGACTTTTTTCAAATTATTTAAATTTTTCGAACCTTTCGCTCTATCGATTCGAACGAAACATGATTCAAATTTCATAATTTTGATGAATATGAGACTTCAATATCATATCTTGCCCAGAATATAGCCACATTGACCTGTTACCAGAAAAAAAAAATGCACCTCCAGAAATTCGTATTTGTTGTTGCAAAGCTCATCTAATTTTTTCATTTCATTGTTAAACTGATTCGGATTTTCAATGTATGGACGTTAATATGTCAGTAATCGAATAAACGAATTTATCTTCATTCTTATTACACTCGTATTCCTTTTTTTAATAGATTTTTATCCAGTTTGATTATTTTTCTGACCAATAATTCAGTTACGAACAAACCCGAAATATCATACTTTTCTGTAAACTTAACAATGACCTACAGTTTCATAACTATTCAAAAGACTTTCGTTCTATTTTTACTAATATACCGGGTGGCTACGGAAGTATTGCCTACGGAATATCTCAGTTATTGTATGAAGTAGGTTTGTGAAATTTGGAGTGTCGATATAATGACATAAGAGCTAGAATTTGAGCATATTGACATGTCGAAGTTAACTTCCGGTCTGACCGGAAGTAACATCAACTTTCTTATTTTAAAATGAAACCCTGTTTTTTTTCGCTTTATTCAGCATTCAATTCCCTTTCTAATGACATATCACAAATTGGTATCCAACCAGAAACTAGATCAGAAAAAAATTATTATTGAAATTCACCGAGTAGGCCGTGGAAGCAAAATGAAAGCCAAAAATTGAAAAGTTGGCTATGGAAACCAAACGTCACTTGATAACAGTTGCTACTACTGTGATATTTTATTTTCATTCGTCGGCGTTATAAAAAGCAGCCAAAAAATATATTGGAAAAATTGGGGAAAAAACAATAATCTGAAGGTCCATAACTTAAATAGGAACATACAACTTTTTCTTGCCTGTACTATTCAGCATAACCATTCCTTCCTAATGATATAATAGAAAATAAATTTTTGAACTGAGATACCGAAAAATCCAATTATTATTCTTCAAATAACAAAACAGATTATCGCCATACGCAAAAATAAAATTAAAAATAATGTGGAATCATAAATTATATCCTGTAGGTTCTAGGTTAAATAGGAACATAAACGTACTTGGTCTGTGCCATCGTCCATAGATATTCTAATATCTACCTATGGACGATGTTTGTGCTATTCAGAATAATCATTCCATTGCAATAATCATTCGAACCAAAATATTAACAAGTAGGCTGATTAAGATGTATTTTGGAATGAAACAAAAAAGTAATGAGAGCTGTCACGAACGCTGCTATCCATATTATTTTGACGTTCGAAGTAGTGTTTTTGATTCTGCCATTTTAAAAGGGTTTGGAAATCGAAATCAGTTAGTGGAATATTCAAAAAATGCCCCGTTATTCACGAACCGAACAAATTGACATGCTTCTCATTTATGGTGAATGTTTAAAAAATTCTTATGCCGCTGAACGATTGTATTTAGAGCGATATCCAGGGAGGCAGCAACCGTCAAGAAGGTATTTCCAGTGGCTTGAAGAAAAATTAAGAACTGAGCCTGATGTTCACGAAGATCAAGAAGCATTTGTTATTAATGAGGAAACTGAAATTAATGTATTAGCTTTAGTACAATATGATAGCACAATTTCCTCAAGGCAGATTGGCACCGAATTAGCTATAAGTAAGGACTCTGCTATGAAAATTTTGAAAAAACATCGATTGAAATCCTTCAAGTATCAGTTGCATCAACATTTGTATGAAAATGACGGTGAAAGGCGCCTGGAATATTGTAATTGGTTTCTTCGACAAAATGCTGAGAATCACCTATTTAACTATTATATCTTGTTTACGGACGAGTCAAGATTTACCAACAATGGATTATTTAACAGGAATAATACAAGGTAGGTACTGTACTTTATTTGAATTATTGTCGATAGTCGAAGTGTAAAGTGCTAAAAGTGTACGGTCTTTTGTTCCAGGTACTGGGCGATAGCAAACGAGCACCGGTGTCGACAAGGCGGCTTCCAGGAGAGATTTGGTGTGAATGTTTGGGCAGGAATAGTTGGAACTCATATTGTTGGCCCCATTCTTTTTCAAGGCCAACTAACCGGAGAGAGATACTTTAATTTTTTAACGAATGAAATTTCGGAATTCATTAACAACCTACCAGCGGAAATAACTGAGAGAATGTACTTCCAGCAAGATGGCGCCCCTCCGCATAATTCAAGAATAGCGAGAAATTATCTTCAAAATCGCTTTCAAAAGATAACAACCCATGGTCCAGTCAGGTGGCCACCAAGGTCACCTGATCTTACTCCGTGCGACTTTTTTCTATAGGGGCATCTTAAAAATAGGGTGTATTCCACACAGCCTACAACTCTACATGAGCTAGAAGTAAAAATTCGTAGAGCTTTCCAAGATATCACGCCCCAAATGTTGAGAAACGTTTTACATGAAAATATCACCAGAGTCAATAAATGTATTGACGCTGAGGGAATGCATTTTGAACATTTGTTTTGAATTTATTTTATCTTTAATCCTATCAATTTGAATTTTTTTTTTTCGATAAATCTGTTTTTTCGTTATTTGAAGAATAATAATTGGATTTTTTGGTATTTCATTTCAAAAAATTACTTTCTATTATATCATTAGAAAGGAATTGTTATGCTGAATAGTACAGGCAAGAAAAAGTTGTATGTTCCTATTGAAGTTATGGACCTACAGAGTATTGTTTTTTTCCCAATTTTTCCAATATTTTTTTTGGTGGCTTTTTATAACGCCGACGAATGAAAATAAAATATCACAGTAGTAGCAACTGTTATCAAGTGACGTATGGTTTCCATAGCCAACTTTTCAATTTTTGGCTTTCATTTTGCTTCCACGGCCTACTCGGTGAATTTCAATAATAATTTTTTTCTGATCTAGTTTCTGGTTAGATACCAACTTGTGATATGACATTAGAAAGGGAATTGAATGCTGAATAAAGCGAAAAGAAAAAAAACAGGGTTTCCATTTAAAATAAGAAAGTTGATGTTACTTCCGGTCAGACCGGAAGTTAACTTCGACATGTCAATATGCTCAAATTCTAGCTCTCATGTCATTATATCGACGCTCCAAATTTCACAAACCTACTTCATACAATAACTGAGATATTCCGTAGGCAATACTTCCGTAGCCACCCGGTATATTTTCTTCGATACATCCGACAAGAATAGAACATTTTGAATCTCGTGATGAAGTGATCTTTGAGTCACTCTCTGTCTGAATTTATTTCAAAATAAAATAACAGTAATTACTAAAAAGGCTGTTTTCCATTTCCAGTAAAAAAAGTTCATACGAAGGAAACCCAATAGTTTTTTGGGAACCATGTTTTTTCTCTAATTGATCTATAAGCAATGGATTACCCTGTATAGAGATTGAATACTGGTAACGTTTACAGAACGTACTGTTTTTTGCAATTTGTAACGTTTACATAACGTTTCAGGGTGGTGATGACGAAGGTTGACTCATAGTAATAATACATACGTTGCTTCACCCCAGTTCAATTAACGTTGTTGTAACGTTTAAAATTGGTAGTAATATCGATTTAAATATATTAATATTCATCTTTGATTCAACCAAGAATATCAACTTTACCTAATTACTGGAAATCTACGTTTGATTTTGGTGGAATTCTATGATCATCATCAAAGTTTAGAATTCGTATCTCAGCAACGTGACTTCGAAACGAAGATATATCGTTATGCTGCAGTAGAATATAGCTGGATGAAAAACGTTGAAACCCCGTAAAAGGCATAGTTACGAATTATAACGTTATATTTCAGTGGAATTTTCATCACAATAAGAACGTGTAAATAACCTTGAATCAACGTGTAGAGGTAACGTTACTATGACCTGAATGAAACGTATTGCCTAACGACATTTTCCGTTTTTTCAACGATGAATTATTGTAGCGTTACCTGAGAAATTCAACGTTTTTTTTCACGTATCTGTGTTTATTGGGATATCTCCACCTCTTATTTCGAGAATAAACTTCTTTGTACCAATAAGAATTAGGCCAAGATATATTGTGTTCAGGACTTTGGCTAGGACAAATGCTAGAGAAAATTCCCCTCTCATACGAATGTGCACTATATTGAACGATATTTTCGCAAACAACAGAGAACTTAATATATACAATGAAACAGAAAAAAATATATTTCAGGTTTTTCTAAATGGTTCATTTTCAATATTTTCAAAATTCAATTTTTTTAAAAATATTTTCTTTTCTTTCCTCTTTTTCATTCTCCTAATTATGGACGCTAGAGAGGATAAACCTAAATTAAAATTTAATACCGTTAAATTTGTTTGAAAATATTTGTTTTTTTTAGGGATTTTTCTTTACCATGCAAATCATGAAAGACTGCACTAAAAATATAAGGTAAAATTAGATTTAAGGTATCATAGATTTTATCGTTAATTTAGGACTTGTTTGTCCTATATTGCATCTCTTAGTAAATAAATAAATAATTATCACCTAATAATATTTTAGATGGATCTCAGTTCATTAATGGTGTCCGGTTTTCGTCGTTATCTGAATATTGGTCATTGAAAATTATTCACCCTGTACCTAATGAACATCCTTTACCAAACTCCTGAAATAAGAACTGAAAACAAAGAATATGACTATAAGCTCGGTGAAATATGTGGATAACTGAATAAGACTTATCTGTAAACCTTCAATACATTGTACAGAAACGACTGCCAATTTTTCAGTGATCACTGTTGATCAGCTTGAATTGAACTTCATCATATAAGAAATTCAGCAAATCAATAACAGTATGGATAATTTTGATCAGCTTGACTTGAATTACATCATATCAAAAATTCATCGAATTTCACAGCGACCTATTTTCCATCAGAATGGTGCGGGGTTCTTTTCGGACCAAACTTGACTTTCCAGTGACTCAATTGATGAAATAACAAAACCTCATGTGTTTTATCCTTACAAATAGCACACTTCAAGAATTGTACAAGGATGACTTTGATGTAAGGTTGTAGTTTTATTAAATGAGCGGTTCTAGACATTCAAGATGCAACAGGAGTGCTCGATATTTCTATACAGGGACCAAAACATAAGGATTGCGATTCGTGTGGATAGACAAGTTGGAAAAGTTCAATCAGAAATACGAGTTATGATTTGGAATTCAGTAAAGAACACAAAGTGGGTATTCGAGTTGTATAAAAATTGAATTATTGGAAATTATTAGTGATTTTTCAGTTGCAATAAACGAGTTAAAACTGTCTAGTACTTTCTGTAGCCACGAACACCAATATCGTAACAATATTCAGTTGCATACATTGTTCCAAGAAAGACTTCAACAACCGAAACTAGCAGCGTCAAGTTTTTCTTTGTCCACTCAGATTTCAATGACTTCATTTCCATCATCACCCAGTGATTAATTTTCACGGAATTTCATCAACATGTATTCAAAGGAATTCTTTGGTTCATTTTAGAATTGAGGCATGCCACCAAAGTTTGTGATAGATTGCATTAAACTATAATCGAATAAAGAAGTTTATGAACTTTGCTTGGTGTGTTAGTTCTCGTAAAAGATGCACTTTGAATGAACACGTAGGGAAAATCGTGTTATGGGGGTGGTTGTAGCGTTGATATAATTTTCAGATTATTTTCTGAATAATTCTGGATTAGTTCAATCAAGGAACAGTTTTTAGAATGACTTCAGTGCGCACTTTATTTATTGAAATGGCTGTGTTGCCTTAGGATCGCACATGGAACTATTTATTATTACTATTGCTCGGCAAAACTGAGGTTTGTGGTTCGAAACTTAGTGGTTATACTGATGTTGAATGATATGTTGAAGAATTAAAAAAAACATTTTATTATTGTATTTTCGTGTTAAATTTGTACAGACCTTGACATATTTTACGGTATCAGCGCGTTTCTACATAAATAATTTATGCCCTCACTTTTAGAGAAAAGCTTTTATTTAAATGCACTAAAAAAAGAAAATAAATTTTAAAGTGAACTAAACCCATTCATTTTAACAGCACTGATCATAAATATCTGAGCTATTCTTCAACATACATAAAAAATATTAGTTTGTTGCCGTTCGGAAAACAACATTCGCTTATATGTTATTTGGATCCATATGACATCAAATTTTGAAATACACCAAACGTTCTATAAGACCAAACAAAGTGTATTGCCGAGAGGGGTGACAGCTAGCTGTTTCATACTATTTTTGTCTTAATCGAATTATTTTTTAAAAATTTTCTACGCGACCCTTGGGAAACCTTGTAAAATATTTTTTTAAGAAATATCATTTGAATTATGGTGATTCAAATAAAATACACAAACAATACTTCGCTGAAAAATTATATTTAACAAATTTTATGAAAATGACATTATAGGCAATTTTATTAGTATATTTCCGAAAGTAACTCAAAGAATACGTGAAAAATTAAGCAAAAGTTTTAAAATGATTATTCATTCATCGCCATATCGAAAATGAATCTAGGTAAATAACATAACAGAAATGTCCTTAAGTTAGTGGATAAATATTTGGCCACATGGTAGACAAGAATCAGCAACTACCCTCAGTAATTTTATCAAAGATTTATTTTTTATTATTTATTAAAGAGGGCCGCAATTTTCTTTTAGGTGTATTAATTAAAAAGTATCAACACTTAGCGGTTTCAGTAAAGAAACATACATTAACACATACCGGGTGACTACGGAAGTATTGCCTACGGAATATCTCAGTTATTGTATGAAGTAGGTTTGTGAAATTTGGAGTGTCGATATAATGACATAAGAGCTAAAATTTGAGCATATTGAAATGTCGAAGTTAACTTCCGGTCTGACCGGAAGTAACATCAACTTTCTTATTTTAAATGGAAACCATTTTTTTTTCTTTTCGCTTTATTCAGCATTCAATTCCCTTTCTAATGAAATATCACAAGTTGGTATCTAACCAGAAACTAGATCAGAAAAAAATTATTATTGAAATTCACCGAGTAGGCCCTGGAAGCAAAATGAAAGCCAAAAATTGAAAAGTTGGCTATGGAAACCATACGTCACCTGATAACAGTTGCTAGTACTGTGATATTTTATTTTCATTCGTCGGCGTTATAAAAAGCCGCCAAAAAAAATATTGGAAAAATTGGGAAAAAAACAATACTCTGTAGGTCCATAACTTAAATAGGAACATACAACTTTTTCTTGCCTGTACTATTAAGCATAACCATTCCTTTCTAATGATATAATAGAAAGTAATTTTTTGAAATGAAATACCAAAAAATCCAATTATTATTCTTCAAATAACGAAAAAACAGATTTATCGAAAAAAAATATTCAAATTGATAGGATTAAAGATAAAATAAATTCAAAACAAATGTTCGAAATGCATTCCCTCAGCGTCAATACATTCATTGCTTTCAAGAGAGACTTATAACAACCCATGGTCCAGTCAGGTGGCCACCAAGGTCACCTGATCTTACTCCTTGCGACTTTTTTCTATGGGGGCATCTAAAAAATAGGGTGTATTCCACACAGCCTACAACTCTACATGAGCTAGAAGTGAAAATTCGTAGAGCTTTCCAAGATATCACGCCCCAAATGTTGAGAAACGTTTTACATGAAAATATCACCAGAGTCAATAAATGTATTGACGCTGAGGGAATGCATTTCGAACATTTGGTTTGAATTTATTTTTTCTTTAATCCTTTCAATTTGAATAATAATTGGATTTTTTGGTATTTCATTTCAAAAAATTACTTTCTATTATATCATTAGAAAGGAATTGTTATGCTGAATAGTACAGTCAAGAAAAAGTTGTATGTTCCTATTTAAGTTATGGACCTACAGAGTATTGTTTTTTTCCCAATTTTTCCAATATTTTTTTTGGCGGCTTTTTATAACGCCGACGAATGAAAATAAAATATCACAGTAGTAGCAACTGTTATCAAGTGACGTATGGTTTCCATAGCCAACTTTTCAATTTTTGGCTTTCATTTTGCTTCCACGGCCTACTCGGTGAATTTCAATAATATTTTTTTTCTGATCTAGTTTCTGGTTAGATACCAATTTGTGATATGTCATTAGAAAGAGAATTGAATGCTGAATAAAGCGAAAAGAAAAAAAATTGGGTTTCCATTTAAAATAAGAAAGTTGATGTTACTTCCGGTCAGACCGGAAGTTAACTTCGACATGTCAATATGCTCAAATTCTAGCTCTTATGTCATTTTATCGACGCTCCAAATTTCACAAACCTACTTCATACAGTAACTGAGATATTCCGTAGGCAATACTTCCGTAGCCCATCCGGTATATGAACTAACTCTCATCTCAATTCAAATCACCAAATTAGCATAAAAGAGGTGTTACATTCTGAATGTGATAGTTGAATTGATTTCATTAACTTTAAAAATTCTTAGACATGATATTGTTTTCTAAAAAAATATTCTCAAGAAAATGCATATCTAAGAAGCTTTGTCAACAGAACAATCCAACACCTTCACAACAAAAAACAACATGTCCTTCCACAAATAATAGACAAGAGTCTCTAGTGATCAGCACCAAGCCATCCCTGGTAGGTACATGTCCATGTCACACGCGGAATCTGTAAATATACCTGTGACAACAGGGTGAACAAAGAAAAATACAATTCGATTAATTTTAAACCAACCGGTGTAAGTTCGTTCATGAGAGTTAAATATCCAATTGAGCCTGGATGAACTTCCTCAATCTCGATCGAAGTTTACAGACATTTCTTTTTATATACTGGGTGGTTCGAAAATAGGGGTATGTCAACCCCTAGTTTTTTTAATCGTATAGGGGGGAGCATGTCATAAATATATAAAACATGTTTTAATGTTGAGAACGTCGCATAGTCATTTCATATATATAGGGTGAGTAAAACGATGCAGTACAAGTTTATGCAAAATTTTCTTGAATTTTTGATATTATGTTTGATTTGAGGAGTCCGAGATATTATTACTGCCTCTAGTTTTAATGTCTTGAAAATGTTTCGTCAATAATTCTAATTTAAATTCACTACGCCTCCATGCCATGTGAGCATCCATTTTGGTTTCCAAGTCCATTAAAAAAAAAAATTCATAAACTCATTTTCAAAATTGTAATTTTTGCATATGCTTATTTCAGTTTGACCTGTAACTTCAACTGATGATGAGCATTTCTATGCTCGATAACATGTGTTTGATGGTATTATGTTGATACAACCTCACTATTGACAATTTATTGCCAAAGCTGCGTTGACAACAGCCCCCCTTCCCTATCCTAGGGGTCAAATATATATTGTGGAGACGACTTCGAGTTTTACTTAGCCTCTATATCCGAGATATTGTCATCAATCTCAGCAAAGGTCTCCGGACTCGTTTGGCGGCTATATACTTTTGAATGTACGGATTTTATTGATACCCGATTTTCCAACAATTCTTGTTGATAGATATTCGGGCTAGATTAGCGCGGTACCTATTCTAAAAATGCAATACCTTATATACATGGTGAATGAAATGTTTTTCATTTGAAAGCCCTGTTTCCGAAGAAACTAGAGAAAATTGAAATGTACCAGAAACAATATCCCTCTCAAGGTTGGGACTAATTCTACAGTACTTGAAAGCCATTTCAATTCAGATGGAGAAATATTTAATGATTTCTGTGATATGTGCGGTCTCTACAAAACTGGGATAATTGGTACACAATGAACAATTTAATGGTGAAAGTATTATACCTTAGTATCAATTTCTGTTGCCTTAGTTCCAACCACCCTCTTACATATATCGCGGTTTTCAAATCTTTGAATCTATTATTGAATAAGTTGAAACCCCTAAAGGAATTATTTTTTCCTTTTCAGTGCAATTGAAGAAGCTCATCTTTAAAAAGTTTCTTCATATATATTCATTAATTTTTTTTGTGTAAAAAATTATTCAAATACATTTCAAAATTGGTTCGAAGAAGAAATAACCACAAAAAGTACATATTATTTTTTCGCGGACTTGTAGAATTTTGGGAGGTATAATACCTTCACCATTCATTTGTTCGTTGTGTACCAAATATCCCAATTCTGTATCCACCACGGCAACAGATACTGTAAGCGATTTCAGTGTTCATCCCGGCGAACGATGACGGGCACCGGGCCCCCGCGTGTATACAACCGTGATAACCAGGACTGCACTGATGAGGGACTTCATCCCGAAACCGGTCTGCAGTTGGTTCCTTGTTTGGATCAGGCGGTGTCCTGCTGTCTGTCTCTGAGAGCTCTTGCAAAGTTGTTCCTTCAAAGTAAGGATCTTTGCACATATGTCTGACAGATATAATTCAATATCTGTCGAGGTATTAGCCAGAGAAGTAGTTGTTTTCTGTCGGACATATGCCATACAATCTATACAAAGGTATAGTGAGTTCCTAAAGGATTGTTGTCGACTGTTTTACAGTCACTGGAACATTTATTGCTCCTTGAAACAAGTATTCAGCATATATATATATATGACATGCTCTCCCCTATCCGATTAAAAAAACTAGGGGTTGACGTACCCCTATTTTCGAACCATCCTATATATAAAAAAATGCCAATAAACTTCGATCGAGATTGAGGAAGTTCATCCAGGCTCAATTGGATCTTTAATTCTCATGAACGAACTTACACTGGTTGGTTCAAAATTAATCGATTTGGATTTTTCTTTGTTCACCCTGTTGTAGAGCACGAAACGTAAAAATATAATGGATACGAGATCCAGATGATATTGTACGATCGTTCAGGCATGTTATTCCATGAATAAATGGGCGTTTTGTCAATTCTCGGAGTTGTTAAAAATTCTGAGCAGAAAGCTTCACTTTTGCCGAGGAAGTCGAAATCTACAACATACCAAATATTCAGGGAATTTAACCAAAAGCCATTTTCCATAAGGAAAGTGCGGGGTCCTTTTTGAGTTTAGTCGGAATTTCCAACTTTCAAGTCGGAACAATAAAAAAGAAACTGAGTGGACCTTCACTATAGTATATTCCCTTTCACCGACACTTTAGTTTTTTCAAGTTCAGTCTCAATTTCTTCAATATAAAATTCGTAACTGTCGAATAGCAACGCATTTTCACTAGTCGTAGAATTCGAAAAGATATCGTTCATTTCACTTCGAGAAGTTCGAGAACGTTCAGAGAAGGGTTTTAACTCACACATGCACATATCTCTCATTTGCATACTGACATACAAACGCAAGAATAATGGCTACCTGTGACGAATGGGATGCCCATAAATAAATTAGCTTTGAAGCCTTCGTTGTCGTTGAAGGAATCGCTACAATGCCAGTGTTTATTCAAAGCTGTTGCAATTAGTCTGATTGTGTACTTTTATTGCGAGAGTTTTAATTGCTATAAATCACACACAACAAAAAAAAACACGCAATGGAGGCTCTAATGAAATAATTAAATCACACCGGTTAGGTTGGTGCTAGGCCATAAAATAGTTCCAGGCGTTGATTTCATTAAGGGAAATTATGTTAACTCGATCTTACGGAATTAATTATTCAGAGATGAAATAAAAAGGAAATTAATGTCAGCAGGCTCATAAATTACATAATTCAGTACTTTAGAAAACTGTATAAGTGACTTGCAGCTAATTTTATTATTATTTTTATCTGATGCGTCCAACAGGGTAAGGTTGAGGGTGAACAAGCTTTGGTCTCCTAAGATCGAAGTAAAATAATTGTAAAAAATCAATTTTAGAACTAATTTTCATTTTTAAACTGTTGAAGTGAAAAGTAAAAATGTATATTTAGTATACGAATAACGAAGAACTTTTGAAATCTGAAAAAGGATACCGCACACTTCAATAAGAAAATTGGCCCCTTTTCGAATTGGCTGAATTTTTGATATGTTTTAGTCCAAGTCATTTCAAACCGAAAGTTCCATAAGCACAACTGTTTCTATAGGCTAGTTTTGGCGCTAGATGCCCCTGAAAACTCTCATTTGTTCTTTATTGTTGAACACCAGAAAACGTAATCCTGGATAATCATCACTATTCTGATTGATCAAAATATAGACAGTCATTAATATGAGATGCTATTGAAAGTATTAAAAGTGTTTTGTCATATTTGGTCATTTATACAGTGTGTTGCAGCTACTTACAATTTTCAGAGTTCAATAATTCTAAAATGGCTTGTTTGCAAAGAAAATTCAATTATCTGCACTTTGTATTCACGACGTTTCAACTGATAAAATCTACGGTCGTTATCAAGTATCAAGTGTATAAGTGCAACAATCTCAAGGCTACTTCTTATATATGATATGGCTAATTTTGTGTCATTAGTCTAAGGGTAATTTGCCGGTGTTCAGGTAAGCTTGTTAATTACAGTGCCGGGCCCCTCCGGTACAACATTGTTAATTCTTATCGCAATTCTAAAATGGTAACAAATCGCCTTAGGGATCTACAATCAAAAATTGTTTACGAGTCCTATTCTACACCATATTCTGAGTCACATATTCAAAAAATATATGGAGTGTTCCTCTTAAAAGAATGCTAAAGTTATATTTGAAAAGATCCGTATGAAAAATAATTTATGACCATCCGCAACCATGAATTTTCTGTAGATGGCTTTGGAAACGCTGTCAAAGTTTGGTGGGTTTTTCATAAAGAGCAACGGTACCAGATTCAATAAGTACGTTAAATGTAACATTCAATATATTGAGTTATAGCCCATTATTTCCTCCTTATTGTACTTATACTGAATGTGCGAATGAAGGCTTGGTTGACCCGCCAGGAAGAGTTTCTCCGCCACACTTCCTGAGCGCTAATAATCAGATATAGTTACATACTCATTCGACACAACCCTATCGAAATGAAATAGATCACTTTTTGTTCTATCGTGGTGGCATTTAACATGTGTAAATTCATCATGAATGATAAATAAAGAGGAAATAAAATCTTCAAATTTACACAAAAAATATATACTTGTAACGTGCTTTCAATTGTTTCGACACACGGTGTCATCATCTGAGCGAGTTATCAACTAAAGAAACGTCAAAATCACCTTCTTAAATATTAAAATAACATGCACGAAATTTCACTAATGACAATTGCAGGTATGAAATTTCCTAATGACATATAGCTTGGATTAGGGGGCATTTGCGTAGTTACTAGTGAGATAATTAATTATAGGTGAATTGTACAGGTCAATTTGGTCATTGAGAACTAAATTGCTATTGTTACGTAAATGTTTCTTGATTTCTATGGATTCTAATATGTTTAATTTTTGACCTTTAGGTTGAATATGCAAAATTTCAGGATTTTGTGTGAAGTTATGGTTATTGTCAATCAGGTGGTTGGCATAGTTTGAGTCCAGTTTATTTAATCTGTAACTTCTCAAATGCTCACCGAATCTTTGATTAAAACTACGGCCTGTCTGGCCTATATATAATGCATTGCAATCCTCAAACTCAAGTTTGTAAACCCCCGACTCCTTGAATTTATCCCGTATTGACTTTGCGTTGTTAATAAAAGAATATAAGTTATTGTTGGTTTTGAATGCAACATTTATATTCCGTTTCTGAAGGAAACGGGATATTTTGTTCGTATGCTGACCAAGATATGTTAGACATGCAAAACGTTGATCGGTTTTTACTTTGATATGCGGGTATATTAAATTTAGAGTTTTCTTGTTTTGTTTTTGTTTAAGCAGTCTATCTATAATTGATGTTTCATATCCATTATTTACGGCGATTTGTTTAATTCTGTTTAACTCACACTTGAAATCTAAATCGCTTTGAGGTATATTTACCAGTCTATGAATCATAGAATGATATGCTGCTAGTTTGTGTGATTGTGGGTGCATGGAGTGTTTATGTATTGTAGTGTCTGTATGTGTGGGTTTGTGATATATAGAGAAGCCGTGCGTGTTATTTTTACGGGAGATAGTTAGATCTAAGAAGTTTAGTGAATTGTTATCATCCTCTATTTCTGATGTGAATTCTATGTTAGGATTGAGACCGTTCAAATAATTAAGAAAAATATTTAATTGACGTACCGTTCCAACTCAGCAATTGTAAGCACGTTACAAGTATATATTTTTTGTGTAAATTGGAAGATTTTATTTCCTCTTTATTTATCATTCAAGATCACTTTTTGTTAATCTTCCTTGAGCCCCATCATCAACTTGAAGTATTAATTTGACCAAACTAGCTGAAACATACTGTATAATTGACCACCTGTAATATCACTAATGAACAATACTTTGATAGTATCTAATTTTATTGATTACTCAGAATAGTGAAAATTATTCAGGATAACGTTTTGAGTTATTTAACAATGGAGAAAAAATGAGAGTTTTCAGTGACCTCTAGCGTCAAAACTATCCTATAGAAAAAGTTATGCCCATTAGACTTTCTCTTTGGAATGATTTGGACTATGACATATCACAAATTCGACAGGGGGCACATTCCCTATTAAAGTTTGCGGTATCCTTTCCTTAATTGCCAAAGGCTTTCTTTCAAGTTACTGAAGTAACCAATTTAAAAAATATGTAAAAGATTACTGGGTGTTTTATGAAAGCGGGACGACTCAGAGACGAGTTTTCTAAAATAGATCACCTTGTATTTTTTATTCGAAATTTAATCCGCCAATTTTTACCTTTTTATTGCTGTAATAAAATTCAAATGTAACACCCTGTATTTTTTAACAGATTTTCATTCCGACATCTTTCGCATTTTCTTTGAACGGCATTTAACCGGGGAGAGATTTTTACGATTTCTACAAGATGACCATGCATTTGTAATACTTCGAATAAAAACATCTCAACACAAAATGTGTATCATTTGGCAACTTCTAGGATATAAACTATATCACATTACTACACGAGTTTCTGGTGGGAATTCAGCAAAACTTTGAATGAATTCGAGGCATATTTGGCGATGTTTGACAGGCGATTACACAAATAATGGAAGTGTATTTCGAAAAATTAATTCATATTCTGCAAAAAATCTTGAAAGTGGTATTTTTGATAACTTTTTTATAACCCGTTCTATTTGTTTAATCTAAATTCAAACTTATAAATTAAATATTCCTATCGTGAAAATACGAGGGTTGCTATTTATGTATTGAGAATTGGCAACACTGGTGTTGCTAGGCGCGATCCCACTGCACTATCGCAAAGTATGACATTTCTGACAGTATACGTAATCAGAAGTTTTTGTCATACATACGCTATTTGTATTGTTAATAGACATTTGAAAAATTTATCTCGGCCAAAAAATGGAGCTAAATCGTGAACATTTTCGTGCCATGATTTTTTACGATTTTCGACGTGGATTATCTCAACAGCAGTGTGCCGATCAACTTACTGCGATTTTTGCTGATGAAGCACCATCCAAGGACACAGTATATCGATGGTTTAGTCAATTCAAACATAGCCGTACTTCGCTGGCGGACGAAGTTAAAGATGGACGTCCAAAATCGGTTGTTGTGCGAGAAAACATTGATGCTGTGTCCGAACTGATAATGCAGGATCGTCATGTGACATATTGCGAGATCGAGGCATCCCTGGGTATTAGTATGATAAGTATACATAAGATATTGCATGAACATTTGGCAGTCAGAAAAATTTTTTCTCGTTGGATTCCGCACAATTTGACAATCGATCAAAAAAAGACTCGTGTAAATTGGTGCAAGGAAATGATTACAAAATATGACTGTTGTGCATCAAATGCAAAGGTGACGAATCTTGGATTTATTGTTATGAGCCCGAAACTAAACAGCAGTCGACTGTATGGGTCTTTCTAAATGAACCAAATCCAACAAAAGTTGTTCATGCTCGCAGCACTTCGAAGCAAATGGTGGCCTGTTTCTTCGGTATAAACGGGCATGTGGCATCCGTGCCTTTAGAGCAACGTAGAACGGTAAACTCTGAATGGTACACTACTATTTGTTTGCCAGAAGTCATCTATGAAATAAGTAAAACGAACCGTCGACGAAGGATAATTCTCCATCATGACAATGCGAGCTCACACACATCGGCTCAAACAACCCGCTATTTGAGCACTCAAAACGTTGAATTGATGGGTCATCCGCCGTACAGCCCTGATATAGCACCCAATGATTTCTATTTGTTCTCTCAATTGAAGAACAAATTACGTGGTCAACGCTTTTCGACGCCACAAGACGCTGTTTATGCATTCAAAAACCATGTGTTGGAGATACCTACTTCGGAGTGGAAAAACTGCTTTGCCAATTGGTTTAATCGAATGCAAAAATGTGTAGATTTGAAAGGAGAGTATTTTGAAAAACAATAAAGAAGTTTCTACACCCCAATTATTGTTTTAGTTCTTCATTTTCGATACATAAATAGCAACCCTCGAATATGGTCTGTATAGTAATTTAATGATAACGTAGGACAGCAATATTTCCACAATAGAAATAAATGAAAGAACCCTGAAATAGTGGTAAGAATGAGGAAATAATTTGAAAACGCCCAACCAATTTTGATTTCCTTCCCAGCGATGCAAAAGTTGACAGATTTATGAATGAATTTCAGATGAAAATACACAGTGCTTCATTTAAAAAATTCTGATGTATCTATATCTCCTGAATTTAACATTATTCAACATCCAAATTTGAGCACCCTGTGAGGAAACATTACTTTTGGCGAGCGTGAGACCTTGCTACTACTGTACGCCAAAAATATTTTCAAAATATAGCATATCAATATTAATAATAATATTTATTCACATAAGTCATCCAAAAATACATAAACACAAAATATAAAATAAATAGAGAATTTGGCCACAAAAAGTGACCCGTTATTCAAAATAAGTTTAAATAAAACAACTTTTGTAAATTTGTACAAAATATTTCACAAAGATTAAAAAAGGTAAAATTTACATGCATTTTTACATAACTCAAAATTGATTTTCCATAATCACTTGTATTTTCATGTGATTTTCCCCCGTATACAGATTTAATGGAAATTGTTACTTTTCTGTTAATGTGTCTTCACCATTGTTTTCAAGTTGTGTCAACTAACTTTACATATAGGCTTATAATAACTTAATAGTACAGAGGGGGAAAAGGATCTGCAAAATTGACATAAAAATCGGAATTAATAATACTTTTTTCATCGTAACATTGTGATATATGGAAGAAAAATAACTCAAACTCTCAAATCATTCAAATATGGTACCACAAGCAATTATTTAACAAAATATCTTTATACTTCAACTTTGAAATTAACGAAATTAGCTGACCTCATAAGATTGCCCTTTCTCCGATATCATGTTCTGGAATCGAATTGAGATGATATCTATCCACTTGAGATTTGAAAGTCGAATAAATACTCAAAATTATCTCACAGTTGGGTCTGCTTCAACGGAAGTTTCGATTCGATTTCCTATGAAAATTCTGGTGTTATTCATAATATTATGGAACAAACAATGACAAAATGAACAAGTGACTATCGTTTCTTGATGAATGTTTTATATTTTTTTCTCTGAACCTATTTACCCACCTGATATATAATCCGATGACAATTTGGCAATCACTTACTCACACTCACACAACATGAACTGTGAATGTGGATTGGACCGAATGCCGCTGAGTAATTATGGCGATAGCGTTACGAAAAGTTACATTTGGACAAAAGATATTTATATATTATATATATATATATATAAATATTCTGTAAATTGGCGTCATTTCACTGTAACAATACGTCGTTTTACAGATTATTACATTCATTTACAGTCATTATGTAAACCAGAGGAAATTATATATAATACAGCATTGAATTGCATGCTCACTACAATACTAGGAGCAGTATGTATACAGTGACCGCCAAAAAGTATGTAACATATGGGAAAAAATTTTATTATTGGAGTATTGGAAAAAATATTATGGGGAAAAGTTTGTGCATGTCCGATAACCTAAAAATCGATTTTGACACATGTCACGTGATCGCTAGAATGGCGGCAAAATGAAAAAAATTGTAATGCAAAGGCAAAAAAAGGGATAAGATGGCAAGATATCAAAAAAATTTATTTGAAAAAGTCACTTAGAATTCAATTTTATACACATAAATGAAGTTTCAAGAGATAATTCAAAAAAATAGAAAATAGCAATTTTTTAAAAATATTTTCTCATCTATTTAAAAATATTATTTTTTTTTTCTTATGAATAGCTTGACTATACTGAAACATTTGCCTTTTAATGATAATGACAAAACTTTCTCATTTTCTCCACACAAGAGGGCACTAAATTGAAAAAATGGGAATTTGTCAGAACCCTTGCTGTTACATCGGTTCGTATCTAACAGTTATATCCGAATTCCACGACCATTGTGATGACATGACACTCCAAAAACATAGTTATTTCCAGATTATAATCAAGTTCCGATGATAATCGTGCATGAGCGTTTCACTTCGCACATAAACTTGAAAATATTGCGTCAAATTAAAGATTTTTGAAGTTTATGTGCAAAGTAAAACGCTCATACAGCATTATTATTGAAACTTGATTAAAATCAGGAAACATGGTGTTTCTAGATTGCCATATCAACACAATAGTCTTGGAATTCTGATATAACTGTTAGATAAGAACCAATGTAACAGCGAGGGTTCTGGCAAAAACCAATTTTTTTAATTTAGTGCCCTCTGGTGTGGAGAAAATGAGAAAGTTTTGACATTATCATTAAAATGCAAATGTTTCAGTATATTCAAGCTATTCATAAGAAATTTTTTTTTTTTAAATAGATAGGAAAATATTTTTAAAAAATTGCTATTTTCAATTTTTTTTTAATTATCTCTTGAAACTTCGTCTATGGATATAAAATTGAATTCTAAGTGACTTTTTCAAAAAACTTTTTTTGATATCTTGCAATCTTACCCCTTTTTTTGCGTTTGCATTGCATTTTTTTTCATTTTGCCGCCATTCTAGCGATCACGTGACATGTGTCAAAATCGATTTTTAGGTTATCGGACATGCACAAACTTTTCCCCAGAATATTTTTTCTAATACTACAATAATAAAAAATTTTCCCATATGGTACATACTTTTTGGCGGTCACCGTATTTTGGCATGTAATTTTCCATCCACTTTCTACTGGGTACATAAGAATATTGAAATTCTTGTTTCAGTAAACTTGGGAACAACTGGAAAATTGGCTATCGGAGCTCCATTGATTTCCATGTTGTTTCACTCTTTTTTCGACTTTCAAGGGCTCTGTAATCTCAATCGATAACGCCCCTTACCTTCATCATCGTTTGCGAAAAACAATATCCAGTCTGACGAAGGTAATGGTGATAACACTCGGCTCGGGATTGCTTTGACCTTCAGCGGAATCACGTTTTCTGCATATCAAGATAAATCGAAGTGCTACCTCTGGTTGGTTGGTGGTTGGTCGGTTGGTTGGTCGGTTGGTTGGTTGGTTGGTTGGTTGGTTGGTTGGTTGGTTGGTTGGTTGGTTGGTTGGTTGGTTGGTTGGTTGGTTGGTTGGTTGGTTGGTTGGTTGGTTGGTTGGTTGGTTGGTTGAAGACCGACGAGCGCGATATAGAGTTTACCTTTGAGATTTCTCTCGAAACTGAGTCTATTGTATTGATACAGACACGAACATCTTTTTTAAGTTATGAATGTAGTGTTATCATCAGTTTTCCTAGAACCACATCAAAAATGATAACTTGAATTGGCTACAATTTGGAGCTATAAGATATATGTAGATTAACAAATAAACCTTAATTAACTCAAAGACAATGCTTGATTTTAGATTTTCAAGCAACACAGTTGTTTTCTGTCCGGTACTTGCCTTAATAAGCCTACTTAGTAGGTGTATATGGGAGTGAAGGGTTCATCATCGGTCGGCAACGACTGTTCGTTATCTCAAAGAATTCTGTTTTCTTCACATAAATCTCTCAACCCGGTGATTCGGAGTGTTTTTCCTCTGCTCGCTAGGTGGAGCAGCCTAGAAACCGCTTTATCGCGTGAACCAGAGTTGACCAAGCAACGAAGTGTGTAATGGTTTGGACGGGGAACAGATGGCTTCAGTGCTGTCTGTGTTGACCTACCCTTTGCACTGATGAGAGGCAACAACCTCGAAACTAGTCTGCAGGTGGTCACCCTATCCAAATCCAAACATAATTCTGCTGTTTGGTCACAGAGGGCACTTGCAATTGCGTCCTCTGATATTTTGAGTAACGTTGCACAAGTATCTGTTAGATTTAATTCAATACCCGTCGTGGTCTTAGCCAGGGGAGTAGTTGTTTTCTGTCAGGTACTTGTCTTAATATGCCTACTTAGTAGGTGTAAATGGGAGTAAGGGTTCATCATCGGTCGGCAACGACTGTTCGTTATCTCAAAGAATTCTGTTTTCTCCACATAAATCTCTCAACCCGGAGATTCGGAGTGTTTTTCCTCTGCTCGCTAGGTGGAGCGGCCTAGAAACCGCTTTATCGCGTGAACCAGAGTTGACCAAGCAACGAAGTGTGTTATGGTTTGGACGGGGAACAGATGGCTTCAGTGCTGTCTGTGTTGACCTACCCTTTGCACTGATGAGAGGCAACAACCTCGAAACTAGTCTGCAGGTGGTCACCCTGTCCAAATCAAAATATAATTCTGCTGTTTGGTCACAGAGGGCACTTGCAATTGCGTCCTCTGATATTTTGAGGAACGTTGCACAAGTATCTGTTAGATTTAATTCAATACCCGTCGTGGTCTTAGCCAGGGGAGTAGTTGTTTTCTGTCAGGTACTTGTCTTAATATGCCTACTTAGTAGGTGTAAATGGGAGTAAAGTGTTCATCATCGGTCAGCATCGACTGTTCGTTATAAAACGATCTCTCAAAGAATTCTGTTTTCTTAACACATGTATTGTAAGAAATTTCAATGAAATTTAACATTTCTTTCATTTTAGGTAGTAAAAGTGAAGCAATTTGTCTAGTTTAATTACTATTGCCAAACAGTCTAGAGATGGAATCATCATTAGGTAATTGTCAACTAACACTAAAGAAAGAAGCTGAACTTCAATAAATGAGCTGTTAAAAATCTGTTAATTTGTTAACTTATTGAGAAAACAACAACAAAATAAATAAATAAACTTCATTTTCCTTTTGATAATTACAGTTCATATCATTCCCGGATCATCGATATTGACCTACAAACTGAATGGACATATTATATTCCTCTAGACTATGAAAACAATTACATAGGAGAAAGTCTTTAAATCTAATCTTAGAAATATCCAATGTTTTACAGTTCTTTATAGTAATTGGCAGTATGTTGTACATTCTGGAAGTCATGAGGTTGGTAGAATTGTAGGCCAGTTAAGCTTTACCAACTGGGTATCGTTAAAATGTTATACTTAGGGCCAGTTTTTTCAGTTCCAGTTAAAATCCAGAATAATAACCTAATGGTTAGCATGTTATCCTTCAAACATCATTTAAAGAATGTCATTCACCATCTAAACCATTAGTTAGTTATCTGGAGTTTAAATGGAACTGAAAAGACTGGCCATTAATAAATGAGTTTTTGCAAGATTCATTCATTGCTCTTAATGGCATTTTTTGAGCAATTAATACTTCTTTTCAGTGAGAATATAAGCTCCATAAACACAGACCATACCTGTGTCTGGAGTCTACCTGAGCATAATACAATGCCAGTAATTGATCACAGTCCAAAACTTGTTTCAAGTTCCTGATCAGATGAGATATTGCATTCAGTTTTTTATCAAACAATGATCAATGGAGAGTCCCAAAAATCTGTATCTGCCATGACAAGATCGGAGTTTTCGTTTGCTTGAAAACTAATGGTGTTTCAACTTCTCTGACGATTTTGAAAACGAAATGAAACCGTTATGCTTACATTCAAGTGAAGATTATTCGGAGCAAACCACCTATTTAAATCCTCAAAAACTTTATTGCATTAGTCCTCAAGGTCCGAATCATTCCTGTCGGAGTGAGGTATCATCTGCATATAGAGTTAGGGATGTTTTGATTGATTAATCCAGATCGTTAAAAAATGAAATGATATTGGATCTTAAATGGATCCTTGTGAGAAAGACGTAAAAACACAGTTGGATATTCTTCCTGGACTAGAATTTTTTTAATTCCACTATTACAAAATGAAGCTCGCACAATTTGTAATTTTTGTGTAAAGCCTCGATGTTTTTCTCAATAAGATCTAGCCTATCGCAGTTTTTCAACCAAACTGCAGCACTAGAAAAATAAAAATAAATGAGTTTTCAGTAAATATCAACTGTTTTTCTACGTACCTACACGATCATTGAGTATTGTAAAAAAGCATAAAGCTCCGTCTGTTCTGGAGTTACATCCGCGGCATATACAAAATATTCCACCTTTGCGAGAACTCATTGTTATTTAACCACAATCCAAATTATCCAAATACACAAAAGAATGTTTACTGTTTACTGATAAACTATGAACTTCAATTAACTACAAATTTACCATAAAAACAATGTCAATGATAATCTAATCTTTGACAATGTTTATTTTTGTATGAATAGACAGTGTTGCCAACAGGTGAATATGAAATTACTGGAAAAACTTGAAGTTGAATATATGCATAATTTTAGGATAGCATTTCCTGCAGTGTCTGGGATTTTGATGAGTTTATTATATTGGTATGTACCTATAACATTTTCGTTTTTTATTTTAAGGATCTTAGCTCAGATATATCCCCTTAGTATAACGGTAAATACTAATAACTACTCATAAACCGGCAACACTGCGTCAGAATTATTAGACAGGAGGTAGCTGATTATCACTGACAAATCAATGACAAAACATTTCTCGTATATATCTATAACTCAATCGTAAGTTGTCTTTGAATTTGATAAAAATAATTGTGATTCTTCTCCAACATAGAAGCATTAATGAAAATAAAAAAATGGAGTGAATAAATTCGAATGTTTACTATTCTCGATATAAATGCCGCCAAAGAAACAAACAATAAAGCCGTAACAATCACCTGGTATCAAGTCAATGTTTCATTTGTTTATCTTGCCGCGCTGCCCCATTGAAACGTTCAAAAAGAGTCCGCTGTAGCTTTTCAACTTCAAAGGAACATCAAAAACCCGGCGCCGCCCAAATAAACCGTTGTATCGGAAACCAATGTAGAACGAAGTTGCCGATATGGGAGTCACAAGAATAAGTTATTTAGGAATATGCGTAAAAATATGCCACCAACTCCGAGATTCTCGCTAAATAGCCCTGACGAAGTGGAGAGTGTATTTCCTGATAAATATGAATGGAAAAATGTTTTTAATACAAGATTTTATTCAAATGCACTCGAAACGGTTACTTTCTTTACGTCATTCGTAAAATATGTCATATTGAATTATTTAGTTTTGAAAAACTCATCTATTCCGAAAACTCCTAGATACAAATTTTGAATAGAATCTGATCTCAAATCTCGCCACCTTGAATTTTATGATTTTGACAAAAAAAGTCAAAATCACCGATCCAAAGAACCCCTACATTCTAATTTTGAACGGACTCGGACAATAATTATTCGTTCACCGTTTTATAGAATTATCAAACAGTGACAAAAAAATCATGTTATCCGACCACAAAAATCCCTATACCTATACCTACTCAAAATAGAATCAGACCAAGAATCAGAAATTTTGTCCAATATTTTGGAGCCGCTACGTTGAATTATTAAAAAAAAAATATGACTTCCCAATCCCAGAAGCTTCTATATACCAATTTTGAATGGAATTGTATCAGAAATCACGAAACTCGTCCAACATTCTGGAGCCGCCTCTTGGTTTTTCCTAATATAAAAATGTTATGGAGTATTGTCCCTCAAAAATGCCATTTCCTGCAATGTCTGGGATTTTGATGAGTTTATTATATTGGTATGTACCTATAACATTTTCGTTTTTTATTTTAAGGATCTTAGCTCAGATATATCCCCTTAGTATAACGGTAAATACTAATAACTACTCATAAACCGGCAACACTGCGTCAGAATTATTAGACAGGAGGTAGCTGATTATCACTGACAGTCAAAATAATTAAATCGCGTATGCGCTCTCAAATTTGTGATCACGAAAACCGCCTTAATTCTCCTCTTGTTAGTTGGTGTACACTTTGGTCTCGACGGTCATATACGAGTTCTACAAACGTTAATTTCATTTTGATTCCACTCTCTCACTATATTCTACAAATGGCTGAACAAGACTGCAGTGAAAACAAACAGCTAGAGCTGAAAATAAATAGTAAATGAATGAACCGTATCCAATTGGGGTCACGGTGAGTAAAAGGGTTGGGCAATGTTCCGTTCATCACAGAATACCCTAATAGTACCATGAAGTCCGATGGTAATCCATAGCACATCCTCTCAGGACATTCGGGACGTCCTTAGGATGTGCAAAATTGGTAATGCGGACGTCCATTGGACATCCGTGGGAAGCACGGCTCCTCACGACTTCTCACCAAAATTGGACGATCTATAAGGATATCCAATTGACATCCACTTGGGATGTTAATCGGACGTCCCCGAATTACATCAATCGAAAGTACATCTTGGACGTCCTTAGGCCGTGCAATATTGGTACGTCCTTAGGACGTGCAGTATTGGTACCGCGGACGTCCATTGGACATACGTGGGAAGTACCAATGTTTCTACTTCTCACCAAAATTGGACGTTCTATAAGGATATTCAATCGACATCCACCTGGGATGTTCATTGGACATCCCCGAATTACATCAATCGAAAGTACATCTGGGACGTCCTTAGGATGTGCAGAATTATCAGATGTGTTTGTTCCTACATCTCTTTCAGGAATGAGATTATGATATTGTTGTGGGTTACTGTAGATACCAATTTGGATGGAACCAGATTTAATTACTAGGTGAGCTCAGCACTCTCTCACAGTCATTCAATTTGGTTTTATACATGTTTAAAGGATACACACAACTCTACTTGTCTTACGGAAACACCTTTTCCAAAACAGTGTTGAATAGGTTAGTATTAACTATTGAATAGTATAACAAAACTTTTATTTTCATTTATAGATATAACTACACTGAATGGACACAAAATAATTTACAGAACAGTCACTAAACTAATCAATCACAAATGACGATAGAAAAGCCGCCATAGCTGGTAAATACTCAACAATTGTCTGTCATTTCGTCAACACTTCACTTGAACACAGAACACAAAACACAGAAAACAACTTTATGCACGGAATCCATACATAGAGGAATTGTTCGGTTTCAATCCGTATACGAACAAGAGAGACAAACATAGTTTTTTTATTTTCATTGTTGTGAAACGGTGAATCGTATTGGCATACGCACAAACTCGAGAATATGGCCCCTGGTGACCAAGTTGATAGTGAAAAGGGTTTTATTTCAGATGGGTTGTTTTCGCTATAATGTTTAGCCCTATTGTAAATATGCGATCCATTTTATACCTCTTCTGTAAAACCAATAGCTGGGATGTATACACTGGTACTGGGTATACATAGAGGCCTAATAATTGTAACTGTTTTCGAATTTTGTTTAATTTTTATGATCATCCATCCTTCATCTTTGGATGGATGCACCTAGGAAACATTCCGAAAAATGTTCAATTCAGGACATCCCAAGGAAGTCCTCGCAGGGACATTTTCTGAAATTCACTGATTGGGATGACTTCCGATGTGCATCCATCAACTACGTTCCAGAATGTCCCCGTACCAGGACCACCATAGATGCCAAATATATGCCAACCAGGACATCCAATGGATATCCTAGAAAATTCTACAAAATATATCCAAACCAGGACATCCTAAGGAAGTCCTCGCAGAGAGACATTCTAAGATTAACCAATTAGGACGTCCAATATTCATTCATGCGGGATGTTCCTAAATGTCCCGTACCAGGACAACCATGGGAAGTCCTTTCAAAGACATGCCAGAATACTTACTAACAAGGACGTCCGATGGATGTCCTAGGAAACATTATAAAATGTATCCGACCTAGGATATCCCAAAGACGTCCTCGCAGAGACGTTTTATACGATGTACCGATTGGGACATACATAGGAAGTCCTTTGGGGAAATTCATGAAAAAGCACTGAATCAGACGTCCCAAGGACAATGATTTTAAGTCGCGGACATTCGGACATGATTTGTACCAAATAGGGACGTCCCTGGGACATGGTGTGCTATTAGGGTAATGCAAAATTTCATAGTTTGTGTTCATCAATGCTCAAATAACAAACTACTGAAGTTAGAAAACTTTTGGAATTAACATGAATTAATAATAATAATAATAATAATAATAAACACTTTTATTGGTAGAATCAGAGAAAAACAAACATTGACAATAAAGTATACAGATCTACCAGAAGGCAGAGTTAGCTTTTGCCTGAGCCACAGGGGTCAGGCAAGTGCTCTCTACCGCTCATTCAATTGATTGTCGAAATTTACTGGCTTAATTCTTGTTTGAATAAACTTGTGACCAATTAATTTTCTATCGGAGTTCCATTGATTTCCATTTTATTTTCTGAAACTACATGATTTTACTCTCATTTGAATTTGAAAATGAAAAAAATCAAATCTCAAGGGCTCTGTAATAACAATCGATAACGCCCCTTACCTTCATCATCGTTTGCGAAAAACAATATCCAGTCTGACGAAGGTAATGGTGATAACACTCGGCTCGGGGTTGCTTTGACCTTCAGCGGAATCACGTTTTCTGCATATCAAGATAAATCGACGCGCTACCCCTGCGTTCTAAGGGATGCTTAATGAATCTCAACCAGCTGTGCTCGGTATACGCATCTCATTACTGGAACCGTACAGCAGATTTTTTATCGCCTAACGCGACCTAAAAAATCCACTTAATTTATTGCTGTACTTTGGCGTGTTTTCATGAATTAACTGAAACGAATTCATCAACGAAGATCTGGGTACGCTGACTGTTGAGTAAATTAGATGTTACTTTGTTTGTGCATCCAGGCGTTTCATGGAAAAGTTACCAAATTAATAGTAATAAAATTATTTTTCTTTCTATACACTATGAGAAAGTTGAATTTTACCGGCTTCACGGAGAGGAGAAAGTTACCTTCTTTACGGCTAGTCGAGAATAGTATATTACATACCTAGACTCGAAAGTTGGATTTCCTGGCATATGCGATATGAAGGCCGAGGCGAAGCCGAGGCCATCTTATCGCACATGCAGGGCATCCCACTTTCGGGCCGTGGGTTGTATACTATTTTTCTTGATTCCTTAGCCGAAAGTTCTGGCATAATCAATGTTTGTGATTCCATGCAATTAAGGGTCTTCATCCCTGAAAAAAGGGGAGTCAGAAACAATTTTTTTTCTGAGTGGTGAAGGGTTGTATGATTGTATAAAGATAAAAATAACGAAAAAAAAATTCTTTCAGTTTTAATAGTTATTTATGCAACAAGTGCAAAAAGTGAATGTTTATTGCACTCGACGTGAAATTGTCCGACGAGGCCGTTAGGCCGAGTTGGACAACACGTCGAGTGCAATAAACAATTTTTGCACGAGTTGCATACAAAATTTTTTCTACGTCCATGCAAAAAGCAAAAAATGATTTATTGAGGTGCGGCACTAGGTGTAGGAAAATGAAAAGCGCAACTTGAAAACTTTATTATTGATATCGGTTTGCATTGAAACAGGAACTAATACGTTACGAACAATTTAACTCAAACTTTATTTTTACCCTCAATGTTGAAAGTGAACGAACAATTGGTGCAATTTTCAATATGAATATTTCGTAGTGAAGTACCTATTGCCAATCTCACAGAATATCTGCTAAATATGTAGTAGGTTTAAACGTTTATGTTTGTCATGATGACAGCACGTTGAAGTAGAATGACAGATGAGTGCAATAAAAACTTTATTGCACTAGTGCAATAAAGAACTTCTTTTTCCACTGAATATAATTCAATAAAGTTTCGCTTTTTGCATGAATGTAGAAAAATGAATGAAATGGACATTTTTCCCCATTTTCGTTAAGTTCCTCCATCAAAACGAACGAATATTTTGGTGTTGTTTCATTTCAGTATCGAAGTCTATCATTCACTTAGTTAAACGACTTTCTTACTTTTCTCCTAAATATTTTTTTTTTGTGAATAATTCCACATAAATGTGTTGTTTTCGCGAAATGGGTTTCCTTGCTTTATTCCATTTGAAATGAGAAATCTCCAGCTTTATCAAGGTCAACTAATAAAGGTTTGGTCCAGCCGTAGACCAGTGAAAACTAATTTTTACTTACAATTCTGGATTCAGAAATAGAACTGAATTTCTTGTAAATGACACGCCCCTCAGGTTGCTCTTCCCACACGACTGGTGAGGAAAAGAGAGAGTATGACATCTGGCACAGTGTCGGATCGGGAATGGAAAAAAATTAAACTCATTCGGGTCGATCGAAACTATGGAATATTATAACTTTTACAATTTATAGCTTTTTTCAACATGTGTTCATCACTTGAGGAACAATACTCCATAACATTTTTATATTAGGAAAAACCAAGAGGCGCCTCCAGAATGTTGGACGAGTTTCGTGATTTCTGATACAATTCCATTCAAAATTGGTATATAGAAGCTTTTGGGTTTGGGAAGTCATAATTTTTTTTAATAATTCAACGTAGCGGCTCCAAAATATTGGACAAAATTTCTGATTCTTGGTCTGATTCTATTTTGAGTTGGTATAGGTGTAGGGATTTTTGTGGTCGGATAACATGATTTTTTTGTCACTGTTTGATAATTGGAAATGCCAGCTATAAAATGGTGAACGAATGATTATTGTCCGAGTCCGTTCAAAATTAGAATGTAGGGGTTCTTTGGATCGGTGATTTTGACTTTTTTTGTCAAAATCATAAAATTCAAGATGGCGAGATTTGAGATCAGATTCTATTCAAAATTTGTATCTAGGAGTTTTTGGAATAGGAGATGAGTTTTTCAAAACTAAATAATTCAATATGACATATTTTACGAATGATCTAAAGAAAATAACCGTTTTCAGTGCATTTGAATAAAATCTTGTATTAATAACATTTTTCCATTCATATTTTTCAGGAAATACACTATCCACTTCGTCAGGGCTATTTAGCGAGAATCTCGGTGTTAGTGGCATATTTTTACGCATATTCCTAAATAACTTGTTCTTGTGACTTCCATATCGGCAACTTCGTTCTACATTGGTTTCCGATACAACGGTTTATTTGGGCGGTGCCGGGTTTTTGATGTTCCTTTGAAGTTGAAAAGCTACAGCGGACTCTTTTTGAACGTTTCAATGGGGCAGCGCGGCAAGATAAACAATTGAAACATTGACTTGATACCAGGTGATTATTACGGCTTTATTGTTTGTTTCTTTGGCGGCATTTATATCGAGAATAGTAAACATTCGAATTTATTCACTCCATTTTTTTATTCTCATTAATGCTTCTATGTTGGAGAAGAAAAACAATTATTTTTATCAAATTCAAAGACAACTTGCGATTGAGTTATAGATATATACGAGAAATGATTTCAATGTAAAAAGAATACACAGAGACGTTTGTGTCTGGGAATCAATTATGCTTCCAAAGCTGAAAGCATTTTATGTAAATTGAATTCTACCTGAAATATCGGACGGGAATCTTCCTAGAGGTAGAGGAAGAAATTAAAAAAATAAAGAAATATCTAATTTGTTTTAATATCCAGGTATATTAGAATAAAACATCTAGCTAAAACATTGTTTAATTTATTTTTAACAGTTGCATTCGTTCACATCGGTTGAATTGAATGTTTCACGGGTGATAGAGTCTTATATTGTTTCACCCTTTATATAGAATAAGACATATGTACCTAAACTATGTACCTTTCCTGCAAAAAATTAATTCAAATCTAGAAAATAGTTTTCAAGAAAATAACGATCAGATCTTATTGATGACTATTTTCAATAACTAACTTGAAAGTCAAAATCTGATAACTGATGATTTTTAAATTTTTTATTCATGATTCCACATCTGATTTTATATTTTCGAATCAATTCAAATTAATGCATTCATTTACACCTAAATAGTAAATTTTAACAGAATACGACCATAACTCACAAAATAAATGGAATCGATCTTGGAGTTGCCATTTTGAATTATTGAAATACCATTTTCATATAGAATTCAACAATAAATCACAAAACTCGTCTGCCATCTTGAATTCCTGAATTTTGACAAAAAATCATTGTCTTCTAACCCAGAAACAACTATACATAGGTTATAATCTTAGAACCCGCCCAGAAATTACAAAACTTTTCCGTCATTTGAATTCACGAATTTTAACAGAAATCATCAGAATCTCTTAACCCAAAAACCGATTTTGAATCGAATCGGACATAATCACAAAACTCGTCCGTCATCTTGGAACCGAGATCTCAAATTTAACAATTTTGACAAGATTCATAATCTCTGAGCTAGAAAAACCCACAGGCAAATTTTGAATCGAATCGGACCATAATCACAAACCTCGTCCGCCATTTTGAAATTATTAATTTTAACGAAAGATTCATAATCTACGACCCCGAAAACCTGCACCTACTCATTTTGTATCGAATCAGAAACCAAATCACAAATCTCGCTTTTTTGTATTTTCTTTAAAGATATTTATAATGGAGTACCCACCTGCTATTGGAATTTTGAACAGTGAACACCTAGGTATCAAATATCAAATCATTCGGACGTCTGCAAGTGTAAATTTTGTTCAACGATTCCATTACATACTTACATATAGCATACATGTCAAATTAGTATGAAACGTGTAAAAAGAAAAACAAGTATCCCATAAAAGTAATTTTGGTCCAATACATTTAAAAAATAATACAATAGACTGTTTCCGTCAGCGTTGTATATTTATTTTGTGCTGCATGCATTTCATGTTTTATTTGACATTACCTCTTATCTGTTATTTCAGACGTCATTATGTATTTTTTTTGCGGTATACTTCATATTAAAATTCACATTCAAAACATTTCCGAGATAGTTCAATCAGATTTTGCTGAAATATTTTTTCAATTCATGATACGTTGTGAGACTGGATTCCATTATATTTATTCATTTGAAATTTTCGTGCAAACTTTCAGATTACTACAACAAACTGGTTTTGATCTAGATATGTACTTTGGAAGAACGAGCACCGAATTATTTAATTCGGACCTGTATCTTACGAGAATCGCCAAGTTAGAAGTGAGGCGGAGTTTGTATATATTTCGTCGGGAGAACACGCACTGCCATCTGACGATATACCTACGTTTCTTATTTAGGAGGCTAAAGAATCTGAATGCTGCCAGCTGTCGGCTGTCAGCCGGCCATCTTGTGAAGCGCCCATTCTTTTGAGTTTTCTTCATCTGATTAAGTGTGTTATTGACTTCATTTTACATGTACTCACACTTGAGAAGTCTGAAAGAAACCGTTACGATATGGTATATCCAAATGAACCATTATTGCTTTGTTTGATCATTCAGGAGCTTATTCCTCGTTCAGTTATAGTTTTTCTTCCGTTTTTGTCGGAAGCATATCGCTTTCTGAGGTAAAAGAGTATCTTAGGAAACAACAATACAACAATTTTGTAATCTGTTTTCATAAACCACTTTCAAAACTGTCTGCGAAAGAACAAAAAGAACCTGATAATAACACTATAAAACTACTAGAAATCATTTTGGTCATCTAAGCTGAAAAGTCGTACCTATAACTTAAATTTTAATAAGCTTTAGGAAACTGTTACAACTTCATCCTTTTAGATGTTTTATAATTCCATTCTAAGAACATTCTCAACAACTATCTAAACAACAATTTGGTTTCAAAAGAACACAATAATCTGTTCGCCATATTTACAGATTGGCTTTTCGACAGTCGTAATTCGAATATAATCCCAATGAAACTGATTTCTGATATCTACAAAGACAATTTGTTAGTCGTCTTTTCAGGACTAAACGTATTTAAAAGTACCACTTTTCGCACTTGTTAGGTATAGAACTATTACGATGCTTCATAACGTAAGCTCATGCTGACGATGAAATTCATAAAGACGATGTTCAAAATTCGATATGTATTAAAAAAAGTCTTACTCTGTAAAGGTTAGGAGGACTGTATCCTATTTTAAGTCGATTACATTTTTATTCTCAATGATTCTATATTTCACTAATACAGAAGCTAAATCCACTCACGACAAAATTTAAATTGCCAATATCGAATTTCCGTATCATTAGTAATATCGCATCTCGAGTCGTATGTGGTTCTATTGTAATACCTATAAAACGAATGGAATATCCGCTGAAGTATCCAATAACGAATATATTGCATATTGGATTTATCATTGAGTTACTGGAAATGATACATTTATTTACATATTCTTGATAGTAATCAAATCTAAATCGTATAGAAAGTAATCGAAACATATGACTGAAGATCAATCTCTCGAGTATTTCCAATGAAAATATGGCTTTATTCAATTCTTGTCTCCTATCATCCCCAGCCTGAAGCGTGCTCTGGATGGGAATGGGATTGTTGAATTTCGAAACGAGTGATGGAACAAAAGATATACTATGTGAACAACTTATACCGGAGCACCCTAATGAAATCTACAATTTCCAACCTATTCCATTTTTTGTCCTTCAGCAGGAAGAGTATCAAAAAGTTTAGGTTTACACAAATTTACAAAATGAAATTCCAAATTTCATGGCAAAATTACTAATTTCATTAGCGATTTTTTTTCCTGAAATTTTGACTCCGCCACTAGATTCAGCATCGTTCATTGGCAACAAAGTTATAACAATAATAATTCAATGTAGAAGATGGTGTGGGGATTCTGGCAGAAATTCGAATTCCGAACACAAATAATTCTCCTCGAATTATAACATATTAGAATGTCATTTTTGGAAAATAATTAATATGCATAACGTCGAGAAACCGGCTCCTTATGATATCCATTACTGCATCGAATGATATGAAAACATTATTTTGATTTTAATTCCAAATTTTACGATGACTGACAATGATACAATATATCTTGGTCCATAATTATCTAGGCCTAATCGAAACAATTCCAATTTTTGTTGCTTCCACCTTTCAGTCAATTCCATTCATTATTCATATTTCTTTCGAATATTTGTTACAGTATTTTTGAGCCCTTCGAATGATTTCTTTACATAACTTCAACGTATCCTTTCACACAACTCCTGTCTAGTTCTTAGGCGGCATTTGAAAAAAATTTGTACAAGACCCCACAAGAAAAAGTCAAGTGGGGTGAAATCGGGGGACCTGAATGGCCATCTAATCAATTCACTTCCTCGACCAATCCAGTGATGAGGAATCTGTTCAATTCAACCATTGTTTAATAATTCCATCATTTTGCACAGAGCATCCATCTCATTGAAAATGTTAGTTCATTTGCTCAACAATAGTTCAATAGGGAGATTATGAATAGCATTCCATAGTTCAGTTTTGAAAATTTCTTGTAATTTCATGGCATTTATATTGCATTCGAATAAAAAACGGGCATATGATTCGTTCATTCAATATACCGCACCATACATTAACTTTTTCTGAATATTGTGCCCACAAACAAAATTCCTGTCGTTTTTCTTGATATTCGTCTTCCAGGGTATGCAAAAACTTGGGTTTGAATGGTTTCATTTTGTACTTTCTTGGTAATTCAAATCTAGGC
The DNA here is from genome assembly GCA_944452925.2 of Chrysolina oricalcia. Taxonomy (NCBI): domain Eukaryota; kingdom Metazoa; phylum Arthropoda; class Insecta; order Coleoptera; family Chrysomelidae; genus Chrysolina; species Chrysolina oricalcia. Next base: position 41,444,307 of record OX101826.2, read on the forward strand.
TTGTCACTCTCAAACTGGCATTGGGATTATTCTAAAGTGATCCAATATATCATTGTGACAAAATAATCGAGATGGATTTTGTTGTTTAGACAGAAATGTAAATATAAATTGTTTTTGTTGTAAATGAAATTTTGAAATTCTAACTTGCCCAGTAGTTTTTACCTTTTTTACCTGTATTCCTTGCTTTCTTCATAGTACGGGAAGTCAAGAATTTTAGGTACGATGCGCACTGATGAACGCAACCTCTACCGCCAGCCAGACAGCCCTTATGACGTCCGGGAAAGTGAGAGAGAAAGCATATCTAAAAATTAGCCTACCTGAAATTTCCTCTCGAAAATGTTGCTAGCTCTTAGACTATATTTTGTTTGAGTTCAAATCGGGTCGCCAATGAACATGATTTACTCCAAAGAAGTTTTGTGCAGTTCTTGATGTCCATATTTTGTTATCAACGAAAGAAAGAATCGAATAAAATTGTTGTTCATCAATTTTCAGCTTCTTCCCGTCGCGTCGTTATTCTATGTGCCATCCTCAGATCAATAAGTAAACATAGATCGGCCCGATGCTACGTAAACATCATATTCACTGAACCGAAGACAACTTTGTTTATTTACGTACACCTCTCATCCCTAATGTTTTCAAACATTCAAATTGGTAAAAAAATATGATTTTGGTAGGAACCTACCAATAAATGCGTAATCAATCATATTTTATATTCAGACGTATTATTCTAAAAATTCTAGAGAAATGTTTATGTCCAGAAAGGTGTGAAAAAATTACTAAATAGGAAGATATATGTCGTCTTGAACTGATGAAATTTTAGGCACTTCGAGCGGTTACTAGAATTATTTTACTCTTGGCAACACCGCTTGTGACACCGGCCGCGGCGGCCATTGTACCTTGTCGTTTTGTGTTGATGAAGTGTTGTTAGAAATTTTCCTGTGTGTTTTCGTGGTTTTTGTCCTGCTTAAACAACTAAAAGTTACATTTGGAATATTTTTCAAAATAGTGCAGTGGTTCAGTGAGTCACAATGTCGAAATACTGCTTTGTTTGCAAATCAAATGATAGTAAACAAACATTCCACAGGTGAGGTTCCAGTGGCGTCGAATGCAGCACGATGCAATTCATGCAATCAACCGTATTCGTCAAATATAATATTGGAGGACAAAGAAACTCATTCAAAATTACAGATACGAAAAGCCTATGGCAAAGTGATTCCTCAATGTTTGTTATAAATATCTGTGAGCAGGGGAAAAAATATTGAGGCTTATGAAAGGAAAATTGAATTTATTTTCCAATAATATTGACATTGTTAAAATTCTAACAGTGAGGACAATTAATGATATACCAAAGGAAATTTTTGGAAATCATTTCTTTGAGGAAGAGCCTTTATCAAACCATAGTTTTGCCTTGGTAAAGGTAAAATACTTCAAATATTTTTCAAAATCTGATTATACCTTGAATTGTCAATAAGCGGAACTGACAAAGTAGAAAGGGTCAGGTTACTTTTGACAACGACAGTTCTATTTAAAAATCAATAAATACCAAGTGTTGAAATCCTCCTGTACTGAGCTTTCTTGAGAATCATTCTTTCACATACACTTAGACACTTTATATTTATACATTTGTAATATTGTATGTTAGGCTTAAAATTAAATAAATAATAGTAATATTTGCCAATTTGTTATTATAACGTGTGATATAAGCATATATTTCATCCAATAAATATTTTAATTCCTGTGTTAATGTTGATTTTACCTTATCGTATACCTTGCCATCTTGTGATCACTATATTCCTGTCCAAAATAAATGCGTTAATAAAGAGTTATATTTCTACTTTCGTGTCCAATTACTTTTCCCAGACGTAATCTATATAATATATAATGCAATAAATGTTTCTGGGAAAAGTAATTGAATACAAAAGTAAAATTAGAACTCTATATTAACGCATTCATTTTGGACAGGAATACAGTGATCACAAGATGGCAAGGTATACGATAAGGTAAAATCAACATCAACACAGGAATTGAAATATTTATTGACAGAAATATATGCTTATACCACACGTTATTGGCACATTGGCAAATATTACAATTATTTATTTAATTTTAAGCCTAATATACAACATTACAAATGTATAAATAAAGTACAACATTATTAAGCAATGTAAATAAAACGACTATTTGAGAAAACATTACAAAACAAAATATACATACATATCACCAAACATTAGATCAGATCACATTCACATTCCAAAATCAGCAAAAAAAAAACAAAAAAAATACTAAATATCTCAATGAGCTGTCACTATTTTTCCTTAATGATGACACAAGTTTACTGAGTTAGAATTTTTTCAAAATTGTGGTAGTTTATCGAATTCGTCTAAGCCTTTATGAAACCTACAATTCATTCCAAATTTCGTATTAAGTTTTATTAATGTAAAAATTGCTATGTCAAGAGAGAATACAATATTTCTTAGTTCATTAATTATTGTCAAAGAGACATTACCCTTTCTACTTTGTCAGTTCCGCTTATTGACAATTCATGGTATATTCGGATTTTGAAAAAAATTTGAAGTATTGCCTTTACCAAGGCATAACTATGGTTTGATAAAGGCTCTTCTTCAAAGAAATGATTTCCGAAACTTTTAAGCAAGTCCTTTGGTATATCATTAATTGTCCTCACTGTTAGAATTTTAACATTATTGGAAAATAAATTCAATTTTCCTGTCATCAGCTTCTATGTTTTTCCCCCTGCTTACAGATATTTATAACAAACATTGAGGCATTCACCATTTTGCCATAGGCTTTTCTTATCTGTAATTTTGAATGAGTTTCTTTGTCCTCCAATATTATATTTGGCGAATACGTTTGATTGCATGATTTGTATCGTGCATTTGACACCACTGGAACCTCGCCTGTGGAATGTTTGTTTATTATCATTTGTTTTGAAAACAAAGCAGTATTTTCCACATTGTGTCTCACTAAACCACTGCACTATTTTGAAAAATATTCCAAATGTAACTTTAAGTTGTTTAAGCAGGACAAAAACCACGAAAACAAACAGGAAAATTTTAACAACACTTCATCAACACAAAACACTTGCACTTGCGTTCTCTGATGCTATGAGGAACGTTGCACAAGTATCTGTTAGATTTAATTCAATCCCCGTCGTGGTCTTAGCCAGGAGAGTAGTTGTTTTCTGACAGATACTTGCCATATGAATGAACTGGTCCAAAATTCAGGAAGGATAATACTCAACAGAATGAACAAATTATTTATAGATGCTGGAGAAGGTTTCTTAACTCATAGGGCCAGTTGCATACAGAATTTAACAGACAAATAAATATTTGATTTGATGATTACTATGGCAACGCATGTCTAAGCTCACCGGTTATGTTACCTACGTAAACAGAAGGCTTTATGCAACTGGTCCATATTTATTCAAATATTCGTTTTGATTCGTTGAAACTTGATCTACACAACGTAAACCCCCAGGCACCAAACTTGAAATATAGTCAAGGAACTTGTTAAATCTCTCGAATTAATTACTTCAGACCATAAATAATGCTTTATTTTTGATAGCTGAAAACTCCTAGAATCCAACTAAGGAAAAAATATCATCATAAATCACAAAACTAATCCGCTATCTTGAATCCCCAAATTTTGATAAAAAGTTATTTGCTGTCAACCCCCGGCTTTTTATTGACCCTAGGAATTTTAAGACAAAACCGTGACATAACTTGTAGCAGCTCACATGTACTGCATTTGCATAAGTAATTTTGACCCCCTTAAAAAAGCACGGCACTGTGCTAGAGGTGTTGTGTTATGGTTCGAATGTCAAAAACCCGAAACAAAACAGTTTCCGCAAGAATGGACCTTTCCAAGAGGTATGAAATAACACTGAAATTAGAAAGTAGATACGCTAATATCACTCGGGATTTTTTATTTATTTTTTCTGACTGCTACTTTCTCTATAATCAGAAGAAAAGTGGGTTCGTGACGTCACATTCATCAAAACTAAACTTGGCAACGTTGTTAAAGTTGTGCACCAAATTCTCATTCAAATATAAGGTGTCGTATGACAGTTGTCATTTGATACCAGATGGGTTCTTTCGTCTGTTTCACGGTGCGATCAATAAGAATAGTTTGTCTCTGTCTAACTCATTTGCCTACCCATTTGATACAAATGAAGCAGTTCCATCAGATCTAAACTTCAACGAACACTACCTTGATTTATTTTTGAGGTTAGTGCGGTTTTCTAAGCTTTGAGAGCTTTTGTTGTTTGTGTTCTAAAATTTGTTATTAATTCCTGTATCTCCAGTACCTGTATCCCTGCAATAACTGAACATGTCGAAAAGGTGCTTTGTACCCGGTTGTCTGAACACCAGTGCAAATTCCAATAAACAATTTTTGTATGCACCTAAAGATGAAGCGCGTCGGAAAATGTGGTTCGAAACAGTGAATAAACGTTTTGTGAAAAGCGGAAATATATGTTTTTGTGAAGAACATTGCCAAGTGAGTACTTTACGTTATGTTATTATTGTATTCAAAGCAGAGTTCAAGGAAAGATTTAAAATATTAGTCATTGCAAAAAAGACGAACTATCAAAATGAATGTTGATTGTTGAATGTAAATAAAATAAACATTAACCTCACATCTCCATATAACTTTTGACAATTGAGAACTGTTTTTACGATTTGCTGTGTTGTCAATGCTCGTTCTTCATCAAAATAATGGTCCTTTCAGAAAATTTGAAAGTTACAAATACAATAAAAAATAGCTAATATGTGGATTTTTATGTATGAGTTGATCAAGTGACAATGTATTGATTATTTCTCAACGGCTTATATCATTCTAGAAGTTATATTTTTAAGTAGAACGGTATTGCCTGTTTCGGAACGTGGATTATGGTGGGAGGTATTTCCGATGAACGTGACGTCAGCGGCACACTTTCTAATGTGATATTTTTTTTAAAATGAAAGAAAAATAATGGAACTTTTTGTTAAATGGACTTTCAGACTAACAACTATCGATTTAAACGAGTTTTGTAATTTATTTTCCGTATCTTCGGTTCAGTGAATATGATGTTTACGTAGCATCGGGCCAATCTATGTTTACTTATTGATCTGAGGTGCCATCTCTATCGAATTCCTCCTCACTCGCGATTTCACTACCTTTCATGGATCACTACAGAGCTTCATTAGTTTATTCCAAATGTGTACCCCTTCCTAGATGGTATGGACAACAATTGGTGTTACGAACTTCTACCAGAAACCTCAATGATCTGCTACGTTTGTGTTGACATTGTTGCAGACTATTAGAATTTGTCAGAAATATTCATGAATAATGGTGTGTTTTTAAAATTAAATTGTCATAACTTTGTTGCCAATGAATATTTTGTGATAAAATTTTAGCATTTACCTAGAAATTCCACGAAAAAAATCGCAAATGAAATTTAGCAATTCAGAACATTTGTACGTGTCTGTCTCTGGAGTTCATGGTCACAATAATCTTGGAAATGACGAATATCGAAGAGGCAGACATTTAGAGCTCTGCATTATCCCGAAACGGAGTTGTGGAAAAGTTAAAAAAAAAGCTCTATTGAGTCATTTGCTCACGGTTCCCATTGAGCCCATTCGATTCATTATGACTCCTTGGATACGAAAAAACACTTGGTAGACACTTCGCTCACTGATTTTTATCTGTACAATTGTTTGAGTTTCAGGGAATCAAGGGAAAGTGGGTATAACATTGGATTATTGTGATTCTTTATAGTTTTACTATCATTATTCTGTTTGATATTATTCGCTGAAGTCACTGTAACGATTCAACTTCTGGAGCTGAAATCTATGGAATAATATTTTAGTAAAATGCCCACCAGAAATGAAATGCGTTCGGAACTTTTGTCAGAAAGTATTTTTTTTCAGGTAGATGAAACTATAATATTCAAGAAGCGTCGTATAACAATTATACATGAATAACTGAATGCTTGAGGGGAAAAAAATTCCAGCAGTGGGATTCAAGCTCACTCTTTAAACGTCATATTGACTATAAACATCAAAAAAATTCCAGTGTAATTTCATACTCCTTACCCTGAGGAGGACACAAAAATTTCCGGAAATTTTATATACTAGTCATAAAAAATACAGGCCTTTAAATGGTCGAAAATGTTAGGTGTGGAATTTTCAATAATATTAAGTAGACGTAGAATTTTGTACTGCTAAATTGGCGCGATCGTCGAAATAAAAAAACATTTTTAAATGGTCTGCCTTTGGAATATCACAGGCCTGGATGTCTGCCTCATAGATTTTCTTGATTTTTGTAAGAAACCTAAACATCAGTTCAAGAGGCAGACAGGTGCGCATAATATAACACACCCTGTTTACATTTTTGAAGCGCTGTCAATAGACAACGCAGAGGCAACATGCTGGCAGACTACTTTTCCATGGTCCTTCTCATCGTTTTCAATCGAACAATTCAGGTCTGTCAAGTTTTTACTTCATATACAGCTTTTTGAATCATAAAAATAACTTTGTCTACCTCATCGATTTTCTGTGTTAACAAGATGATAGTGACCATCAGCCCCAGAGGCAGGCATGTGCGCAAAATATAGCACACCTTTTCTTAACATTTTTGAAACGCTGTCAATTGACAACGTAGCGCCACCATGGTGACTGATGCTATCCTTGATGCCTCTGAAGGTATAATTATCGCTATAAATAACATCTGCCACGTGTGCCAATTATATCGAAATTTTGCTCGCCTCCTTCCTAGCTAATATATTTACATATTTTTGATGGTAATAAAATCAAAATCGTATAAAAGTAATCGAAACATATGACTGAAGATCAATCTCTCGAGTATTTCCAATGAAAATATGGCTTTATTCAATTCTTGTCTCCTTTCATCCCCAGCCTGAAGCGTGCTCTGGATAGGAATGGGGTTGTTAAATTTCGAAAGGAGTGATGGAGCAAAGGATATATGAAGTTGGTATAGGTAGGTATATTTTTTATGATATTCATGGAGGACGGGGTGAGAATTTGATATTAGCAGCAACGATGTAGTCTGGCTGTATTACAGCGTCTGCTTGTTGGAAAATGTCTGGTCTTGAGACCGACTTGAAATTTCATACCTGTCAGATAATATTTCACCAGACGTTCTTGTGCATTATTCTCAAGGACTACGTTCGGGAATTGCAAGGAGCTGCTCGAATGTTATTGAAGAATGTAGAACTGAATTCAGGAGGATGAATTACCTCACATCAAAAATGATGTCGGGTGTTGCGGAAAAACTCCATTAGATGCATCTTTCATTTAAAATATTTGTAATCAACTTGCTGAGGTGTAGAATGTTTACAATATCGTTTGTATGTAGGTTTTCTTAAGGTTTATGGAATAATTTTGAATTTTGACTACTCTATCCGTGAAATGTTGGTCGCTGCAAGAAGATTGATTAGAACCAGGCATTACCAAAAGAGTTAACTTCACTTTGAAGAAAGGTCACAAACACACTAATATTGTCACGCAATTGGTAATTGATACAAATTGTTTCGACATCGCTTATAGTATAATTGTTGTCATATTTGAAATAAAAACAGTTCAATATACTGAGATGCTGCAGAAATACGTTATTTGGTCGGTGTAGTTCTCCAATGAGTTTAATGACACTGCAACGTGTAATGACATAATTGAAAATAGCACAATAGGAATGTAAGATGGATGAATTAAATCTTCATCACATACCCCTTGGTGAAAGAAAATATTAACGAAATTTTCTTTTTCTTTGGTATCATTGAAACTACACCGAATAGTTGTAATTAGGTTTCACTTTTTAATCACTGTTATTTTTATATTGTCCATTTCAATCACTATATTCGGGTGTTAGTCTTTCATCACTGAATAAGGACCCTTTGAAAGTTTTGAAACGAGGTCAAGATATAGAGTTATGCCTAAACAATCGCGATTTTCAAAAATCACGGGATTTTGGCATAACCTGAATCTTGACCTCGTACGCGGATCAAACTTGGCAAAAGGTATGTTCAGCACCATATCTACCAAAATGTGAAACCAGCAAACATTCACAAACTGACTAGTTTTCAAACGCAACCCTCCCCTCCTTGACCTTGACCTGGAGAAATTTTAAAACTACATCCTGAAGACTTGGGGCAACAAAAATGCTATTTCCTGCCCACCAGACGGTTTCTGTACCTGTCAGTGAATCATTTAGGCAGCTCTTCAACTGATAGGTTCTACTGAATCTAAGGATATATTCTCAAAAGCGTATGATGCAGGTGTTGCTATATATTCAGGGGTTCTACAAATGGATCAGAGTGTTTAAATCTTTGGCAGCCGTTACAGATTTTTACAAATTCTTCTTGTCATAGTACAGTCCCTTCCTGTTGTAATACCTTTCATCAAACTGGGTTTTCATTATTTTATATTCTTCAACCTCTGTCATTGTATCCAGAAAGACGCACAATTCCTAGTTTTTCTTGCAGACAATTGTGAAGCCGTTACGTTATATCGTTCAATTGTTATTGTATATTATAGTCAATAACTTCCTCACATTCAAGTAATAAGACTCAATCTATCATTGTCAGCACTTACTTTCGTTTGACTCAAATAAATATTCAGAATTACTTATCACAGCCCTCCTCTTTTGAGTTTTGATTCAATAGTAATATTTTGACTCCAACGAAAGAAGACGGAAACTAATTACTTGCGAGAAAATTCAGATAGCCTCATAAGAAATTCATAACAGAACCCAAAAACACCAAGCATCTTCCAAAAATTGGTTTAAATCTTCACGTTCCAGTACACACATTTCTTGATTATTTTGTGCACATTTAATTGTTTCATCCGATTCTTGTTGAAATAGTTTCAGTCGTTGTTATTTTAGTGGAATAATTTTATCCGAATATGTCAGCTAACGAGAATTTAAGAATTCTATCATTTGTTGATTTTATTGAAAATATGAACAAGATGTTCATAAACTCAAATGTGGAATCATCTGTGACTGAAAGATAAACTTTAGTCGCTAATTTCCATCGTACAAGATAACCTCTCTTGGAAGGGATTCATGTTGTGAAGGGAAACATTCTCAATTGAAAATTGAACCAAAACTTGACACCTTTGGAAATGGAAAAAACCTACGATAAACTGAAGTTACTTTTTTGTAATATCTAACAGAAAACAACTACTTCCCCGGCTAAAGCCTCGCTGGACATTGAACTACATCTGATAGATATTTTGAAAGACCATATACAAGTAGAGAGAAAAAATCTGAAAGTGAAAATTTGTATTTTCATTCTGATAATTTTTACAGGTTTTATGTCAGAATTTTATTATCAAAGTGTCACAGCACAAGAAAAAGTCCAACAATTCCATAATTTCAGTGTGAAATTGCTTCTGAAGACTATGTTTTCTAATTCTTCCGACCTCCCTGATGATCTTAGAAGAGTGAAATAGATTTTTGTCGACCAAAATGTATTGGAAGCCTAGCGAAACAGATGCAATTTACGCATCAATGAAAGGAGCAATTTTCTGTGAGTGATACTTCTGAATAATATACTCCCTCATCTCATTAATAGATGAGAACCTTCAATGGAAACTGGACATTTTAGAAATAATCAACTATCTGAATAAAAATGCAAATTTTCACTTTCAGATTTTTTTTCTCAAGTTTTATAGGGTCTTTCAAAATATCTATCAGGTGTAGTTTAATGTCCAGCGTGACTTCAGCCGGGGAAGTAGTTGTTTTCTGTTATATATTACAAAGTAGTAACTTCTTTTTATCGTAGGTTTTTTCCATTTCCAGAGGAGTCATGTATTGGTTCAATTTTCAATTGAGAATTTTTCCCATTAAAATCTATAATCTGGTCAACAGTTTGGTGTTGCCATTTTTCAACTTCTCAGTGTGGAATTTGTTCATTGAAAAAAAATTAGGTGAGTTCACATTAGAGTGTTTTAAGACCTAGATGAAAAAAATATAATTTTTCTACATTCATGCAAAAAGCAAAACTTTATTGAACTATATTCAGTGGAAAAAGAAGTTATTTATTGCACTAGTGCAATAAAGTTTTTATTGCACTCATCTGTCATTCTACTTCAACGTGCTGTCATCATGACAAACATAAACGTTTAAAACGTTTCTTTATCAATTACCGAAATGAAAAGTGCACCGTCCAAGCTATTGGTGTGAACACGTTTGCTAAAATCCCGACTGAAATTGCAAAATTTCTGAATTTGGAGAATCTTCATCTATACACAGGGCACTGCTTCAGGAGATCCTCCGCAACACTTCTTGCCGATACTGGAGCAGATATACTAGAGCTCAAACGACACGGCGGATGGAAATCGTCGACAGTAGCGGAGGGATACGTAGAGGAATCACATGCAAACAAACTCGGTGTTGCAAAACAAATATTTCAGCCTGAAGGAAATAACGATGTACAGTTACCAAGTACTAGTACGTTTACAGCAGTAACAAATCAAGAAGTGGATTTGAAAAGTACTTCACTACGAAGTATGCATATTGAAAATTGCACCAATTGTTCATTCACTTTCAACATTGAGGGTAAAAATAAAGTTTGAGTTAAATTCTTCATAACGTATTCGTTCCTGTTTCAATGCAAATCGATATTAATAATAAAGTATTCAAGTTGCGCTTTTCATTTTCCTACACCTAGTGCCGCACCTCAATAAATCATTTTTTGCTTTTTGCATGAACGTAGAAAAAATATTGTATGCAACTCGTGCAAAAATTGTTTATTGCACTCGACGTGTTGTCCAACTTCACGACAATTTCACGTCGAGTGCAATAAACATTCACTTTTTGCACTTGTTGCATAAATAACTATTTTCCGCTATTTTGCAGTTTGGAACATAAATATCTGTATGATAAATTTAGTACACTGAGAGCTAATGGCATTGCATAATGTGGAAAACAACCCCATTTTATTGAAATACATTTTTTTGCTTTATTTTCGCAGTATCATTGATTGACATGGCTGAGATAACGTTTATTTGTTTGGATATAGGTTCAGAGAAAAAAACAAGAAAATGAGGAGTTCAGTCGCTCAAAAACTTACCAGATTCAGTTGAAGTAGATTGGGATTGAGGCATATGAAATATATCTTGGAATGTCACATAAGGCTGTGATAGTACTTTATTCGTTTCAACATGTATTCTAATTCAGAGTGGTCCAACGAAAAGCATGCACCGAGCTTTTATCGTTTTTGTCGAATTGCAAGCAAAAATGCTCGGACACGTGGAGATCGCCTTTGAGGGGGACACATTTTAGATATATTTTGCAACTTGTGCCTTCAACCCCCTAGCGAGGGGGTGTCAACACTAAAATTTTAAAGGGAACGTGGGGTCGAGTGATATATCATTTGAACGGACACAAAATTATCATTCCAATGATACCCTATGTGTCAATAAAACTGAAGAAGCAATGAGAGCAACATACTGGCAAAGACTTCCAGGGCTAAGGCAGGCCAAAGATCTCCTCGGCAATTTCAACCGAGCAAGATCGAAAACACTGATTAACCTCAGCAAAATTAGTCTAAAGACAACCACATGATTTCTAACAGGGCATTGCAGACTCAAAGAACACCTAAGGAAGCTAGGCTTGGAGGAGGAAAACACCTGCAGATACTGTGGGGAACATCCAGAAACACCTCATCACATATTGATGGAGTGTTATGCTGTACACCACAAAAGATTAAATATACTGGGATCACACCAGCTGACTGTGGAAGAAATACCACAAATGGACCCCCTCAAAATCCTAAAATTCCTGAAGGAATTGAGGCTTGAGGGGCTGCTGTAAACGAGAACACCTTGAGATAGCAGAAGAAGATGGGGCACAATAGATCTAACTAGGTCGCAGCGCATCAGTCACCATCCATACCTACCAATACCAATACCCTATGTGTTGAAATTTACTGAAACAGTTAATGCGAAAACGGCTTCAAGAATATGAACCCGATAATTTTGGTATAAATGAAAAATACAAAAAGTTTTGGTTACTAGGAATTGAAACATTCACAAGTTTTAGTACGTTTCAATATTTGTTACTTGTAATAGTGCTTTGGAAAAAAATAAACAAGCTGTTAAATTAATTTATTAAAACGTTACTTCAACAAGTGTTCAAATTGTGACCCATTTGCTTCCATACAATAATACAGATTGTGTTCAAATCAATGTCTAACATTTTGTAGCATATCAGGTGTTATGCTTCTGCACTCTGCTATAATCTGTTGGCGAAGATCTTCTACGGACTCGGGCTTCGTAGCAAAACATTTATTTTTCAAGTGTCCCCATAGAAAAAAGTCCAAAGGTGATGAATCAGGTGACCTGGCAGGCCATTCCATTGGGCCTCTCCTGCCAATCCACTGTCCGGGGAACCGGTTACCTAAAAATTCTCGTACAGGAACAACATAGTGCGGAGGTGCTCCATCTTGCTGGAAATGAAACCGATCAGCATTATGATTTGGGTCATCTTCTATTATTTGTATTTGTCTTCAAGCATGTTTAGGTAGATTTCACCATTTAAATTAATATCCAGGAATGAAAAGTGGTCCTATGATATGACTTCCTAATATGCCACACCAGACGTTTATTTTTTGAGGGGCCTGGGTATGAACCTCACGGAATAAATACTGTCATCCCAGTAACGGCAATTATGCCTATTCAAAACTTCATTCAAATAAAATGTACACTCATCTGTAAAACAAATATTAAATAATAAGTGCGGATCTTCACTTAAACGCTGACTCATTTGTTCACAAAATTGCAGCCTTCGATCAGGATCATCCTCATTTAGTTCATTGTACTAATTTAATATTGTACGGATGAAATTTGTACGCTTTCAAAATCCGTATTATGGACGAACGGGACACCCCTGAGGCTTCAGCTAGTTGACGGGTACTTTGAGCATGATCCAATTGAACATGCCCCAAAACAGCGACTTCCACAGCTTCATTTCTGATTGGGTTCTGCGGCTGGTGTTTCACGTTACAAACAGACCCGGTATCGATAAACTTTCTAACTAACTTGGTAACATACGAATCATTCACATTTGTATCGGAATGACTGTCCTTAAACAAGCGAGCTGTACGTCTAGCACAACTATTGTTTTGAGAATACACTTTCACAATTTCAACTCGTTCTGGAATAGAATAAACCATTTTGTACAGAGAAATTGAAATAACTCCAACAGCAACCACAGTGAATCAATGAAGGAAGTAAAATAAACGTTTACCTAAATTATTTTCCTACACATAACTGCAGTTTTTTTCCTACACTTATCTGCAGTCGTTTTCGACAAAAAAAACGCAAACGATAAATGTGGAATTCAGTTGTGATAAAAAAAAAATTATCGTTGAAATGTTGCTTTCGGTAAAATGAAGTAATTTAGGAATGATTGTCGTTATCCTGATTCCTAGTAACCAAAACTGATTTGTATTTTTCTTCAATACCAAAATTATCGGGATAGTGTTCTTAAAGCCGTTTTTGCATCAACTGTTTCAGTAAACTTCATCGGATAGATAATTTTGTGCCCGTTCAAATGATATATCACTCGACCCTACGTTCCATTTAAAATTTTATTTGTGACACCCCCTCGCTAAGGGGTTAAAGGCACAAGTGTCTCCCTCAAAGGCACACTTCACGTGTCCGAGCATCTTTGCTATGAATTCCAAAAATAAGAGAAAAGCTAGGTGCATACTTTTCGTTGGACCATTCTGTATGTATAATTTCTTTTACTGAATGTCAGTGGCTTGTTTATTTACAAAAATTTGTGTTCTCATATTATCATCTCCTACATACCGTTTGCTGATGGTGTACTAAATTCAGCACAATCCGTATCACAAAAATTGGCTGCCACAAACAAATTTCCATATGCTTGCAGAATTTTCAGAATTATCATTTAGAAAAACAAAAATTTGTGATTGAAATGGTTTTAACTCAGCTGTTTTTTCGACTTTATTACTTTATTCAAAAAGTGTGCCATTCCAGATATTATTATTATTTTTTCAATGTGTTTTTACTCTGTTGTTGTTTTTTATGTTCTTCATAGATCTAATTAGATGTATAAGACTTATACTTACTTTGTCAATAAGATCAACGCTTTGACAATAAAGCATATCTATTATTATTCATATTATTATTACTCAAAAACCATTTGTTTTACGAATTCGAATTTGTACCAAATACCTTAACGATCTCTTACTTTTCCGATTGTCAGAACTAGTCTGAAAAATTCCTAAATGATGGTGAGTTATCAAAATTAATGTAGTTAACTTTGTTGCCAATGAATATCTTTCAATAAAATTTCAGGATTGACCTGATTGAACGATGCTAAATGTAATTGTGGAGTCAAAATTTCCCAAAAAAAAATCGCTTATTATACTTACCAATGTTTAACAAGAAAAAATAGAACTAAACATTGTTATACATTTCTAAAGTTTGTGCAAACATAGGCTTTTTGGTACTCTTCTTGCTAGAAAAGGAAAAAATTTAAACAATTGAAAAAAATAGATTATATAAGGGTGCTCCGGTCTTTAGTGGAACACACTGTATAAGATATAGTCGAATAAACTATCTATCTATTCAACATAAAAATATTTCTCACATGACCGTTTCTTTCAATCATTCTTCCCCTTTTTCAAATCATCAAATTTTAATTGTGAGTAAACAATATCGAATTCTCTCCGACAGACATTTTTATCTCCCCCGAGAGATAATTTCTGTAATTAATGATGTAACAAAGTGGTGCAATATTGGCTATATTTAGGGGTTGACTAATCTATTAACAAGCATAGGGTGGCGTATAAACGACAAAGGAAAGCATATGTAGCGCGCGTGTGTTTTCAGATGACCCCACGTTGAAGAGCCCTATAGAATTCTGTCTGAATCAATGACTAGTGAGCGATGATTTCAGAGTGTTGAGTGTTATCTGGCCATCGGAACAGTTTATTTTTTGTGAGCAGAATGGGTGAATTATGGTGAACAATTCAGTTTTTCTTTTTTTAGATTCATTTATATTCGTTATGGCTTGATTTTTACATAATTCCTCTGTAGCGAAATGAGTTTGTTGGAGTTCTGAATACGTAATTTACACGGTTGACTATGAAGTGTGTCATTAACGCAGATGCGGAAAGCTAAAAAAAGTCATTATGTAGGACCTTTCAGCACGTAATGACATAGGTTTAATTTCCGGTTGAATTACTATTTAATTCTTCCATTATCCTGGGCCTTTGGTTCTTTTGAAGATTCAATTGCTCTTTTCCATAAAAGAGATGCCTTGACCAAATGTAATAAGAGAATGATAAATCGGATTTTACTGACAGAAATTAGTGAGGAAGACAATGACACAAGTGATTGTCCCTTAGTTTCGATATAGTTGTGAACAAATACATGAATATAATTAAAATAATGTCAAGCACCTGGTAAAGCATAGCGAATTATTCTAGAAACCTTCAGTGAATTTGATGGATTCATCTAGAAGCACTAATTTTTGTTCTGGTACAGACGTAGAATATTCTTAATGCATTATATGACAAGTAGTCAACAAAAGCAAAGCATCGTTCATGATGTGCAGAAGAGCTTTTGGAAAAACATCGGGAATGAAACAGAATGTCATACACTGGCTTTACACCGCGATCATAAGACTTTAGCCGATTCTACAGTGTAGTCTGCTTTCCGTGATCAGTCACTGGAAAAACCAATGACATATTACGGCTAGACTCCGTTATTTATATTTTGAGCTGAGGTCACACTCTAAGCACCATTTTTATTGCCGTTTGTTTTGCGGAAAATAGTTGCCAGTCAAAGTGACATGAATTACAGATAATTTAGTCATTTACTTCATAGAGAAGGGAACAAAAGTAGCAACTAGAAAAGGAAAAGTTCCAAAGGACCAGTTTCGTTAAGTTATAAATTGGTCGTACTTTAATTTTTACTTTATTGGCAACCATGAACATTTATCATTAAAACTGGGTTAGTAAACTTTTTAAACTCTTTATCTCCTGAATATGCTAACTTTGTTGGCGAAACGCGCGTCGACTGTAATTTTGACGTGGTTTTGGTAGTTTCATTTTCTTGAAAACGAATGTACTGTTTTGAAAACCAGAATCTTTTATAGGAAATATAATATCCGAAGAATAAAAAATTTGAAACTTTTATTCAAGCATATCCTGATGATATCTACGCATACACATTCAAAGTCAAAGAAATTCAAAGTTATATTTGCTAAAAATCAGTTTAACATTTTAGAAGTGCAGAGTTCCATATCCAAGAACATAACAAATGTCACCAAAAGATTTCAAATTATTATGCCGATCATGTCTTAAAAAAAGGGGATTATTCAACTTATTTGATACCAAACACGAAAATTCCTTATTGAGTGAATTGTACGGTATGATATGTTAATTTCAAGTAAGTAAACATTAAAATAAATTTCATAATTATCTTCAATATGGATTTACAGTTGACCTGTTTACCTGTGAAGATATGTGACAGTTGCGTAGATTTTCTTAAACAAGTTTTCTTTTTCAAGAAACGAGCTGGAAAATTTAAAACAATCCTAAAAAGTTTATTTGTGAGGAACGAAGAACAAACGTCATATCCAAATGGAATTATAAAGTGTGAAAATGAGATTGGCAATGTCAACTATATTCGCTTTGATCAGTGTGATTTCCACAAGAAAAGAGATGTCAAGAGTCGGAAACAATTGAAAAAAATTCTAATGCAAGGGTTGAAGAACCCGTATTATCTCCGAATAACATTGGTGATACGTGTGAAAGTGACAAACAATATGATCACATTGAAGGGTGTGATTTTTCTCAAGAAAATTCTTCTGATGATGGTAATAAACTAGAAATAACTTACACTCAAAATTCCATAAAGAACGCTCGTCCAGAAAATTACCAGTAATTTCGAGTAACAAACCGAAAAAAAAATCACATGTCCGTTCTACGCCTTCCTAGATAATATTCCGATTTATAAAAGCGATGATAAGGGAAATTGTATTAACCAATAACTTCATTCAACTCAATTGGCAAGTTGCTTGAAAAGTGACTCAAAACATGAATTGATGAAATTTTGGAAAAAGAGGTAAAATTCATTTTTCTTCGCAATATGGATTTCTAGAAAGAATGAGTACTGATAATGCCATAATAATAAAAATACTATCGGTATATTTTTAGAACTGAAAAATGCATTTGACACTGTTTCCCATAAGAAACTTTTCGCAAAACTATCCAATTATGGTAACCGAGGTTGCCTTGAACTCTTCAGAAGTTATCTGACTGATAGACAACAAGTTGTTGTCATATGCCAATTCAAGATGATTTTGTTTCCCACAACTGATAGACAACAAGTTGTTAAACTTTGTAATTTCACTAGTCATATTCAACAGATGACATGTGGAATTCCGCAAGGAACAGCATTGGGACCACTACTCTTTCTGATATATGTTAATACAATTTTATGAAAACGAAAATTTCCGGTGAATTCGTTTCTTATGCTGATGATACTGTGGATAATTATTGTTAGTAGAATCTCATGGGAAGAAGAAGCACGACTCAACCCTTTCAGTCGCACCATCCTCAATAATTCAGTACACGCTATTTGGAGCATTCTCAAAACTCAAGAATTCTAGTGAAGATTTTTATATGTTGATTTCTGTATTCCTGCCATTGACACATAGATGGCGGAGAGTCAGTTGGTTATTCTGGTGTTATGAGGAAATACGTGTCTGTGGTTTGCAAAGTTACCTGATGCTAACAGGTATACTGAACTGTATCTTCATTTATATCTTTGTATCCATGGAATAACTGATTATTTCTGATCGTATGGTATAATATAAGGACAGATTCTATGTATTTGTACAGTATTTTTCAGAAATACACTGGGTATTAGTTTATTCATACCTGTAAAGGTGGAGGTCACCAATTGAGGTCAAATGAAAGTTGTTTTGTTTTGTTTCTGAAAAAAATGTCTTCCTGAGAATATTCAACTGAAGAACAATTATTGGAAAAACTTCAGGTAGGGCTGTCCGATATAGAATATTTGGCATGTTGAAGAGCCCTATAGAATTCTGTCAATCAATGACTAGTGAGCGATGATTTCAGAGTGTTGAGTGTTATCTGGCTATCGGAACAGTTTATGTATTGTGAGCAGAATGGGAGAATTATTGTGAACAATCAGTTTTCTTTTTTTCAGATTCATTTATATTCGTTATGGCTTGATTTTTATATAATACTCTGTAGCGAAATGAGTTTGTTGGAGTTCTGAATGCGTAATTTTCACGTGGTGAAGGGATAACCTAGAGGAGATAGTGTTACGCACCTGATTTGCGACGATATTGCTCATCAAGAAGAAGTTATTTGTATTAATGGGAGAAATTGTAAATAGTACTTGTCAAAAGAACATCAAACTGATAATGAAAAATGGGTTAAATTATAGTGTCTTCCGCTTTAACCTAAACGATAGTTTTATTCGTCAGCAAGTCTCCAACATGAAACAACTTTTGTTACGGCCGTAGAATTACATCAGTTAGTTTCTTGGCACAGTTTTCTACTGTTCAGTGCTTTTTGAATACCATATCTTATGCTAGTGGTCTTTTTACTAATATTCTTTGTATTGCCCTATATCTATGGGACACTCTGTAGACTATGAAATTTAAACGAATATCAATAGTCGCGTCGTTGAACCACACAATACATATGCCAACTCAAGATGATATTTGTTTTCCATAAGTTTTTCAGTTCCTAAACCAGTTCTGTCAATTCTGAATTCATAGAATAATTTATTTGGTTTCAAAGAGCAGTACTCTAAATTTGATCTCATATATTCTGAAATGAAATAAATATATGATAAGAATAATCTCAAATCAGCGATGGAAATAAATGTTCCGGAATATTCCATATCAATCTTTGTCCTCTCTCGTATGCAGAAACCATTTTTTCCAAACCCATTACAGAAATTGAAACTATAAATTTCAACAAATGAATTAAGTTGACTCATCTCCTGGACCAGATCAGATAAATAACAGAATTGGTTGATACGAAAATGCAGCATCAATCAAATTTCCCATATTCTAATATTTTTATTCAATTTTAGTATCACGACTGGTATTTTTCCTGAGATTTTGAAAACATTTGATGAAATGCTGAGTTGTATTAAGTGATGATAATTCTTCGCGACATGCATATCGAAAAAGTATGGGTACCGACAATGCCCTCACAATATAAGTAAAAATTTTGATGAAAATGCAATTGACACTGTTTCCCCATAACAAACTTTTAGCAAAACTATCCAATTATGATATCCGAGGTTGCATTGCACTCTTCAGAAGTTATCTAACTGATTGACAACAACTTGTTGAAATTGGTAATTTAACTAGTCATATTCGACAGATGACATGTGGAATTCCGCAAGGAACAGCGTTGGGAACCCTACTTTTTATGTTAATGCAATTTTATGAAAACGAAAATTTCCGGTGAAATCGTTTCTTAAACTGATGATACCGTTGATGATTAATTATTAGTAGAATCTCATGGGAAGAAGCACGACTTAACCCTTTTAGTCACGCCGTCCTCAATTGAGGACACGCTATTTGGAACGTTCTCAAAACTCAAGCATTCTAGTGAAGATTTTCATATGATGATTTCTTTATTCTTGAAGGTATATTTTTACCAATGACACATAGATGGCGGAGGGTAACTCGGTTATTCTGGTGTTATGAGGAAATACGTGTCTGTGGTTTGCGAAGTTATCTGATGCTAACAGGTATACTGATTTGTATCTTCATTTATTTCTTTGAATCCATGGAATAACTAATTATTTCTCATCGTATGGACAGATTCTATGTATTTGTACAGTATTTTTCAGAAATACACTAGGATCAGTTTATACATTTCTGTAAAGGTGGACGTCACCAATTGAGGACAATATTACTAAACGGACGTTATAAAAATTCAATAATTTATGAGAAATGTATGTTATGTTTTTTTTGTTTCTGAATAAAAATATCTTCCAGAGAATATTCAACTGAAGAACAATCATCATTGGAAGAACTTCAGAGAGGGCTGTCCAATATAGAATATTTGGCATGTTGAAAAGCCCTACAGAATTCTGTCTTAATCAAAGACTAGTGGGCGATGATTTCGGAGTGTTGAGTGTTATCTGGCCATCGGAACAATTTATTATTTGAGTGAGCAGAATGGCAGAATTATGGTGAATGGTGAATTCAGTTTAACTCTTTTTAGATTCATTTATATTCGTTATGGCTTGATTTTTTCATAATTCCTCTGTAGCGAAATGAGTTTGTTGTAGTTCTGAATACGTAATTTGACTATGAAGTGTGTCATTAACGCAGATGCGGAAAGCTAAAAAAGGTCATTATGTAGGACCTTTCAGCACGTAATGACATAGGTTTAATTTCCGGTTGAATTATTAATTCCTGAGGTTATTGTGTGGAAATCGGAAGAAGCTACTGGACACCTGATACCCAAAAAATATTATCCCGTTACGACATAGAATACAAGTTATTTTGTCAGTGAAAATCGTCAATGAAGATGTGATGATAGCTTA
The DNA here is from genome assembly GCA_944452925.2 of Chrysolina oricalcia. NCBI lineage: Eukaryota > Metazoa > Arthropoda > Insecta > Coleoptera > Chrysomelidae > Chrysolina > Chrysolina oricalcia. Next base: position 41,464,910 of record OX101826.2, read on the forward strand.
CTTGTTAGATTTGTTGAGTAATTTTCTACAGTTTCAGAAAGCAATATTGAACGATCTCTTTCATTATTTTTTAGTCAAAAAAATTCAAAAGTTCGTCTCTCTGGTCTCTGGTTAAGGCAAAAAATTTGGATATTTTGGAAATATTTATCGGACTAGTCCGGTAAAAATTTTCATTACGGTACTCAATACCGTGAAAAGGTATATGCCGGACTGAAATCAAGTAAGTAAAAGTGTTTTTACGATACAGTATTAAATGAACTGAATTACATTAAACAGGTGTGGATATAATTTCCAAACAAAACCTTTTGAGTTGAGTTGAAAACGTATGGAAAAAGCTCGTTGCCAAATTGGCTGAAATAGTATGATGGGTAGTTAGAGAAATGTGTGAGCATAAATCATTTTTAATGTGTAATTTCTCAGATATAAGCGATCGAAGTTCGTAAAAACGTCGTACTTGGGTAGGATTGACGTAAAAAGTTGTTCAGTTAGTTGAAAGAAGGCAAATCCAGGGTCGAAATATATTTATCGAAAACTAGTTATCATGAACAGTTTCAATCATATTGATGATAGTACATTAGGGAGTAGGTATACGGGCATAGTAAAAAAAACGTTTTTCAGGATATTTTTTCAGTCACTACTCCAGAACCAATTTGTTATATTTTGGTGAGAAATCATAGTTTCAGTCTTTTCCAAGCGACAGAAACGTGATCCTGAATTTGTCGCTCCTGGGCGACTTACTGATATTTGGTGGAGGATTCAATTTTCAGCATTAGGAAATCTCGAAAACCTATAGCACCGTCCCGGGAGGTCGGTGTGAAATTCCAAGATAGCACTAGACTGTCTTATGATCGTATCCATTCGAAAGTCTGGATCGATTACCGTCGTGCATCTGATACAACATGCATTTGCTCAAATGCCTTGCGGTACCATGGCATCTCGGCAAATGAAAATCATATTGAATTTCCGAGGGTAACGTTATCTCCAAAGCGAACAGAGCAGCCTCAATCCATCCTTCTTCTCCTCAGGCCTCAGGCTCCGGCGTCCCACTTCCAAATTAGCCGAGTATTCAATTTCAATTAACCGCTAAAAGAACTTATTAACATTTTCACAACAAAACCTCGCTATGAATGAAATCCGATGGACGCCCAATTAGGCGCGCCGGCACGCGTCAAAGATGGTGCTGTTTTCGACAACGCGACGTTGGCAACCCCCGCAACCTTGTTAAGAGCCGCGTGGCAAACATATGCCCTTTCACTGCGATTCCCGCTGTGAATGTTTGATGTTTCCCACACGTTCAAGTGCAAACTCTCGATGGGATGGTAAATGCTCGCTGTGCGCTGTTGCCGGGATTCCGAAACAATTAATTAATTTATATTAATTAATCAGTGGGAAAACATCGTTGAATAAAACGGTACTTTCAACAACAACAACAGAGAGGGGAGAAAATGTTGATCACCAAGTATGTGCAACTGATTTTTTTACTAACTTGAGAATGAAACAGCGATCAACATGGTCATGGTGGCCGTGGTGGTAAAGCGTTCGCCTTTGGAGCGAGGGGTCAAAGCGAGTTCAAAGCCTCGCATGGTCATCGGTCTCGTGAATGGCACCACACGTTAAAAGGTAAGGGCTGCATCTTCTCTAGCTCACACAAGTCACTCGAAGACCTCCGTGGGTTGCGCGTAGGGGTGTAATCGGTTGACGGAAATAACAATTCAACAATAACAACAATTTAACAATTCAGCTGGAGTGAATATTGTAATACCAATCCCACCAGATACACATTACTACAACCATGTATACCCAAACATCATTGGTTTTCGAATCTCAATATATCTTGCAGATTCATCACAACTCTTATACGACTCAAGTTTGGTCATGCCTGTTACCCACAACATCTTTTTGGGATAAATGTAATTTCTAGTAAAGATTGTGATCACTGTAATCAAGAGGGAGACTCAGACCATATATTTTTTGCATGCTCCAAATATTCCGATGACAAACTTTGTTGTTTAAATATGCCGAATCATTTCAATGTCATGTTGATCTTAGCCTCAAATAGCATTCAACTGTATAAATGTTTTATGGAATTCATTTACAAGACGAATATTAAGCTGAATATAGTAGGTCTTAGAGTTGGTATCCATGTGTAGACCTTTCCTTGTGTGACATGTACCTATCAATCCGTGGTCTATTTATTGTTTGTCTTAGAAAATGTCGTCCCGATGGACCCCTAGAGGTGAACCGTGTGTACCTGTCTATTCCTATTGTACGGTCTTCAACTTCAAGCTCTTATTTCTTGTTGTTTTTGTAGGGGCCTATTCAATTAGAAATATTTCTATCATCTATACTACCAATGCCACAAATTCTACTTGTGCCTGGCCGAATGACGAAATGTAAAAGCCATAAAAAACAACAACAAATGTTTGGTGAATATGCGAAAATTGTAGAAATATATCAAAACGTATTCCTAATTAAAAAATGAGCAAATTTGAACCAAAAGATTCGTGTAGAGAGCTATTCAGAGAACACTATATCTTACCACCATGCACCCCCTAAGATTGAGGCCCAGGACGAACTTCTCAGTACTTTCCGTACTCAAAAGCTCCCCTCTACTCTTCAGAGCGGTTCCTCAAACTGTTGATTGGCGACCAGCAGAACAAAATCTGATCGTTTGAAGCTCTCTTATATCAGACATGAGTTGACTTTTATTAAAACAATCACTTCACTTCATTGTTCATACACATTGACCCACCAAAACTGGCAGAAGGCCTGGAAAAATAATGAACTGAGTGGCAAGTGTTGTATGATTAAACTCACTGAGGGCCAGTTTTTTATGTTCTTGTTAAGCTCCAGATAACTAATAGTTCAGATGATGAATCACAATCTTCAAATGATGTTCGAACGATCACATTCTACCCATTACTTAATTAATCTAGAGTTCAATTGGAGCTTGAAAAACTGGCCCTGTGAATGGATTGATACTTCCTGGCTGGTTCTTCTTGGTATCTGAAACATGAATGTATGAGTAATCGTGATGTAAAGCCTGTTGGAGTTGACGTTGGCGACGCCGAAGGTTCTGCTTCCGTCGAATTTCTTTAGGAGTGTCCATGTCTCCCTGGTTCTCTGGTCGTCTGTATTTGTCTCTGTCTCAGTCGTCTGATCAGTTCGTCGATGTAGTCCGGATGGATGTCTAAGTCTCGGAATATGAACCTGTTAAACATGTATCGTGGTGGTTCCGTTGCCATTTTTAGGCAGGCATTGGAGAAGGCCTGCATCCTTTGCCTATGCGTAATCGCGCATTGTCCGCGTACAGCATGATTGGCAGTAGGATTGTCCTGGTGAGGCGTAGTTTCAACTCGAATGCCATCCTGTTACTTCGTTCGATGAGTGGGCATAGTTTATGCCTTGCGGCTTTCACTGGTGCTAATCTGAGGAAGATGTGCCTCAGGAACCTGAGTTTTTTGTCCATGGTTATTCCTAGGCTGATAGCTTCGTCTATCCGTGGAATTCTCAAGTTGTTAATAGTGACATGGCCCTCTGGTGTCCTGCCCAGTTAACACAAACATCTAGGAGATGTTACTTTCTTGATTATTATGGTAACACAATGAGTTGCATTTAGACATCACTGTTACCACTTAGTGATGCCAAATGTTATGAATTGTTCACAATTCGCTTCTCATTAGTGTCGCTTTGAAGCATAAAATGTGAAGAAACTTGCAAAGCACATTAACATGAATTATGGTTTCATTGCGATTTTGTCGGTATAGAAGGAATTAGGTTGGTAACAAAATTGATCGTGACATCACCACACGTCACGGCATAAGAAGGCCAGCTAAATCGTGGGGTACATAGTTGACGGTCGGACGTTCCACTCAATAATTTTGAAACGATGGAATGAAGTTGTCGGACAAGACGTTCTAATATCGAAACGCTTCATAAGAAAAGTTATACGTCGGACGCACGTCGGACGTAATATTGAAACGCACCTAAGAATTTTGAAACGATGGAATGAAGTTGTCGGACAAGACGTTCTAATATCTAAACGCTTCATAAGAAAAGTTATACGTCGGACGCACGTCGGAAGAACGTCGGACGTAATATTGAAACGCACCTAAGAGGTGTTTGTCGAGTCGAGAGTCAAATAGAATTTGTATTTGGTTGGCGCCATTCTTTGAATATTCTATAGTTCTGTTCTGTTCTGGTTGCTTCTTTTTATTTCAATAGTTGCATCAAATGTGTTTATCAACATTGCCCAATTGTTATTTCTACCAAGAACTGTTTCTCTTCAAGGACCGGAACGGTGAGTAGAAACATAGAAAGGTAAATTCAGTAATTTACAGAATTTGACATTTTCAGGATAGTACTAATTTCGCCACGAAAAAAATGCTGTCCAGAGGATTGGAGTTGAATTATAGATTTTTCTGCATTTCTGTATATTGTTTTTGTTTGTTTTTTTTTTCATGATTCAGACATAGGTAGTTTGATAATTTTTCTTGTTTATGAAAAGTATATACTACACGGAATCAACTCACGCATTTATTTTCTAGCATTCCAATCCATATGAACAATAATGCATTAGTAATAATAATAATATTGAGTCATAATATGATAATGTCATAACATGGTGAGCTTTGTTTTATTATTGACGTACAGGTGAATCAGAAAGTGAAGCGCATTTTTAAATAAGTACCAGTCCATTCAATTTCACATTATTACATCGAAAGGGTCTACAATGTGCATTCGATTCCGAAGTATAAATGGAATGTCACATTGGGCTAATTTCGAGTCACATTTTGCATCACATTTTGATGTCTCGACATGACCAACGGGGCACCGAATAGACGTTTATGCGATAATAATGGAAGTCACTTTGCGATTCACTGGTGTGATCTAAGACATGAATGTGATTCCAACTGCCATCTCTGAGACCATTCTGTGTTGACTAGGTGTATCGCGTCGCATTGTAAACCCTTGCTTTTTTCTACATTGATTCTGATCTTCCAACGGTTGCAGCTTGTTGATCTGATGTTGGATATTACATGTAACTCCTCTCTCGTGGGATGACTCTGCAAAGATATCCATGTCATCTGCATCGAGTACATAGTTTGTCATATAATTGTCAAACATAGACAAGCCTGCGGTGGAGATCAAGAACAGGGGTAACAACATCACTGCTTCCCCTGCTTCTAGGAACAATATGAGTTGATATAAGTTAATATAATATATAATATAAAATAAGTTACTTTAAAGAAGAAAAATGTTGAAAAGCATTTCGGTATGGAAATATAATTTTTTCTTGTAGGTAGAATAGAATACAACCCCATACTCACTAAAACTGCACAAGGAGGCGATAAAAAGCTTACGGACGGCAATGGCTGGTTCAGAATAGTACAGAAACAAAAATTTGCACTGTAAGATTATTTAAAAAGCTGCTCAGCAAAAAAGGCAATATTAATTAATCGGATGGGTTATTCTCAACCCCGAATCCATTTAGAAAAAGACGCGAATCTACTACCTGGTACAAAAATTGCCCGATAGGAATAAATCAAATATCGAAATGGACCCGAGGAGCAGCACAGACAATCGGAATGAAGAAAGCATAAATAACTAACCATTCTAACTGATCGACAACAGTTAGTGGAGTTCAAGAACAGCAACTAATCAAAATCACAGGACATAACAGCGCATCTTCTATTAAACTATATCTTCAAATGGATCCCACTTATCATCTGGAAATAATTGACATAATGAAAAACATGTATGATATTAAAACAACCGGTCTATCAACAACTGCCAACAATCTGTCAGCCTCTGTTGCAGCTTCATCTGCCCAATCGTCTTCATTAAATACCAATATCTCATCTAATATAAATAGCAATGAGAAACCAACATTTGTGACCTACACAAATTGAATTTTTGTAACAACTGTACGGATACAAAATAAAAAAAATAATTTCGTCAATGTACTTATAATAAAGAAATAGTTAGAAAATGTCGGTGTTCATCATCAATAAAATTATTTGCTGTTGATTTTATTCCAACTCATTCAAGAAATAATTTTGTCGTATATCACACTACCTATAAATTTCAATGGATTGAACTATCAAAATAATTTTTGCATGATTGTGCTTTTTGATAAATAATTTCATGCACAATAATTTCAAAATAAATCCATCGACCGCTTCGCGGTTTCGGAATTTTATTGAATTATTGTGCATTCAACTATTTTCCAAGCAAAATCATGCTCAAAATATTTTTCCCTCTTCCGACACTGTAAATAGTCCATACATGCTTAGAAACAAAACAGGTAAATGGCCTATATCATTCGTTTACTAATTTATCTTGACAACGGAACTTAATAGTGTCATTTACATGCCTAGGGTAATAATGACTTTGACTTTGACAAGTAATACCGTCAGCTTCATTCATATCAATTTTTAGGTTATGAGACCTTTTGAATATTATTGTTGTCTGCTTATTCGGTAACTTAGTTACACGCACAAGCAACTTAGAATGAAATAGCGAACGAATAATCATGAAGGAAGGGTAAGAAAGCAAACTTCAATTCAGGCAAATTTTGAGAAATGTCAACAAGCAGCGGGAAAAACGTAATAAGTAACACGGAATGTATCGACTGTTATCATCCTCGGCAAGCGACAAGCCTCGGCTTTGCCTCGGCTCGTACTCGCTCACCTCGAATGTTAAAACGTCTTTACATTCCTTGTTACTTAAATAACTATTAATAGTTTAAACGATTAAATTTATAGGTCTTGTGATATAACATACGATTATATTTGCACATACACACTCAAATGCCAACGTAAGGTTAGTTCGTTCTGGTTCTGGTCTAAAAAATTATTCCTTGCAAAATTCATTCTTACTCTACTTTATAATATCTTTACAACTTATTCACTGGACTTTTGATAATAAATGAATATATTTTTGGGTACAGAATCTCAGATAGGAGTCTCAATACCAGAATATGAATGTAGAAACAAAATAGTTGCAATTAATTTTATTGATAAAATGTGTGAAACTGGCGAAACTAGTGAAATTGAGGCTTTTTCAAAGATCTCCTACTCCTCATGATAACTCCCTCTTAACTTCCGTAATTTTTACGAATAAGTGTGGAATTTGCACAATCGATAGACACATCGCAAATGGAGAAAATGGCATGCGAGCAGCAAAGAAACCACCGACATTTTGAAAATTTCATGATCGGAAGTAACAATAAAATCGCAAAACGTCTTCCGATTCGTACTCAGACAGAACATCCATTTCACTACCTGTTCACTTGATTTGAGAAAAATAAAATTATATTTCATTTCTTCTGGAAACTCCCTCATATCTTCCCTAATTTCCTTATATAGAATTGTACTTTTTTCCGGATATCCGAACACAAATCTAAGAGTTCTTTCGTTTATTGACGATAGTCGTTGCCAACCGAAGTTTTACAATTTTTTACAATCATTTATACACAGAGTAAGCTATCATGGCAAATACCTGCCAGAAAACAACTACTCAACTTGCTAACACCACAACGAGTATCGAATTATAGCAAACAGATATCTGTGTAATGAAAAGATCGCCTACCAGAATATTTCTTTGACCGTAGGATTAATTGTCCTAGGTATTCTTTTCGGAATCTCCTCATCAACTCTTCTTTGAGTTTTATTCTATATCCCAAACGTTTGTTCAAGCTCATGGCATCAATATTGTCAATATCTGGTACACCGGTATTTCTTAAATCATGTAAAAACATTGACGGTGTCAGTGGAGTTAGATCTGAAACATCATCAGAGACATAAGTCAGTGGTCTGGAATTCATCAATGCCTCACATTCACATAGCGTTGTTGATAGTTCGTCGCAAGTAAGCGAAGTTCTGCCAAGAGTTTTCCTAAGAAGGTCTTTCAAAAGTCTTATCAACCTTTCCCACCAGCCACCCCACCATGCACCGGTAGGGGGAGAAAATTTCCAGGTGAATCGTTTGGCTTTACTATACTCAGCAATTTCATCCCAATCGATTTTTGCAAATGAATTATCAGCTCCTACAAAATTTGTCCCGTTGTCGCTGTATACAACAATAGGCCTTCCTCTCCTACTTATAAATTTCCTAAATGCATGAAGAAAGCTGTCTGTGGATAAAGAAGTCACCAACTCCAAGTGCACCGCTCTAAATACTGCGCACGTAAAAATATAAATCCACACTTTGGTGTTCTTCTGTACAAATAGTGGTCCAGCTAAATCCACTCCAATAATATTATAATATTTCGGAAGTGTTATAGGCATCGCATCAAGACTTTTCACATTGTATCTTCTGCATACGACACATTTGGACACAATAGATTTGATCGTTTTCCTGCTTCTGATTATCCAGAATTTTTCACGTAAAATACTCATCAGTCCTTGAGTGCCAATGTGACAATTGTCGACATGAAAGTCATGAATCATTCTGAAGACAACTGTGTGTTTCGGAGGTATTATTATAGGATGTCTGAAATCAAGGATATCATCTCTTTCCGAAATTTTAGTTTTCAGCCGAATTATTCCTTCTTCGTCTTTGTATGGACATAAAGGAGAGAGGCTAGTATCTTCCATTCCATTGAACGATTCACGCTGAATGAACTTCATTATCAAATTTTCAGCATTCTGAATTTCATCGAATGGAAGGTTTAGATTTTTCTCCTGTTTGCGGCAATTATTTGCAAACCTTCGAACCCATCCTACCAATCTCACAATTTTCTGGTATTTAGAAAAATAGCGATAGTACCAAGAGTAATCGGTTTCGGTATTGAGGTAACAAGATATCGTGTTTCTTGCCTCTTTCATAACAATGGAACAGTCAGGAGTGAATTCTTCTTTAGGCCATTGATTTCTCTCCTGCAGTAACCAAGAAGGCCCCTCCCACCATTTCGACTCCAATAACTGCTTTGAGGAGCAACCTCTAGAAGGTAAATCGGCAGGATTTAGATGACCAGGAATGAAATTCCAGTCTTGCTTTCTCGTAAGGCGTTGAATTTCTTTAATTCGATTCCACACAAACGTCTTCCATTGATTTTCTCGCTGAATCCAGGCCAATACAGTGGTCGAGTCTGTCCAACAATAAACTGGAATACTGCTTCCTAAAGTAAGTAATACAGACGAGAGAAGTCTCACACCAATATTTGCAGCTAGTAATTCTAATCGAGGAATGGATAACTTTTTGATTGGTGAAACTCTCGTTTTGGCCTGAATCAGTTGAACATTCGGTGTTCCATCGGAATCTTCAGTTCTCCAGAATATAACTGCTGCGTACGCATCTTGACTTGCATCCGAGAACATATGGATACTTGTCGATCCCGGCTTAAAATCAGATGATTTTGAAAGCCACCGAGGAACTCTGAGGTTTACCAAAATACTCAGTTCATCAACCCATTTCAAAAAAGTTGTCTTCATATCTTCTGGCACCTCTGTGTCCCATCCAGTTTTGAGAATCCACATTTTCTGCAGTAATATTTTGGCAAATAAGGAAACCGGGCACGAAAATCCAATAGGGTCAAAAATCTTGTTAACAGTAGATAAAATAGTCCTCTTCGTGATTTTATCAAAATTCAAATCATGAAACCAATCGAAACATAATGTTAATTTATCTTGCAAACGGTCCCATTTCAATCCCAACACAGGTGACACGAGAGTGTCCGTACTGTCGTTGTTCGTAATGGTATGTTCCCAGCAGCGAAGATCAAATTTGGCATCATTCATTATTTGGATGGACTGATTCATGAATTTGTTCAATTCTTCCTCCGAATCGACACTAGTGACACAATTGTCAACATAAAAACTTTTCTCCAATATTCGGATGATTGTTTTATCATAAGAAGACTGACAATTTTCTAAAACACTGCTCAGATGATGTTGTATCACTGCACCAAGAAGAAATGGGCTGCAGTTAACCCCAAAAACTACTCGACTGTGTCGAAAGTGAGTGAGAAGACCATTTTCATCGATCCAAAGAAAACGAAGTACATCTCTATCAGAATGAGCTAGGCTGATCTGCAGGAAAGCTTTCCTAATGTCCCAATTACCCAAATTACCCCAATTCGTGAAAGTCTAAATCTTAAAAGAATAGAAGGGATAAGTTCGATCAGGTTAATGCCCTTCTCTAAGCATTGATTCAGAGAAGGGTGTCCTTTTTCATTCGCTAAAGCGTCGAAGACTGGTCTAATTTTTTTTGTAGAACTGTTCAATTTTACGACATAAGAAGATAATGACTGACATTGTTCACCTCATTTTCAGGAACATATTCTATGATACCTTCGGTCAGCCACTCAGTGAAAACGTGACTATAATCAGCGTAGCAACCTTCATTTCTCAGCTTGGGTTATAAATTATCCAGTCTTCGTTTTGCTAAATTGTAATTCCTAGGTAGAGGTGGATGACCTTCGATCCAGGGCATAACTACTTCGTATCTACCTTCATCATTGATTGTGACAGTCTTTTGGAAATGTTCAAATACTGCAAATTCCACTTCTTTTCTGGACTGTTCTTCAGCGGGATCAGATATACCAAGAATATCACGACTCCACAGATCGGATATTTTATTAGATTTACAGAAAATGGAAGTGGTCATCATAGCAATCGAGTTTTTGATAGCTAAACAAGATGTCGTAACTTTTCCCATAAGAGTCCATCCAAGAAATGTCTCTATGGCAACCAATCCGCATTTCAGATTGTACTTTTTCCCTGTGAAAAGTCTTCCGGCAATATCTGCACCAATCAGTACTTCAATAGGATCTGCTCTGGTATCTGATAGTTCTATGCCGAGTTCTCTCAGTTCTCTCATCCAAGGACCTTCGTCGATAGAAGTAACATTGCTACAGATTATGGGCTGGTCAAGGGCTTCAAAATTGCATGCATATCGTTTGTTCAAATTTCCCAGTCTGATTTTATATACACTATGATTGATAACTTCAGACTGATCTCCTCCAAAAAGTGCATTTATCATAGACTTCGTCCCAAGTTGTTCATAACCCATTGCAGATGCGGTGAATTTATTTATGTACGATTGATGAGATCCTGTATCTATTATAGCTCTCACTTTCCTGGAACTACTATCACTACTCAATTCTACAAGGAGTGTTTGCAAAAAAACCTGATTTTTTGTTAAATTAGAAAGATTTTCAACTTTTGAATATTCTTCTCTCTTGGCTGATTTATCAGAACTTTTGCCAACAAGTGGTATCTCGGACTTTGGACACATCAATGTAACATGTCGACTTTTACATTCTTGGCATTCTAATTTCACTCTGCATCTCCTTGCTATATGGCCAAATTTTAAGCAAATGTGACAACACCCTTTAGATGACAAGATCTTTTTTTCATCGATATTCATCCACCAGTTTCTGTGCAGTTTTCACTGGAATGATTACCTTTGCAAAATACGCATCTAGGAGATCTTTGGTTATTGATGAGATTAGATGTAGTTGGAATGACAGATTCTTTCAGTGCATCATTCTTTTTAGTTTTCGGGTCAAACGATGTTGCCAAAGAAATTTTCTCTTCATCTTCCACTTCTTTCTTGAGAAACTCCATCAAATTCTTCAATCGGCAAGTCTTAATTCCAGGGGCTGTATTTGATTCCGTACTCGTCTGACTCCGCTGCCATATTCTCAAAAGATCTTCAGGTAAACATGATTCAACTAGTGGAAACAGCATTGCAGCATACTTGTCGGAAGTTACTCCCAAAGTTTCCAAGGACTGCAGCTGACATTCAAGTTTGTCGTGAAGTTCACCTATACTAGATTTGACTTTTAAATTGTTCAAAACTAGTTTTAAAAGCTCTCGAACATAAAATTCTACTAGTAACTCTTCCTTTCCAAACCTGGACTTCAAACTTTCAATCACTTTAACATAGTTCTCGGTGCTAGGAGGAAAACTTTCAACTAACTGTCGGGCACGAGATTTTGGAATTGTAGCCTGAATCAAGTATTGAAACTTATCTTCATTTTCGATATTTTCGTCACAGTCAATTCTCTTGAACTGGCTCCAGAACGGTATCCAATCCTTGATATCACCTCCAAATTTTTTAAATTCGATACGCGGAAGATGCAGTTTTGTCTTCGAGACAGAAGAATGACATTCACTCGGTGGATGACCAGAAATATGGTTTGACTCCTTGACGAATCTCTGTTCAACTTTATATTTCAGTTTATTGTATTTGCTAACAAATTCATCGGATTTTAGCACTTCAGAGTCGATATCTTCATCACATCCATCTGTATCTAACAGTAAATTGAGGATCTGCTTATCCAAGATACGAATATCTTCCATTTTACTATCAAGAAGACGAAGATTTCCATGTATTTCAGCAAAATCAGGTTCAGGGGAATTTATTTCTTCAAGAATAGCATGATACACTCTATCGAATGCTACTCGATGGATCGTCAAAGCTCGTTGTGTCTTCTCCATTTGGTGTCCTGTCACGGTTGCCAAAAATAATGTAATGAAAAGATCGCCTACCAGGAGAAATCTCAATTACTTCAGAAGTAAACTAAATGGAGAAACTATTACAGTAAATGCAACGAGTTTTATATTTCAACAACAACTGACAATATATTTCAATATGTCAAATAATAACTGTCTATCAAAAATCAATCAGAAAACAAAACTTCGACAATTTCAATACAGGAACTTCTAGTTTCCAACAATCTGTGCAATATTCCTCATCACAGAGGACACAATAGGGAATATGCAAGTGATTTAAATTTACTTGATTTTTTTACCTCATATACTTTATTGTCTTGAAATTACACCTAAACCATTAGTTTATCATTTAGTTTGTATTCAACTCCATAAAACTTAAATCAAAAAGTGCATAATAAGCGCGTGGAATTCAAATTTGCGAAACACATCACCATTGGTCGAAACGAAGAATGACGTCACATGGCACGTTATGAAATTTATCTGTGTTGATATTCATACTGTGCTAGTCGTCTTTCATAGAAAATTTGTTTTTATTTATATATTTATAGTGTTTTCCATTACATAGTTCGATTTTGGTCTAGTGACAATTGTAAATTATCAAGAGAAATGACTGAAAGCGGTTTTGTCAAAGCACAATCTGACAATACCGGAACTGATAAGTAGTTTATCAAATGATAGTTTTCCTCTTGTAATTTAGGTGAGGCAGGTATATACAAAACATTTATGCATACAAAACTTACTTCTGATCAATTCGCTTCATGTTGACTATAGAAATACACTGTACTCACATTGAAATGATCTTCACAACAATGTAAATGTGATATTGGAGTTACTTCGCCTCTTCTCATAACTTTACATCATTGATTACATGTTTTCGCATCTATTGAAACAAAATAAAATACTTTACTTGGTGTACTTATAATTGTGTTTTGGCATTCCGGTACTAGACAATACCTATGAAATGGTTTTTTAGCATTTTCCATTATCGTAATAACGATTGAAACTGCAAATCCCTAACCTAATTAATAACTGTCAATAGTGTCAACGGCTATAACTATAGAAAGGCTTGTTCATTGAAGACTCCTCTGGTTGATCGAAATCACTTTCACAATATGTTCATCTCTCTCTAACACTTGTACTGCATTTATCTTACTCTTTTATAAAATATCAACTTCAAGCGAATAGAGCAATCAGAGTACGTCTCAACGAACGACACTGAAGAAGAACAACACTGATAGCGCCATGTGACGTCATTCACAGCGCTCGAAAATGGAGGCATTCAAATAGGTCAAATTCAATCGGTATTTTATATATTATTTTAAAAATTAATTCCACGATTTTCAACCATATATATATATTTTTTACTATGTTGTAACGAAGTAAAAAATTGATTAAACAAATAAGAAAAGTATGCATATTCCCTATTGCAAGTCCTTCCTGTAAACAAATAATTTTGATTTGATTCGAACAGGAGTACCACCTACAGAATAATTTTTTTGGATAGAACCAAAAGGTTTCAAAGTGTGTTTCGGGGCTGGACTCCATATATGAAAACAGTGAAATAATTCAGTGATAGCGGAAAAATGTCGAAAAATTTAAATGCAAAAAATGTAAAACAATAAACAAAAATATTAGGAAATCATCGGCATAAGCCACAGTTATATTATCCACCCTGTATATTTTACTTAAATGTGTAGTGGACTCTCAGCAGATTTGTTCCGACGATGTGATCAATCGATATATTCAAAAAAGTATGTCCACTATCAATAGCCACTTGACATTTTGGAGAAGGTAACTTCAACACCATGTATAATCTATACCGTATTATGTATCAAAATTTCGTGCTATTTCGCAGAAAGGCAATTTCCCATTGATGCTAGAAAAACTTACCTAATTTATTAACGGAACTAATCTCGAATAGTCACACCTAGATCTGGCAACGTTGCAGAAACATTTTCTGCAGCAGACTTATCACCACCAAATAACTGTCATTATCGACTTTATAAATGTTAGTCGTTATACGATGGAATTGTTGATAGGAAGTCCGCGGAACTCAAATTGGCTTTGTATGCTGTTGGGAGGTGCCTGAAAATTGGTCAGTGTGTATGCTACAACATGTAATGACATGGAAATTATTGTTGTCGGCTGTGTACACCTATACTTTATGATTTTATCTATGCACAAGTTTGCTATTCACAGGATCTGTATAGAATTAGAGAGCACTATTTTTCTTTGTTCTACCAACTAGTTATACTTTTCGGCATGATAAATCCCAAATAGCTTGTAAAGTACCTAAGTAATAAATATTTTTTTCCAATGGATCATATTTGATGACTTTTAAATGTCTTACAGTTCTACGTGTTTTGAATACAGGTTATACACAATACCCATCATTCTCATCTCAGTTATATTCTATCCATCCTAATTTTTTCTCTATATAAATAGTACAATTGCTGTTTTTCTGAATGTTAATTCCAAACATTGATTTTATCAAATGGCTTTTCTTGCGTAATATTTCGAATATTAATGTTCTCGACTTCAACGTTTCCTCTTTTCCTGATATCACCACTGAAGATACCGTTTCCAATTTTCACTTTTTCTTCCTCGAACTGCTCCACATAGCCTTCTGCACGGTTTTTGTGTTTTCGTTTTTGAATCAGGCATTTTAACAATTATGTAAGAATTCTAGTCCTCAATCATCAAAATTGTATGGACATTCTAAGTTCGTACTGGCGACAAGCGCCGAACAATCCCTCAACAATAACTATTTTCGTCAATGAAAGTTTTTCATCTGCAGCATCAAGCAAAAATTAAGTTACTTCTTCTCTCGTGAAAACTTCTGCTTTTTCGAAAGCTTTTATTTAACTTGCTTTGTGTGTGTGTATTAGATGGATGCAAGCTGAATTGAATCCACTTCCTCTCATCCTATAGAATTGAAATTTTACATCTAGGTTCAGTTTCGATGACTCCATAGTTTTTGAATTTTTCTGGAACTATATAATGAAATGAATACTGAGTGTTCTTGTGGTTGAAATTTGAGCCATTTTGTTCGCATCGATGTGAAGATTTCGCCTTGCTCATTTTTTTTCTTCTATATGTACCAACCTATTTTTTAAAAGATCGCAAAATTGAGAAAATCAGATTGATGCATGTCGATAACACTGTGTAGATATTTTCGGAAATCATTTTTAATAAAGGTCATGTGGCACCTCAACATCCGCTGTAGTTATCTTTTTTGCACTTTCGATGGCGGCATGTATTGTGTCTGCTTCCATGTTCATCATCACACGTTAAATGGTAAGGGCTGCGTCTAGCTCGCACAAGTCTCTTGAAGACTCCTGATGGTTGAACGTAGAGATGCACCAACAACAATATGCGTGCGGCCCTGATCCAAAAATTTGTGATTGATATTAATAATTGCACTACTTGCCATATTGAGTTCCTGCATGAGGTAACAAAACATGCTAATCATGTATCTGTCTTATAAAAAAAAAATGATTTTTATAACAGACCCATGTAAGGAGAGACAAATTTTCTTTCACATGAAGCAATTTCAATCCCCTCTCTGCTAGTTCTGTGTTTCTGCTCATACTGGTTGTATACAAAGTTGAATTTGAGGTATATAACTGCCTTTCATAAGAGGAGAGACCATTTTTCAGAAAAGATGTAGGAATACACTTTTCTGAGTCGAATGTAATTACTTACGGATCGATTTTTGAAAGCTCCGTCTTCAGACTTATTTCTATAAGCAGTTTCAGCTAAATTCTGATGTTCAGATATCTCTCTTTCTAGCTTTTATGCATCTTGTTGGTCTCTATAGGTTCTGGAATATTATTATTCAGCTCTTGATGACCTTTATAAGATTTGCTGAATGTGTCATTTACAGCTTGGTTTAATGACAGGCTATATTCTTCTCCGAATATCTTTCTATATTGGCATTGTAACTGAGGTATAATATATTCGTGATGGCTTTGGACGCGATACAATTTATACAATAAGAAGATGACTTTGTGTTTTTCTTCTTCGTAAATCTACACTACTCCATTTCACGACACAATGGACTTCTACCACAGGTTAATAATGATATGGATGAATCTGGATTCGGATACTTCTTTAATGGTCTGGCCCACGAATAGTGGGTGGTATAGGCTGGAATACTTTATATGTGCCTTCTTATAATATTTTTGCTTTCTCCATCTATGTTTGTTGGATTGATTTTTACCTCTTGCGTCAGTAGAGCACAATCAATGTGAAATATTGGAGTAATACCAAATGACTTGAGTATAACTCTATTTATTCTTTTTTCCAATCTCTGACTGACATAGATGACAAAAGTATATTATGACAAAGGTATCATGGCAATGGCAATCCTTGTTCCGCAATCTAACTAGTACATATAAAGTGAAAACTAATATATAACATTCTCCCGCACAAAAAAAAATACAAATTTTTGAAAATATAACAACAATCTTAAGTATAACCGTATCGATCTGGAGGTCTTATAATTCTTTTTATTCTGTTCCTGGCTATACTGGAATCATGTTCGCTGTTGAGACTAGCATCCTCCACTTTAGGTTGAGGATTGACATTTTCCTCACATGGACATGTTTCTTGTTGAGACTCAACAAGGTTCCGACTTGAATTTTCAACAATGATACCCTCTTTCAAACCACTCTGCATCTCATCTCGGCATCTTCACCCCTGCACACCCCCTCCCTTGGTGATCAGATATCGAGTAAGCGGTTTCTTATGGATATCAAAGAAACCTTTGCGAAGAATCCGTTACCATGCCTTTTGAATAAACGCGGCATCTGATGAATCGACTCGATAGAATGCCCAGTAGAGCAAAAGCATCACGAGATAACACAACAACAACTATGAAATTTCTGCATCGATTGATTTGAATCGATTCAACGAACGAAACAAGGTAGTCAATCCCATGGCTGACCCGTGTGAGTCGGAATTAAATCAAGAGCACCCGACAGAATAGATAAACATCAGGGTGGATGAATTGACAAGGACGAAAGGGTTGCGGATGTTCGTGATTACTTCAATTATGCTGGTTTTGGAATGATTCGAAACAAGGATAACATAGCGGGGAATTTATTGGCGATTGGAATGAGTTGAGATAGTTTATTTGGCTTTTATTTTCATAGTTTAAATAAAAATAGTTTTTGTACTTCTGAAACACGTAGACAAAGAAACAAGAAGTATCCTTCAAAATCCATTAGAATTGCTTATTTTCAACTATTTCATTCGCATAATGCTACTCTATAATTTTATGTGGGGCATTTTCCCATTCTGCTGAAGCTTTCATTTTAACAAACTGAAGATTTCGACTATATTCCAACAGTTTACATTTCATAATTTCGTATTGGCAATCTATGACAAGGAATAATTATAAACCAAAATTTCAGACAACCATAATCACCCAACAAGGTCTGAAAATCTTAGATGTCAACGATACCTACAGATTGAAAAAATGTATGGAGAATTCGCTTGACCTTGACCTTTATCACAAACTTCCAGACTATTTCAAAGATGTTTCTCAGATTCTTTTCAAGTGTGGAATAAAATATTTTTCCAAACTCTTTGTTTTACTCCATTTTAGAATATTGCAATTTCAATTTCCCCTCAACTCTGAATTCATTGAAAGAAACAAACTTATCTTACTCTTACGAATGTTCAAGTGATCTTAGATATGTATGTAAGTGTAGTTGTATATGTGTTTAGTTGTGCATTACGCTGAATATGTCATAGTTCGAGAGCTGCGGTGAAAATGACTTCCTCATAGTTACCAAAGGTTTGAATTGGAACGTCGGCGTCGCGTCGGTTCTACTTTAGATTGTAATTTCAAAACTGCCCGTCTGCCGGGCATAAGCGGTCGCTTTATTAGATTTATAATTTGAAAAAGATACTCAGAATTGCTAATAATTACCTCATCATTATTATCAAAATTATTGTTACGTGAAAATGGTCTAAGATCTTAAATAAATTGAAATCGTAAGCGTCTACCGTTGGTAATGGTCGCTATTTTGGCTGTCAAATGTATCAAAAAAACGCTATCAACTTCTCACAGGTTACCACTGTTATTTTCGTGCAAAAGTTTCACAAAATATGTCACTAACCAAGATTCAAAAAGAAAACTTTGGCAGACGGTCGCATTGTAACAGTAGACGGGCCTAAATTACTTTGAGTAGGTAGGTATGTGAAAGTGCGCGGAATGTAATTATTGAAAACGACCTAGAGAATAGAGAATAGTCAAAAATTAGCAGCATATAATTCAATGTTACATAGAGCGTTATCGTTACCTTTGTCTGCTAATAATCTAGATAGAGAAATTAAAACAATCATACAGATAGGACAAAATAATGGTTTCCAAGCGGCCACAATTCAAAAGTTAGTCAGAAAACATCGTCTTAAATTTTCGCACAAATTAATATACCCCCAGGTCAAACAATCAGAAACTAAGAAATTTGTAACCTTAACGCACTTCGGTAAAGAACAGAGGCTATTGCGGGATTCTTTAGAAAGTATAGAAGTAGCATACAGACCGCATGCCAAAGATAGAATATAAAAAATGAAAAAATCTGGAGTTTATAAGCTTAAGTGTCCAGAGTGTAACGGTGTTTATGTGGGACAATGTGGACGTAATTTTTCAAAAAGATACGCTGAACATGAAAGGTCCTTCAGACTAGGAAAAAATGATTCGACGTTTTCAAACCATTCCTTGGAATGCAACTACAAGTTTCCGAGTCTGAACGATACGGGAATTTTGCACTATGCAAGCAAGGGTTGGAAACTGAATTATTTGGAATCCCTAGTAATTCATAAACACAAATAATGTGGATGTAACCTACTGAATGATGAACTGGATTTGGTCTATTAACCGGTTTTTAAGGCAGCTCAGTCACATTGTCGCAAATAAACAAGGTCCAGGTAATAGTTATTTATGTATCAAGGGCGTAAAGTAGGCGTTTATGGCCTGCGGCGTGGATGATGGCCCGATGGCGTTAGCCGAGGGCCATCACACGCCGAAGGCCTTGAACGCATTTTACGCATGTGATACATACAAAATTTTATACACTAGCGGTTTTATAGCGCGAATCACAAATACTGACTTGAATTGCAATAGTTTACACGTTTCATACGTTATGCATACAATAATTAAGGGTAACATAATATGAGGAATGTGAAACTATAGTAGCTGAGTGCTATATTGGAGAATCTATTTGAAATAAATAGATCATCACCGAAAAAATTGCCAACGATTATGAACAAATGTTAGAAAGAGTATTGCTCTATTGAACTGAAATGATTCTAATTCGTGTTAAGAATTGCATAAAATGATGTGTGAGTATAGACAATTTGAGAATTTTGTCTACTTTACGGCCCGCCGGGCCATAATGCGCCCGCGGGCGGTAAAGTGCCACTTTACGCTTGCTGAACCGGGCGGTAAAGTGTACTTTACCGCCCGCTAGTGCATAAAAATCATTAATGACCGTTAGTCATTAAGACAGGCCTCGGGTAGAATTAAGGGTATTTAAGGAGTGTTATTTATTATTTCGATTATTGTATTGTTTGATAATGTCCATATAGGACGAAACTGCAGTAACGTTGGTTACAAATAGAAGTGGTATAAAAACATAGAAAGTTTTATTTCTCATTTTTCGTGATTTTTCGTTCTTTCAAAATAACTGAATACTCTTTCCGGTCTTCTTGAGTAGGAATACTTCTGTTTTGCAGTGATATGCTACCGTCTGCTGTTTGAATGCGACCGTCTGCCAAAGTTTTCTCTTTGAATTTGGGTTAGTAACATATTTAGTGAAACTTTGGGACGAAAATAATGGTGGTAACCTGTGAGGAAGTTGACGGCGTTTTTTTGAAACATTTGACAGCGTCTGCTACAAAATAGCGACCAGTCCCAACGGCAGACGCTTATGATTTCAATTTAGTTAAGATCTTAGACCATTTTCACAAAACACTTGATTTGGTAATAATTAGGTAATTATTAGCTATTTTATTTTTTTAAAATTATAAATCTAATAAAGCGACCGCTCACGCCCGGCAGACGGGCGGTTTTAAAATAACAATCTAAAGTAGAGCCGTCGTGCCAATTCAAACCTTTGGTAACTCATGAGGAAGTCATTTTCACCGGAGCTCTTGAACTATCATGTATGTTTAATTAGTATTGACTTCTGATTTTATTTTGATGCGACATTGCTCAACATATTTCAATGTTTTTTTATTTATAAATTTTATTCCTGACTTTCTATATTTATACAGAAATGTATGGAAAATTGTTTAATAAATACTACTACTACTATTCAAATCTCAGTTGATCCCCTACCTGGTGCTAGTAGTAATGCGGACTAAGTAAAAATCCCGCGAAACAATTTTCCATAAAAATTGAGCCAAGCCAACAATTATAAAAACCCCACACTATTCTTATGGAAAATGGGTTCCAATGAAAATTGCTGAATTTTTGATATGACATACTCCAAATCAATCAATAGTGTTCATGGACCTGACAGTGAATAATTTACAGAATTTTTTCTACATGGTGTTGAAATTTACCGTTTCAAACACTTTGATCTGAATTACTTCAATTTTCACTATTTTTACTTCCAGGTCCACACAAAAAGAAAATTCAGTTAAAAATAAAATAACTAGTGAAAATCAGACAAAAGTGTTTCATTCAGTTCCTTAAAGTAATCATGAATTTCCACAAAGTAAACAAGTCATCAATTACACAAAATTTTCGAATTTTTGAAGATTGTAAGAAAACGGATTTTGAATAAGAGAGAGAGAGTGGTAGAGCTCTTGTGGGTCTGTGGGAAAATTGTATTCGTGGTGTCAATAGCAATGAAACTATTAAAAATTGTGGAATGATTACTAATATATTTATTGAAATATTGATGAAAAAGGAATAAGGAAAGGAAAATCAACTTTTTGCTAATAACTTTCGAAAATATCACTCGTTAGTCGTATAGATAGCTAAAAATATATAACCAAAAGGACTTTCCAATATTTTTGTGTAAAATACGTCAAGGGGACTCATACGAATGTTTGAAAGTTAAATTTCAATATCCAATTAGACAGGTAACAAATTTAGTTGTTACTAACGTAAGACAATGCTTGATACAACGATTTGTTTGCAAAAATTACATTGAAAGACTTCTAACTGAGTTTACTAACATGCTCTATAGCCCAGAACCGATTATTCCCAGATTCATTGCATGTGTCGATGCTTCTTTTAAAAAAGCTGGAATTTTAGGTTACTCGACAGTCGTCTTGCATCCACAAAGGACGACACCAACTCAAACCAATTTTGATTGTGGCACATGGCTATATAATTGATAGTCAGGGACCAATTTTTTTTCAATGCATTTTAACAATTTTCAACGTTGCCAATTTCAAACTTCGGATAAATGTATACATTTCTTTTCAATGAATGATGGCAATATTCTTGTATCACTGACTGAAACATATATTTTAATAATACTATCTAACTGTGGTGTCTGTCACTTTTACTTGCTTGCCCTTTCAGAAAGATTTGTCAGAAATGAAACGTACTGGTTTGAAATTGAAAGGTTGTAGATTCCTGTATGACAGAATGTTTTTTATCTGATATCTATCATATGTTCACATCGTCATTACGGAAATTATTTATGGAGTTTTGGAGTATATTTCATATCAGATATGCACTTAGATAGTCACTCCATCATTTAACATCTTCTACCAGGACAGATTGCATACCAGAACTTTGAATGAATAGGATGAAGTGGGGGAATACCGGTCAGCGGAAATGCCGGTCATTGCGAAATACGAAGTTCCTTAATCATTTCGAGAATGATACCCATGATACCTACCATCTAGTCTTCACTGGGTACAACTAATTTACATGACCACTGCCATCTTTTTTCTACTATCTTTCTTCTTATCTTTTGACGTTAGATACCTAACAAGTTTTCCAAGAATACTTTCCTACAGTAATTTTGAATAAACCAAAAGTATCAAATCGGCATCCAATGACAGTGGGTGCCTCAGACATTCATCAAATGTCAAGTTCATCATATTCTAATCTGTAATTTCAATTATTTTGGACATACTTTATATATTTTTATTGATTTGTCTCGTGCTTTCGATACGCTTGATCCTGAATTTTTGTCAACAAAACTTGATCACTTAGGAATAAGAGGTCCTATAAACGAATGGATTTTATCCTACACAAAAAATAGGCAATTCATTGTTAATGTTGAGAAGAGTTATTCTGAAATATTTGATGTTGATCTTGGAACTCCACAAGGGAGCATTCTGGGGCCACTGCTGTTCCTTCTGTACATGAATGACCTTCCTTCTCACATATCGGAGGGAATATTGTTCATGTATGCTGATGATACAACCGTCGTTGTGTCGGCAAAAACCTCAGATGATTTAAATATGGAAACAAATGTGGTTTTAGAGCAATTGTCTACTTGGTGCAATAAAAATCATCTTATAATCAATTTAGAAAAAACTGTTTGCATGCAATTTACAGGTCCTCATCAAGGAAAGGAGTTAATGAATCTCACAATGAACAAGTAGAATTAGCTATTGATAATAATACAAAATTTTTAGGCACAAAGGTGGATAGCGACATGAGCTGGAATAATCATATCAACTATATCTGCTCCAGACTGAACAAATGCTTTTTTGCAATTCTGACTTTGAAAAAAAAATCTTAATGAAATTTCTCTTAAATCTTACTACTTTGCAGCTGTTCATTCAATAATGTCATATAATATAATATCGTGGGGTCAAGCCCCTCAGACAGACCGTGTATTTGTTATACAGAAAAAAATTCTTCGAATTATGTTTGATCTAGATTACGGGACATCTTGTAGAGAAACCTTCAAATCCAAAAAAATTCTTACTTTAATCGGTATATATATCTTCAAAATAATACTGTATATTCGTCAAAATATTGCAAACTATACCAAACATTGTGACGTGCATTCATACTCGACAAGAAATAACAATAAAATATATAGTAGAAAACATAATATAGTTACTTTAAGAAATCCCGGAAGGAGCCGGTATTCAACTATACAATATTCTTCCAACGGACATCAAATCCATTCAGTCTACCAGACACTTCAAACATAAACTTAAGACTTGTTTAATAGCGAACTGCTTTTATAACCTCGGCGAATTTATTACTTACTGTAAATCTCTCTAAATTTTATATTTCATTTGTGGTATGTTCACCATTTTAAAAATGTTTTTAATTTTGTGTTTTGTTTCTTAAATTATTCAATATTCACTGTCATGTGAAGCTATTGACGACACTTATCCATTACATTGTAATTGGCAAGTAGTTAATAAATAAATGAATGAATGACTAAATATTATAGTTATCATCATTCCTCAAAAATGTATCACCTTATCTTAACATCATTGAAAGCATTCTCAATAATGATTTAAGTAATTTTATTCAATTAAATTCATTTTTACATCACAACTGAATATATTTATTGCAGTTCCCTGACGATGGAAGTAATACAATTTCCGAAAGCTTGGACATCCTTTAGAGATTTCTCTTTATCCCCACTATTTCAAGTTGATTCTATACTACTGTATATATCATTTTCACTTTCATCAAATGCATTATAAACTTATTATATTTAAAGTCAGATACCTTCTTTTTGGACTTGTTCATAGTATTTGTCCCTATCGCCAAATAATATATTAGTAGGCTCGTCTCAAAATTCATTTGATAAAAAATAATGATCATCCATGTAGAAAACAAAGCCAGGTAGAAAATTTCTTTATAATCAAAATATTCTGCTACACGTGTTTCTTAAAAGGCTAACCGACCAGAAAATTTCGAGGAATGCGCTCGTCCGTAGACATTGTAGAAATCCTAATTCGAGCTAAAAGCGGGCAATATATTGCGCATTTGTCATCTTGACTCCGCCATTATAGATCGGGCTTGAATGAAGTGCCCTTGACAATGCAAATATTATTTACTCGAGTGGAAATGCTCACAATCCACAATGGGCCATTGAAGAAAGTTTCGGCTAGGCGTCGGCTGAAGAAAAGGGCCTCTCGGACACTAAACACCTTGTTAACATATCGGTTGTTGTGTATTATGGGCCACTTAAAGCGATGGCTGGGCCAGGTGCGGGAGTATCAATGCGTGCCATTTCGGACGTTTTTTTTAAGTGCAAATGGATATTTTTTATAGGAAGTTGTTCGCTGCCAAGATTGTGCTGTGTAATCCTAACTTTTATATAATATCTATCAGGTATCGAAACCACTGTTGTTTTTCTTAAAGATAGAAGGACTCATGCATCCTGCACCATATGGTGATATAGAGCCTTCGAAGAGTTGGCATCACATGGCAAAAACTGTTCTTAATAATTTATTCTGAAATTCAAGCTTAAGTTGTGCTGCTTCTTCGTACGAGTTTCCACTAACGATAACTAATAACAGTCTCAGTGAAAAAATTATTTCATAAGAAATTTTCGTTTTCAAAATTGCATTTAACATATATCAGAAAAAATAATGGTCCCAATACTATTCCCTGTGGAATTCCACATGTCAACTGTCGAATAGGACTAGTGAAATTACCAATGTTAACAACTTGTTGTCTTTCAGTTGTGAGAAACAATTATCATCTTGAATTGGCTCATGTGGGTTTGGTCCAAACACGCGACCTCTAATATTTGTTTGAAATTCATAGTATACAGAGTGTCCCATAAATATTATGCAATACTTCAGAAACTTGGAAAATTACTAAAGATACCACTATCAATACTATTATCAATTCTTTTTTGTTGACTCCATTTATTTGCTCCTGAATAGTGCGCCATGAATACAAATTCTCAATGATAACTTTCAACTATTTCTATGGAATAATTTGAAAGTTTTTACCAAAGATATTTTTTATGGTGCACTCGGTCAAACTACAAAAGAGGAAATGAAATAGGAACTTCCATGTTAATTTTACTTATACCACATTTACGTTCCTCAAGTATAACACAATATTAGTGGGACGTTAAATAATATGGTATAATAATGGTCCAATAATAAAACGATTCATTAGGAGGAAATTTTTATTAATCGGAATTTTTAATATTTACTTGCTACTGGAATATGATCAAATACAATAATTACATTAACATATTGCTGTTTTAAAGTCATCAATATGTTCTATCACATTTCCATAGATCCTCAGAATGTTCAGAGAATGAGGAAAAATCGAAATATTTTCTGTGTACCTACTTGGGAAACAAAAAGTAATAGATCATTTAAAAAAATGTTTGAGATAAAAATGTGTTCATTAGCATGTGGGGATAAATGAAATAGGAGAAATTCTCAGCTTACTCGCAAACTGGCTGGAAAAAGACCTTTATAATAGCTTCACAGGTCACTTTTTTTGACACGCTCTTTAACTTACATCCATAAAACGTCACTTTTGCTGGAATTCTGCCACTGCATTAGTAGCATATAAAGAAGACAGTTTGGATAACGAAATTAGGATTTAAGAAAATATTTAATTGTCCATCTGCTTCCAAACAAATTGAAATATCTCATACTTATAATTATGGAATCAACTCTTCAAGACATATCTATCTTTTCTGAGCAGCAGCAAGGTGAAAATCTTCGGGTATTTATGTTAGAAGTAATTGTTCAAACCTTACTGTCAATAATAATTTTGATAAAAGATATTCTTTTATAATTATTATGATATTTCGTTTGTGGGTTAATTTACAAGTGAAAAATTGATTTTGGGGATGCAACACCTTGTTAAAATATGGGTTGTTGTGTATTTGGACCACTTGAAGCGATGGCTGGGCCAGGTGCAGGAGTATCAATGCATGCCATTTCGGAAGTTTTTTTAAGTGCAAATGGATATTTTTTATGGAAATAGTCCACTGCCGAGGTTGTGCTATGTAATCCTCACTTTTACATAATATCTATCAAGTATCGAAACGACTGTTGTTTTTCTTCAAGATTGAAGGTCTCATGCATCCTGCACCATATGGTGACATACAGTGTCCTTCAAAGCTTTGGCATCATATTGCAAAAACTTTTATCAATAACTTATTTTGAAATTTGACTTGTACTGCTTCTTCCCATTAGTTTTCATTAACAATGATTAATAACAGTATCAGCAGCATAGGAAATTATTTCACCAGAAATTTCCATTTTTAAAGTTGCATTGATATATATCAGAAAAAGTAAAGGTCCCAATACTATAAAATATTGAGATTTATTCATTTAAAACCATATAAACAATAACAGTTGTTGTAAATGTGAAATGAATTTCTGAGCAACAGTTTACAGTGTTATGCTTCCTCATATTCTGTTTCAGACGAATTGTCACCCGCTGCAAGAGAAATTATTATAGACTGCTTTCAATAATATGATTAAGCTCACACTTTTTTTTTCATTTATTTATGGAAAATATTAGTCAGATCTGATAATTTATTACTTGTGTTATTTCGAGCAACGTAACCTTTTATTTGAGGCTTGAAGCTCATAGTAATTCAATCGGATTAAGCTCACAATGATAGGGTGGTAGGCGAAGTATTTCAATTCCTCGATCCTCAAAGACATATTTTTATAATTTTGTTTATGAATGTTAGTAAAGGCTAATAATTCTGCTTTCGTCATTGTATCGTTAAAGATCAATTTCTTAGAAATTAACCACGTTGCAATTTGATTATTCTCCTGTTTAGTGGTTTGTTAAAGTTCAAATATTCTGGAGTGGTAACTTGCATTGTTTTTTTTTTCTCTTTGTTTTTTACAAAACTACCAAGTTTTCGAAAAAAAACCTCAAAAGCAGAGCTTGTACGAGCAAGGGAGCTCCGGGACTTAAAGTTTAAATAAAAGCGGAATCCGAACCACTTCAGCTCCGTGGTAGGCGTCCGGGGACCAAACCCTGGGCGGATGGCAAACGCTCTAACACCACGCCCATTTCGCACTTCACAATATCTGAATTTTCAGGTATGAATTCAATCATTATTTTGGTTCGAAATATTTTTCAAACACGTCTCCGTTCTACTCAAAAGTAGACTCTCCTCGAGAAATCTATTTACATTACCATGGGTAACAATTAGTCGGCAACCCTTACCTGTTGATTCCTTGAGATCAGTTGAACATCCTTGTGTAAATGCTTCTCGAGCTGTTTTTATGTTTTTGTCTTTCCAAGGTCTTCATACAGAATGCCATTTAATAACCCACATTTCGTCTAAATAATAAATGTTCTTGTTTTCTTTCTCACTTTCTCTAATTTTTCTTAGGTAGTCTTGTCTCCAACATACAATATCTTCGGAAGCGATAAGCATTGACTGCCTGCCAAATTTTTCGTATTTGAAGTTTAGTTCAAGTGCAACTTTCCAAAGTTTAGTTCTACCATTGCTTATATAAAAGATAGTTAGTCAACCTTATGGGATTATAATTGGATCAAAATGGATGCGACATGTAGATGGCGATAGTGAGCTCGCATCCAAGTCATGTCGTAACTTCACTGATCTGGCCTACAAATCATGTCGTAACTTGTTTGAAACAATGGGACAGCATTAAAATCAGGGTTTTTTTTAAGAAACCTGCATCAAAATGACGTGAAATATTCATGTTTGTAACTAATCACACTAGATGACACTCGCGTTTGGGTCCAATACCTTTTCCACAGGCATTGACTATCTTCTATTTAAACAATGGTTGAACTTATTGTGGCCACGTCAGGATCATCGGTAATAAGTTGTAAAACTTCATCTACAATTAGTATTTGCTTAAAAAAAATTAATGGACTACCTACGAACCTAACAAAAAATTATTCAGCTTCACTTTCGATAATTTTTGTCTAGCTGTTTAAGTAGTTATCAAACTCATTAATTGGTAGACTGAACTGGATAACTGGGAATATCTTCAACTGCAAACAAATTTTTTCAATAACATTTTTCGATATTTTGCATATTAATGTCACTTTACACCATAGCGAATTAAGAATATCACCAACTTTTATGAAGAATGAAATTTTCTGAGATTTTTTTAATACAAAAAATTCCCATATGGTTCCAACATTTTGGCGGACACCTATAACGGGTGTAACAGGATCATGGTACACCCCCCGTGTCTTCGTTAGTTTTGAAGGTAATGGATTGAAATTTGGAATATCCCTTATACAAAATAAGCGGCACTGTTTCACCTATAAATTATTTTTTTCACTTCCGGTTTCGCCGGAGGCGATACCAACTTTCGATTTTTAAATGGAACACCCTGTACATTATTACATTTCTAAAATCTGCATAATTTTCTGAATCCAATGATACCACATAAGTGACATTTCAAACGTCGAAATTTTTTATAATTTAATTTTTAGTTTTCTATTTAAGTGTGTCATGATGTTCCGATTTATTCCAATTGACCCGTCTAATACTAGAAAAATCGAAATCCCGTCAAAAATACTAAATTGCGTTTTTTATGAGCAAATAAAGTTCATCGTAATCGTTTTTGGGGTTAAACTCACTTGTTTCTAATGGAACCATATTGGTACCGTGGTACCATTTATTGGTACTATTAATAAGGAATGTATTCATACCTGGTAATAAAATGTGCGATCAATACAATCAAAATTACAGATAAAAGAAAATAAGAAAAATAATTATTTTGTAGTACTTTAATACTAAGAAGTTACTAAGGTGGCTTTGAAATACAAAAAATTAACAAAAAACATTACAACAATTGTTCGAAATGCTGTCCATTAACGTCAATGCACTTCTGACCTCGCTTAGCTGTTTCTTGAAGAACGTTTGCTAATTGCTGGGCCGTTATACTAATCATTGCGCGTCTTACTCGCAACTCGAGGTCTTCGCTGGTTGTAACGGCGGTTGCATAGACATTGTTTTTAAATGGCCCCAAACGAAGAAATCAAGAGGTGTCAAATCAGGTGACCTTGGAGACCATCGCACAGGACCATTCGTCGAGATTACGTTTTCTTCGAATGCCTGTTCAAGGTCACTTACTGTTCCATCTTGTTGGAAATACATTCCATGTCGTAAATGGACAGGTAATTCAGTTAAACTGTCCTCAATTTCATTTTGCAGAAATCTTGAGTATCTAGCTCCATTCCAGGGTCCTTCAAATATTATTGGACCAATGATTCTACTACCGAGTATTCTAAGCCAATCATTGAAACCGAACCGCACTTGAAAGTTTCCCTCCCGCAATAAATTTTGATTTTCTTGTGACCAATACCTTGCATTTTGTCGGTTAAATATTCCCATATTTGTAAACCTAGACTCGTCCGAAATTAAAATCCTTCCCAAAAAAGCATTGTTTGGCTGCACATTATTCTGCAAGATCCAATTGCAATATTCCATTCTACGTTCATAATCTTTTTCGTACAGGTGCTGGTGCAATTGATATTTGAAAGATTTATAATTATATTTGTGCAAGATTCGGCTTACCGTTTGGTGACTAATTTCCAATTCAAACCCAATTTGCCTTAAAGATACAGTCTTATCAACTTCTATTCGAGCTAAAACATCAATTTCCGTTCCTTCGTCAATGATAACGTTTTCCTCGGGATCATGGTTAGGCTCTGTTCAGAATTGATTGTCAATACGATTAAAATAATTTCTTGCTGGACATTGTCTATCAGGATATCATTCGGTATAAAGGTTTCTAGCCGCAACGGCATTTTTCCTACATTCTCCATAAATAATTAACATGTGCGGCATTTTGAACAAAAATAACAACAAATGTAAAGACTTTTCCAATAGGTATTCAATAAAAACACCGGTTGACCAAAAAATATTTATTTGACAATATGAAGATATAATTTCATTGTTTTCAAAGCCACCTTAGTAACTTCTTAAGCTGGATTCATAAACTTGCCGTTCGCCGTTGACGTTGGCGTTCGCGCTGGCGTCCGACTTAAAATGCATTTAACTCGAACGTCAGCCCAACGGCGAACGGCAACGCCGACGGTAGATATAAAAGGTCTTACGGGTATCTGTACTTTCAATTGGGAACGCCAACTCGAACGCCGCCAACTCCAACGGCGAACGGCAAGTTTATAAATCCAGCTTAAGTATTAAAGTAGAACAAAATAATTGAATTTTTTTATTTTCTTTTAGCTGTAATTTTGATTGTATTGATCGCACATTTTAATACCAGGTTTGGATAAATTCCTTATTAATAGTACTAATAAACGGTACCACGGTACCAATCTGGTTCCATTTGTAATAATTGATATTCACCTCAAAAACGATTACGATGAACTTTATTTGCTCATATAAAACGCAATTTAGCATTTTTGACGGGATTTCGATTTTTCTAGTAGTAGACGGATCAATTGGAACAAATCGGAACCATCATGGCACACTTAAATGGAAAACTAAAAATTAAATTATAAAAAATTTCGACTTTTGAAATGTCACTTATCACTGGATTCGGAAAATTATTCAGATTACAGAACGGTAATAATATACTATAATTTGAAAATAGAAAGAAAAAAATCATTTATAGTTTAAAAAGTGCCGCTTATTATGTATATGGGATATTTCAAATTTCAATCTATTGCCTTTAAAACTATCGGAGTGTACCATGATCCTGTTACACCCGGTATAGACGAAAACAATGTGAATTAAGCTGAAATATGGCCGTTGTAGGATGAACACAGGTACTAAAATATGCACACCAAATTAGTTTGTTTTCTGAGAATGTACTCTACGTTATTCTTGAAATATACTACAACCCTGGTGAAAAAAAATTTTTCATAAAGCAATATTTTGATTTAATCTACCGTTTGTCGGAAAACATATAATTACAGGGTGAAAAATGCTTTCTTGCGTTTTTGACGGATATACAGGACGAAGTGGTCGAGGTGTTAGAGCGTTTGGCTTCCACCCAGACGGTCCGGGTTCCATCCCCGGTCGTGTGTCACTGAGCTGAAGTGGTTCGGATTCCACTTTTATTTAAACTGTAGGTACCGGATCTCCCTTGCTCGCACAAGCTCTGCTTTTGAGGGGTTTCCTCCGAAAACCTGGGAGTTTCGTAAAAACAAATTTTACAAAATTTTTATATATGAATATAAGTTGAATATCTCGAAAAGTAAAAAACTCATGAAATTTGGCACACTGAGAATGCTCCCTGAGCTCGATAAAACAGGTTTTTTAAAAAGTTCAATTTCCGGCCCGGACTTTATTTTTCTTATATTTTTATTGTTTTTGTAAAAACAACACCCTGTGAGCAACATCAGGCAAATTTTATTTTTCTCACTTTGAAGCTTAAGGACAATACTAAGCAACAGATGGAAAAAATTCAACGCGGAAGTTTTTTTTTCTGCAGAAAAAAATTATACTTTTGAAAATAGTACAATTTTAATGAATTCACATTCTGCTTGTGACTGATGCGGCACTACATCGCTAGTACATTATAATTTTTCAACAAAACTGATAAGGAATGTCCATATTACTCGAGATAAAGTATTATTTAATCAGCCGTTGAAACTCTAGGGCCGTCTTTATTTTTCTTCACCTTTTAATTGACCCTATAAAAACAACACCCAGGGAAAGCGTGTTGAACACAACTTCTTTCTGTCACGTCAAAGTGGATGGTACTAACTGAAATAAAAAAAACCTATTCATAGAAAAAACTTCTACTTTTGAAAACAGTGCAAATTTATGTTTTTCTACTATGGCTAATATAGCACTACATCGAAAAACCATTCATTCAAAATAAAATCGTTAGGAAAGTATTACACACTCGATTGAAAGAATGATATTACATTTTCAAAGTTTAAGTATTTGAGTACTAGAGCAAAATTAATTACAGAAGATCAACGTAAAATATTTAAAAACTAATTGATTTCTATCCTTCAAGTAAAACGAAACCTTGGATGTCATATCCAATAAAGATGGCATCTTACCAAATGTAAAAGATGGTTTTATTTTTCTACGGGACAATTTTTAAAGTTTGCTACTGACCGTCACCATAAGAAATATAAGAAAATCTTTACAATCAACTTCCACAACTGTTATTATGAAAAATGGAACGGAGAGTAAGTGCAATTACACCAAACAAATACTAAATTCATTTTTCTAGAAAATTTAATTCAGTTGACTCAACGATCCAAGGTAACAGGGTAATGATGTTTCTTTTGTGGATAATTTTGTTAGTGAAAAACAGATTTTTTCTCAAGGTAAAGATAGAATGCGTTTACGCATCAAGAGAGAGATGAAAAAATATCAAGTTTTTTGACAATTTTACAAAAAAGAATTCACAAGATCGATGGGATTTATTGTTGTTTGCGAAGTGTTCACTATAGTGCACACACCCAAAATGCAATGAGGTGTGTAATAGAAGTGATCAAGGTATGTAGAATATCCGCCCTTCATTGTATATAATTGTACAGTGAACGTTTCACCAGTCCAGTCACAAGAGAGCGCTCCATCACAGGCCATAATATGATTGAGGTGATTTGTCATGGTTTGTCATTTTCACACCTCAACTAACGTTAATATATGTTACAGTATCATGGCATTTGAAGAGTATTATTACTGGAGGTAATGAGTGGATAACTGATTATTGCTCGACTTACAGCTAATAACTATACAGGGTGTTCCAAATTAAGTCGGCACCATTGCCAACTCCATTATTAATAATGCTACGAATTCGGTTGAATGGGCAAACTAGTATCATTTTTAATGGCCTTCTCGACGAAAACAAAAAAAAAATGACAGTCGCGTTTTCAGAATATTTCATAAAATGATATATTTTTCAATGGAACACCCTAAATTTTTTCATGCATTTCGATTCGTAATAACATTATCATCAACAAAACTCATATGACTTCTTTTCGTAAAGGTGAAAATAAGAAATTTAAATTTTTTTAGGAAACATTTATGACAAACGGATTTGATAAAGCGCTATAAAATATCGAGTAAATGTTCGAAAACACCGCCTTCTTGTTGAACACATATTTGGGCCCTTCTATTGACACTACGTGTGGCATTCAACACAGTTCGGTCATCAATTCTATTAATTATAGTTTTAATATAATTTTTCAGTTCATCTACATTATTATGTTTTATTTTGTACACCTTATTTTTCAGAAATCTCCAAAAATGGAAATCTAGAGGTGTCATGTCTGGTGAACGAGGGGGCCACTTAACAGGACCATTTGTAGCAACCCATCTGTTTCCAAAACAGCCTCGCATCATTCCTTTTACGCCACTGACATTATGTGCTGGTGATCCATCCCGCTGAAAATAGATCATCTGACGAGCCTCCAGATCAAGATCGTCGAAAAACTTTTCCAACACTCTTGTTAATAAATTAATTTAACGAGGTCCGTTCAAAGAACAATGGTAGAAAAATGGACCGATAATTCTGCCTCTAAATAAACTATACCAAACATCAATACTGAATCGTCTTTGCAGATTGTGGGGATGGACTAGAAATGGGTCAGGAATAATGAAAATTCTTTCTATAATACATCCTACGATTTGAAAAATTAGCCTCATCGCTCCATATAATATTTCTATAGAAGTTTGGATCTTGTCTGCATTCATTCATATACCACCGACAAAACTCAAATCGTCTCTCAGGATCACCAGGTTCTAGTGTTTGCACTAGTCTTAACTTATAAGGAGAAATGTTTCTTCCGAATTCGTTGAATACCAGACAGTGGAACAGCAATTTCTCTAGATAAATCTCTAACGAATTTATTTGAATATACCTCAAAGTAGGATAAAACGTCAATTTCTGTACCTTCAGATATTACAAAACGTTTTTCAGTTCTCCTCTTCTCAAAAACTTTTTCAATGTTCCTGAATTGACGATGAAGCACAGCAAAAAAAACGCCGATTAGGTACTGGTCGACAAGCATAAGGATGCCTCCGAGAATTGGTTGCGCAGTAGATACAACCCTGGAGTGGGGCAGGAGCTCAATCGCTCTGCATTATTCAAGCAGTTACCGTCGTGAGTGTACAGTCAGTGGAATAAAATTATTGTGGCGTTATTAGAGAGTTGAAGTGCTGCCATGAACGTAAACGATAACGTACAAATTGACATCTACGCATGCGCATTCGTCAGCTATTCACGTGTAAATAAAGTACGGCTAGAAAAAGAATGCATCGCCACACAATATCAGAAATAGGTAAATAAATATAATAAAGAACACGAGGAACATACTTACAGAAGTTGACTAACAATATCACATGACCTCTGACCACTGTCAAATCAGCATTGTCCATGTTAACTTTTAATTTTTTGTTTCTCTTTTTATTTGGAGTTGAGATTTGTTCCATTTCACCTTTTTCAATTTTATTCATTTCTGAATTAATTTTCCTAATGCTTCTAACGCAAACTCCCGTTGCGGCAGCAACTCGTTCCTGAACCTTCACAAGAGGAATACTGGTTTCACCTATCATTGCTTCTGTCTGCATAAATTTGATGACATTACTGACAATTTCCCTACTTTGTCCACTCAGAATCTTATTTCTCACTTTACTCTTTGAAGGCATTTTAAAACACAACAAACTACACTATAACCTATCTAATAATATTTCAAAACTATACACAACACAAGGATTTCAAATTCAACACACAATCGCAGAGAGTTGAAGTGATTACAGTACGTGAACCTTCACGTAGACGTTAACGTACGAAATGTAACGTTTACGGGTTGTTATGAAATTGAGTTGAAGTTGAACGTATGTCAACCGCTAAACCTAACATGTTAATTTGTGTTTATTTCGCTTTTATGCTGTTTTCTATGAACAACTGGAAGATGAACTCTACTTTGCGGATCTTAATAGGGATTTTGACCATATACATCCCTTGCCAAATGCAAATCAAATTCTTCCGGAATTGGCTTTTCGAAATGTTCATTGTTTTAAATAAAGCGAAATACCGAGCAAGATCATCAAAAATACATTGAAGAAATGATGATTGATGTAAAATTGTAAATATTGCTTTGTCACTTCTTGATTTTATGGCTTTAAAGTCAAAATTTGCTCATTCGCAACTCGTCGGTGTGATTCGTATATTCTTCGGTTAACGTGCGTTGATTTTTAAGGTATCCGTGTGAGACCGTTAGGTTACGTATGCCCGTAAACCTATTTTCAACGTTAACGTGAATAGCTGACGAATGCGCATGCGTAGATGTCAATTTGTACGTTAACGTTTACGTTCATGGCAGCACTTCAACTCTCTAATAACGCCAGAATAATTTTATTCCACTGACTGTACACTCACGACGTTAACTGCTTGAATAATGCAGAGCGAGTTAGCTCCTGCCCCACTCCAGGGTTGTGTCTACTGCGCAACCAATTCTCGGAGGCATCCTTAGGCTTGTCGACCAGTATGTTATCCCGTTATTTTTTTTAAATCCTATACGATGGTGGAGTCAGAACAGAGCAAATCTAGTTAAATCCCATATGAAATCCAATATAAATATCGGCTGACGGAACAAAAATGGTTAACTGTGCGGAGACTATATTATTTTAACCATTTCGAGTTATGTTAGTCTCAGTAGATACTATAATATTAGTTGCATTGCTTTAATAATACGTTTTCCAGTTTCCATCAATGATGTGGTTTGTTTGTTCTATGATGTAGAAAACGAAATCTTTGAAATTAATTTTCATCCACTGCCAGACGTCCGAATGATTCGAAATTTGGCAGGTGTGCATAGCTGACAATGCATTATGAAACCATGAATTTGGGTAATTAAATTAAAAATTATTTTCTACCTTTTCATCAATGTTGAAAGAGAAGCGTGTTCTTCAGTTTTTCCAAACCATCATTTTATTAATTGATGAACATAAAAATAAATTGAAAAAAGATGGATATAACGACTTGCGGTTTCTAAGAGGTACTCTTTTTTATTGTTTGCAGGTATAGAAATCAGAATCCATCATGAATTAGATTGAAAGCTACGTGTACACACAGCAGTAAGACGTGGAAATGTAAAGATTTCTATGTGCAGATGTCCTAGCTCTCCGCAAACTTTGTTTTTGATCATATATAAAAGGTGAAACAAGATACATTTTCGACCAGATTTTTATCACTGTATAAACCTGTACGTATTCGATTGATACAGGTTCTAATAATTCAGTTGAATTATGTCAAAATCAGTTAACACAATCTACAAATTGGATCAAAATCAGTTAACTATTGTGAATTGCATCAAAACTGGTTAACTGCAAAATGAAAATGACAATAACTTGACAGGAATGGAATGTAAAATTTTTGCGTGAATATCAAACACATTCAAGATTTTTGTAGTAACTGTCTACTGCAGCATTATAGCGTTACTTCACGTGGAAATGAGATAGAAGTTATTTGATTCTCCTGAAAATTTCGACATTTTGTACACTTTTGTTCCGTCGCTCCTCAATTGATCACTACACAAATAATTTTCTCAGAAAGCATTTTTTTGAAACCTATCACAGAAACTGTTTTCATAAATTTTACAAATGAACTGAAAGTAGACTCATCTCCTAGACCAGATCAGATGAATCTAAAATGTACCTTGAATAAAAAAAATCATTTTTATTCAATTTGAGTATATTATTCCTGAAACCTTGAAAAAATATGGTGAAATTCCAATTTGTAATAGCGATGAAAAGAGAAATTGTATTAACCAATATCTTCGATCAGCTCAATTGACAAGTTCCTGGTAAAATGCCACCAAACAATTATTGATGAATGTTTGGAAAGTTATGAATTCCTTTTTTCATCGCAATATGAATTTCTAGGAAGTATGGGTTCCGATAATGCCATTTTTCAGGTGACTTACCATATAAGTAAAAATTTAGATGACAATAAAATAACTATCGGTATATTTTTAGATTTAAAAAGGCATTTGACACTGTTTCCCTTAACAAACCTTTAGCAAAACCATCCAATCATGGTATCCGTGTATGCCCTGATCTCTTCAGAAGTTATCTTACTGATAGACAAGTTGTTGAAATTGACAATTTCCTTCATATTATATAAACCAACCAAATGCCATAATTTTTTGAATTCAAACCAATGAGAAAAGGACTTTTCGAAAACACTGTCTCCAGCCCGTGGTATTTTCAAATCAGTGTTTCGCTTCTTCCTTATTTATACGATTGACGACAACTCTTTAACTGACATTAATGACACATGATGAACCGTTTCTGCAATACGCATTCAGTCCATAATAATTTAATGTATTCGTGAAATTGTCTGATGGAATATCCCTTTAAAATGCAGAATTTCCAAAATACTTTCACCTTGCCAGTCGCTCAATCTGTGTTGCTGTACAAAACACCACTCGAGCAAGCTCTCGTGGTGTTTCTAAGCAACACAGTTTTCGTGAAAGTATTTTTTCGGGATATTACTTCTGAAAATTTCACTAGTCACATTCGACAGATGACATGTGGAATTCCGCAATGAACAGTATTAGAACCATTACTTTTTCAGATATATGTTAATGCAATTTTGAAAACGAAAGTTTCTGGTGAAACCATTTCGTATGCTGATGATACTCTTTTTATTGTTGGTGGAAACTCATGAGAAGAAGCTGTGTCGAATACTGAGACTGATGGTTCTGTTTTGAAAAACACTTTCGACTTTGATCTTTTGACACTTTTAAAGAAATCAAATTTCAATATATATATATATATATATATATATATATATATATATATATATATATATATATATATATTTATTATAAAAAATAATTACAGTCTACCAACATATGTGGTCTGTATAAATAACAAGAAATACTGTAAAAACGTATAAGAATACAATAAATAATAAATTAAAATATCTTAAGACTATTTGAAGAGATGTTTTCTGTCATTGACAATAAATATGTTCTCTCATTATTGTTATGGAAAATTTCAGAACTTCAAGTGCTATAAATTTAACAATTTTCATAGGTAAATTGAATTTTTTAGCAAAATCTACAAAGAATTTAGTGATGATTCCTCGAGCACCAATGAATGGACCAATAATTTTTATTTCACCAGCTATTTCATATTTTTCCTTAAAGAAAGGGATTGTGGGTTCATAAATATTCCTTTTCTCTATATCAACATCAAATGGTTGGGATTCATCTGATTCGAATCTTATTGTTGGGTCCAATATGTAAGCAACGTTTTTCTTCCTGTCGATGGCTATGATATCAATCCTTCGAAGACTGTCATTGGTAGCTGTAGGTACATTTGATTTCTTCATAAACTTCAAAATTTTTGGAAAGTTCAGTTGCTATTAAATGGCGAATTGTGTTGTCTTGTATTTCTCAAGAGATTACCATGTTGACAAGATCCCAAGACGTGAGGAAGGGTTTCAATCTCAGTACAGTGTCTGCACTGGTTACCGTCATGAGATCTGCCTGGTACACCTCTCAAGTTGACCACGTATCCTGTCAATTTAATGGCTTCTTTCCACTCAGATGTTGTCAAACGTTCTTGTGTTCTGGTCCATGAATTTGCAGGTGTGTATTGATTATAAAGTTCTTCCCCTCATCCCTTTTGTTTCAAATTCTTCCATTTGGAGTAATCCTCTTCCCTCAGTATTTCTTGTAACTTACGACCAGAGTAAGTCCACTTGTCATCTTCCAAAACAATTTTTAATTTTTGTATGCAAAAATCAGCTTCTTCCTCAAAAGACCTCACTCTCTCCAAGTAAATATTTTCCTGTATTCTTAGCTTTTTACAAATGTTGAAATTTTGTAAAAAAGCTTCCCATGAAGCACGAAAAAGACCAAGACCTTTCACTTTCAGAGAGGAATATAGCATACTATCTGGAATATCGGATGGTAAATCCAAAATTTCCTTGAGGGACGATTTTAAATTTATCAATGTCTGTTAGGAATTTCATTGGAAATTTGTCAAGAGGAGTAGATTGAAAGGAGTACACTAATGAGGGCCATATGGAAACGTTGGGCACTTGAAATTTTTGTTGGCATTTTAATAAAGGAGACTTGATTATTTTTTCTAAATTTGTTTTCAAATCATTTATACCTTTCCTAGAATCCAAAGTTATCT
This sequence comes from Chrysolina oricalcia, assembly GCA_944452925.2. Lineage (NCBI taxonomy): Eukaryota > Metazoa > Arthropoda > Insecta > Coleoptera > Chrysomelidae > Chrysolina > Chrysolina oricalcia. The sequence continues at coordinate 41,504,405 of OX101826.2, forward strand.
CATCTCTGAAAGACACTCCCAAATATTTTATCTTCTCATTGTCCAACCTGTGGTAGAAGTCCATTATATCTCAAAGTGGAGTGGTATGGATATACAAATCAGTAAAACGCAATGTCGTCTCCACAAGTGTTCGCAGTTGAAAGTTCAGACAATTCCTCTATGATGAAATCTGTGGCTAAGTTGTATAAGGCAGGTGAAAGCGGTGCTCCTTGCATTACTTCCCTTCTCAAGAAGATAAGTTTGGTTTTTCCTTCGGATGTTTCAACCTGAGTTGAGTTTCCATATTGAAAGTTTATCAAAACATTCTGTAATTTTTCAGGTAATGAAGATGAGACTAGAGTTTTATTAGGATGATCATGTCCGATGTTATCATATGCTTTATTAATGTCTAAAAAAACTACTGTAATATTATTCTTATTGATTTTGGCATCTTTCAAAAGACCATTCAGAATCGAAGTATTGATATGAGCTCCTGGAAGGCATGTGAATCCTCTCTGGTTTTCGTTGAAATTAACATATTTTCTGAATCTTCTGTCGAGCACTTTCCCAATTACTCTCCTAATAACTGAACACATTGAAATAGGTCTCCAATTTTCTGGTAGTTGATCATTATAACTCTTATAAATCAATGAAACCAATCAATATAAAACTATTAAGAAAAATATTTCATATAACGACACATGAACTTCATAAAATCAAACTTTATTGAAAATACAATTGTAAATGAGAACGAGGGATAGAAAGAATGTATTCTATTTGATATATTATCATGGACTTTGATAATACTAAAATGGTATCAATACAAAAAAAAAATTCAAAGATGAATATTTCTAGGGATGGTTAGAATTGGTAAAAATGAAAAAAACAATGATAAAACAACTGATATTGAAGGACGCCTTTTCCCCCGTTCTACTAGGAAAAATATATCATTGTATTAATGTACATAGTGATATAAAATGAATACAATTTTCAATTTGAATTTGGTTAAAACACACCTACTAAAAAATTTCTTCTCACAAAATTACTGTTTTTCGCCACAGTTGGTTGCAACTATAATTCAATATAATTGAATTGTACATTACGAGTCCTATTTCAAAAGAAGATCTTTCTATGATTTAGGTGTCAATTTATTACGATGAATAATCAGATATCATACTAGCAAATTTTCTTTCAATAATCACAGCTTGATCTATCAGAACCACCTTCTCAACAGTGGCTTTGATTTGGTTCTTACAGTCAACCAACGCGCTTTTAAATTTGAATCATATTTTCACGCAACTTCCATCATGAAAACTGTACATCTTCGAGAATATATGAGGTTTAACAACAATCTCCAGTTCCTACAACATTTCTTAAATTAATAATTCAGCTTGCTATATTAGCCGGCAACATCTGCAAGAGATAATTCAAACTTCCGAGAGGTTAATTTCAATTATACGTTGATTGCATGTTGCATAGTTATTCCACGTCCCAAGAGTCTATTATGTAGTCGGATATTTGATATTATCATGCACAATGATTATCGGGAATTCTAAAGCGAATAATTATTCCGTTTCCTGGGGCACTAGCAGAATCATATGATCATGTGGATTGGAAAGATTATTAGAGTTTTATTTGCTTGTTTGATTGTTTGCTTCAGCTAATGAGTTCCTTGTCTACTGCAAGCAGCACCAAGATGATGCACTATTTATGTAATTTCTCACTATTTGGAAATCACAACATTTTCCTCAAAAAAAATTGATGGTTGTTTTCCCCAAAATCGAAACTTTTTTGGTGAAGGCATATTGAACAATTGAGATATCACTTCGGAAGTGAATGAAATGCCCAAGAAAGCAGGGAATAAGCCCTAGTCGATTATCCCCAAATAGTGAATTGTTATTTTGGTGAATCAATACTATACATTGAGGGCATTTGAATAGTGAATAAATGTTGCATTTTTGATTTCTAGAACAAGTGATACATTTCTTGAATGAATGCCTTCATTACATTGCTATGCATTTGTATGCTGACGATCTAGTGACACTTGCCGACACGGAAATTGATTTGTCCCGTAAATTAGGTATTCTCGAAAGGTATGCAGCTGAAAATAATTTAGGAATCAATACTTCGAAATAAAAAATAATGCGTTTTTCCAAATATGGTTTTGAAAGGTCTTATTACTACCTCCGAGCAATAAAAGATATAGAGAGGGCTTTTCTCTCTCTTTCTTGAAAGCAACATACCCGACGTTGGTTACAAACATCTCGAATCATGTTAAAAATGGGCATTATCGGATATATCTGTTCGCACTGGGGGAATTCCATGTTATACTCACTCTTAACTTGGCGATCATGTTTGTTTACGTCCGTTTACGACTTATTTGTCGTCTTGTCAAATCAAACCATTGGCGTCACAGTATGGTAATCATGGCATAATCCCGATTTTGAGACAAAAATACACTATTTGTTGAAATAGCTATATAAAACATTGTTACAATTTAAGTCGACCTTAAAAACGATTAACTATCAATAATTAGGAAGAAACTTGTTACAGTGTAGGTACACTAAAAAGTAAATGAGCAAACTCAACTCTTCTGTCTTGTTGGAATGTCTTTCGAGTACTTAAAATATAGGGTCGTTGATACTGCAATACGAGCTATGTCACGAAACATTTATTCCACAAGAGACTGTAAAATGATAATAGGTACTACATAAAAATTTCTACTCGCGATTATTTTATACTTTAAATTCCAAAAATGACCGGTAGAACTTCTTATGTAGTAGTTATTTTTTTCTTTTGTGTTTTGGCATCGACTGCTATGGTCATTAGTAGTTATTATCTACAGTCTTCTGTAAAATGAATGTTTCTGGACATATTGCTCGTATTGCAGTATCAACGACGATAGATAGTTATGTGATATTTGTTGAACATGGAATTTACTTCACTGTTTTGCAACTATAAAATTATAATAACTTGCCATATATGTGTGTGTGTGTGTGTTTGAAATGTATGCTATTTTAGATGAATTCGTGATTGTGAAACCGATGATATGGACACAGATGATACCAGAAGAACGTGTTTAAAAGTAGCAACGAGGACTAATCCGTCAGATACAAAAAATTAGACTACTCCAGCAAAAGAATAGAAGAATGCAATACAAAGTTTTAATTTGTTTCAAACTGGACAGACGATTTACAATAAGCAACTCATCGCTCCACCATGTGAGCAAATTAAGACTACATCAAAATAGAGCTGTTGTTTGGTATGTAAACAGAGATGCCTTCAGAGATACATGTAAACAGAAGTAAAATAATAACTACATGTAAAATTTTCGTCTTCCTACCAGGCCTAACTCTACATAAGTAGAGACATTACTTTTTGACAACTCTAAAACGCTTTCTGATTATCTGCCCCAGGATACCAATAAACCAAATTCAGAAAAAAACATAAGAAAAAGAGTTAAAGAGCTATTAAGGCTTTTACTATACTTTGGATGAGTATTTCAATGATACACTTTCAACATAAATTTGAATGGAATCTGTTATGTGTAGTATAGTTTATGTGTAAATTATTTTGTGTTTTATAGTTTATGTGTAAATTCTTATGTGTATTATAACGCATGTATATCATATTTATAGTGTAGGTATAGTGTATAGTTTACTGATGTGATCCAACAATTTGAATATATTTACTTTTTCACTTCAGCTCTTTCATTTATTTTTTCAGTATTTATGACCTTATTGTATGCTTTGTCAGCAAGAATCCAATTTTTCTCACAATTCAGTATTTTTGATTGACATCTTGTCAACACACGTGCTTTCTAACCAGGCAAGTTGTCGTCTAGAGATAAAAATATAACATGAACAAAATTTATCAGCACGCCGCCACTGGTTCTAATCTTACATCCGAATATCATAACAATAACAAATCTCCCCCTCCGAACTCGAAGGTTACCCCTCACCCACAATCTATCACAAAGGATAGTGATATGCAGCTTTCATAACAACGTGTGTTGTTTATACAGGATGTCCGGTAAACTTTGTGATATACCAGGTCATGACTGTTCAGAATATCGGAATTCCACCTTAGTAAAAATCTCACCGTGTTCGAGATAATGAGCATTTTTTAAATTTCTGGAAAATCAGTACCTTACCTTGGATTTTTGAGTGCCATGTCTACAAATTGAGACCAATTCAAATATTTTTGCTGCTGAAGATTACTGATGAATGGTGCATTCAGAAAATATTACAATTTTTCGAGAAATGAGGGTAAAATGCCATATTTGAGTTTCACCAATTTTTTTAACAACAGTTTGACATTATTGTTCCAAAAAAACGTAACCAAGTGGAAGTGGATATTCATTATAAAAGAATGCTCATTTTGTCCAGACTCTACCATGATATAAAACATACGATAATTATTTTTGGAAGGAGTAGAATTTCGATTATATTAGAGTGTGATGTTATTCTGAGCTAAAATCAACTCCATTAGACTTTGTCAGTAATGTCTTTTATGTTTATTCTATCAAGATGAAATGATTAAATAATTATGAGTAATAACTAATCAACTGCTTAGAAGCATTCATTGAGATGTAAAGAAGTAAATACTAATTAAACGTTTTTTTGAATCAACATACACTATAAACCAAAATAACGATTATTCAACATCGCACTGAATAATATTACAAAAATGTTATTTTCCATCCACTCGTACGCAGAGACGACACCCTTTCAAGAAGAACCTTATCAAATGCGTATTAGGTTATAGCCCTCAAATCAGCGATTCTCTGAGCGGCATTGTGAAATCGGATATCGTTCTGCATAAAGCGCTGCTGCATCAGTAGCACTACCTCCACATTCACCATAAATGTAGTGCATATGCGCATATTCTCGGGGAGTATAACGTGTGTACGGCATGATAAAGAAATAAATACCACTGAATGAAACAAGCGGAATAATTTCAAAAAACTACAACAGAAGTCACAAGTTGTTTAAACAAAATGTGACAGCCACATACTAGATTTTTTCAATTATATTTACAGAAGATCCATTCATGCACAATGCTGTATTTTATTTTTTCATCAGGAAACTATTGCTTCTACGGACACAACACAGGAGTTAGAAAAGTTTTTAATTTTCGACAAGGATTCACCTCCTAAAAAATTTTGCACTCATTTGGTTACACCCTGTATGTCTGTCGGTCTCTGAAACTTCGTTGAAATCTGGATGTTGGACAATTGTGACATTTATCACAAGAATTCATTTTAATCGGCCCCATGTCGGATTATCGACATTTCATTTCGATAATTTTATTAGGCCTAATTACATGAAAAGTTGATTTTATTGACACACCATTCAATGCTACCAATCAGTCTATTCTTCATTATTAATAATCATTTACACATTTTATCATATCCAGTAAATTCCCCTCTGTGTGGAAACATGCCAATGTCAGGCCATTGGCAAAATGTAATGAACCGTCAGAACTCTCAGATATAAGACCGATCAGTATTCTCCCAACTTTATCAAAAGCATTCGAAATGATCATTAAAGAACAGATGTCAACATTTTCGAGTAGGACAAATCTGATCACCGATGTACAATCTGGTTTTCGCCCACAATTCAGTACTACTACAGCATTGAGTTTGATCACAGATAACATTTTCAAAGCGATTGATGAGGGAAACTTCATTTGTCTCGTTTTGTTGGATTACAGCAAAGCATTTGATACTCTGGATCCAACAGTTCTCTGTGAAAAATTGAAATATCTTGGTTTTTCTGGAAGTGCGGTTTCATTGGTGAAGAGTTATCTGACCGGTCGGACACAAACTGTCATTCTGGATGGTGACCATTCTTCAGCTTTGAGTAGACAATATGGTGTTCCACAAGGCTCTGTCTTGGGACCCCTTCTCTTTGCTCTGTATATAAGCGATTTTCATGAGTACGTCAGATCAATAAAAATACACCACTACGCGGATGACACCCAATTGTATATGTCGTTCAGTTTTAGTGAAGTCAATGTAGCCGAGGAAAATATAAACAGAAATCTTGAAACTGTATTTGACGCGTCTTGTGCACACAATTCAAAACTGAATTCTAAAAAATCTCAAGTTATGCTATTTGGTGCCAAGAGAAAGAGAAATTCTGTTCGCAACTTACTTTCTATACGAATTGATAGAACTCCTATTTCGTTTGTGAGCGAATGTAAGAACCTGGGCTTATGGATCGATACTGATATGAGATTTACAAAACATATCAATCAGTTGTATAAAGCCTCATTTAATGTTTTAAGGCAGTTATATACCAGTAGACATTTGATGTCAAAAAAACTTAAATTAAATCTCTGCGAGTCATTGATATTATCACGAATCGCTTACTGTGATTGTATTTACGGACCTGCCTTAGATCAACATAATGCTCTACGGCTGCGAAAGATTCAAAATAGCTGTATTAGATTCGCATATGGTATACGCAAATATGACCATATTAGTGATTCCTTTGAGGACTCTGGGTGGTTGAAATTGAAGCAAATAAGAGAAATACACCTCCTCACCTACGTCCATAAAATTCTTTTGTCAGGAACTCCAGTATACCTGCGCGAAAAATTGGTCTCTCTCTCTCACGAAATAATATTTCCCGCAAAAAACATCAGTTATTGATTCCAAGGCACACAACCGCAATGTACACTCGTGGTTTCTCATATAATTCAGCTAAATTGTACAATGCCATGCCCGATGAGTTTAAAGATTATAGTCTGAGTAACTTCAAAAAACGGTTGAAAGTCTTTTTTCGAACAAGGCAGTGATGTATATTCTAGTCTTATGACTCTTGCAATGAATCTTGGTTTATGTAGAAAGGGATGCCACTTATAACAATATTTGTATGTACATAATTGGCGTATTGTTAGTACTTGTACTGATAAATTAATATCTTTCTTTATCGCTAATTTTGTTTATTTTTCAGTTACTACGTGTGTTATAACTGTATTTATATTTTGTAGATTTATTTGTGTACGTTAAGGTTGGGTTTAAAACCAGCTTTAATAGCTGAACCCCTCCTATTCATCATCTGTTTGAAATATTATGTTCAATACTTGTATTATTTGTGACGATGAATAAAGGAATATTATTATTATTATTATTATTTTATCTTGATGAAATCGAAATGAAAAAAAAATTGGGTGTTAGTATAAAAGTTGATAGAAGCCTAGAATGAAACCACGCCTAATTCAATGGAAATCACTTCCTACAAAAACAGTTATAGTTTGTTTAATAACAAGGTAGAATCTGGACACAATAAGCATTCTTTTGAAATGAATATCCACTTCCAATCGGTTATGTTTCTTTCAGGCAAAAATGTCAAACTTTAAAAAAAAATTTATGAAACTCAAATCTGTCAGTTTATCCCCATTTCTTGAAAAAAATTTCACTTTCTGAAACACTGTTCTTTACGTCTCAAAGCATCACTCATCAGGTATCTTCAGCGGCAAAGTTGTTTGAATTTGTCTCAATTTGTATACATGGCACTCAAAAATCCAAGGTGAGGTAGCGATTTTCCAGAAATTCTTAAATGCCCATTATCTCGAAAACGGTGATATCTTTACTGAGGTGAAATTCCGATGTTCTGAGCAGTCATGACCTGGTCTATCACCAGTTTCAATATTGTACAAGGTTTACCGGACACCCTGTATAGAAATGGCACCTCTATATCTTTTATTGCTCGGAGATAACTACCATTTTCTTGTAAATGGATCAGAGATTCAGATAGTGAACAATTACACTCATTTAGGGTTAATTTTCGTTTCATTATCATTCTTCAGAGAAATGGCTGTTTCCAAAGCGAATCAAGCAAAAGGATCAATTATCAGCATATTAGCCCAGTCGAAAACCAATTCTTGGGAAGCGTGCATCGAGCTTTATGATAGTATTGTTCTGAGTACATTCTCTTCCTGCTTAGCAGTTTAGGATGTAAATTTTTTAAACGACTTCTCCTGCTCCCCCTAACACACCAGATTTCCTAGTACTCTTTGAAACCGGTTCCACTCATCTGGAATATTCTGTTTTCAAACGTGTACTTCAGAACAATAAAATTGTTAACTGCTCGAACTGGACGGTGACGATATTAGGTACAACTGTATCAGTAAAGTAAAGCTCTGGTTCGGGGCGATTGATTGTCTAGAGATATTCAACCAACTGAATCCTCGGCTTTTAGTTAGAAACAAAAGCGCATTACTAAAAAAATTCGCTTCCAAATTGCACAATGAAGACGTCAATAAACTGGCATTGTCTAGGTATAGTCTTTTTCAGCCAATCTATACACCAAATTGCTCTCCTCGAAAGTATCTCACTTTCCGAATACCTATTCACGTCGCCCGCTTAGTCGCTCAGATTCGCCTAACTTAGAGAGAGAGAGAGATAGAGAGAAATATACTGTATTGTCCAAGAACACAGAATTTCTTATTGACAAAGCATGGTGTAAAAAATGTGAATAAAGTCTATAACATATAATAGATGACAAGTACAACATAAATGTGTTAACAATGTGTTAGGATTTAAAAAAAACGGTATATTTTTAACAGTTAAGCTTAAAAATAGAGGTGAACAATTGTCATAGCTTATAACATATAATATTAATACTAATAGTCGTGTACAATAAAGTTATATTAAGGTTTCATTAAAAAAAATCTTCTGTATTGTAATACGCTTTTTTTGAGAGAGCCTTTTTCAAAAGTTTTCTGAATATTTAATGATCTTGGATTGTCCTCAATTCAGTGGGTATGTGATTATATATTTTTTTACTTTCGTAGAACAGAGAGTATTTAGTTAGAGTGAACTTTGGAATGGGTAGAGCAATTTTTCTATCTGTTATTTGTCGGGTCGCAGGGTAAGTTTGCATTGTAGTCTCTGTCACATTATATTTTTTGTTCATCAAGCATGCCGTTTCCAATATAGACAAGCAGGTCATTGTGAGAATTTCCTTACTCAAAAATAATGGTTTGCATGATTCTCGTGCCTAGATACCTTACTGCTCTTTTTTGTATAACAAACACTTAATGAAGGAGTTGTTGGCTACAATAACCCCAGAAGGCTATACCACATCCCATATGGGATTCTATCAGTGACTGATAAACCATTTTTGCTGTTGATGCGCTTAAATCGTTAGTGACCACTCTAAGGGCGAAGCATCTCGATGCTATTTTTTTTGTTAAAGATGAAACATGTTGTTCAAACTTCAGTTTTTCATCTAACGATGTTCCTAGGAATTTAGTAGTTTCTTTGTATTCTAAAATTTGTCTGTTCAAGTTGAGTTCAAGTTGAGATTCTGGCAATCAAAATTAAAGCCCATTATATAAAAAGTCACTGAGACTGGCATTCAACGGAATGTATTATACCATTGATATCAATGAAATTTGCACTATGTGCAATACGTATCAGTGTCAAACTTTCTGTTGTTAGGCCCAAAGGATCTAATTTTTTAGTAAATTAAGAATCTGTATAAACTCTCTGCATAATATTAGCTGTAACAATGCTAGAATACTTTCAAATTTTCTCACTAAAGTCTTCAAACTACGAGCCTTCGTTGACTGTTGACTGAAACTATTTGTTTTTCATTACTTTTCATGCAGCGTTTTTTGTCCTTTTTTTTCTTTCGTAAAAAGTTTTTTTTTATTTGTTAGAAAATAATACAAACTTCTTGTTATGAGATGCATATCTTAAGAAACAATAAATTAATTGAATTGAATTCCTTCATTACCACTCATAAAGGGAAATATAACTTCTACAACATTCAAGATATTTTATACACCAAACACATCGTTTCGCCATCCCATTTTAGGAGATCTGTCAAAATATTACTTGTCGACGAGGTGTTTTACAGTGTACAAGAGTTTCTTGAAAAAGATTGGAATAGATAATGTATATGTGTATGTATGACTATGCATATGAATGTGTATCAAGTTATTATTTTCGACCTTGAAAACCACCACATATCAATTTTGAATCGAATCGTACCATAATTGCAAATCATGTCCGCCATTTTGGAGCCACCATTTTGTTTTTTCTCTTAGAAAAATTCCATAATGCATTGTCACCGAACTCATGTCAGAATAGGTTTCAAATGCAGTATCGTAATTTGGAATACAGAACAGTTGTTTTTCCCGCAAGAGGGCGCCAAAATAAAAATTTAGGTGGCAAAATTGACATAGCTGAATTGCTTATGAAATTACATTTTCAATGATGTGTCACACTTACTACTTTCCATATTCAAATTGTTTGGTTGATAGTGCCCAGTGGGTGGGGGGGAGAGGTATGACAGTTGAGGTTATGATAGGAAGATGTCCCCCTTGGATTAAAAATCGACGTGTTTTTGCATTTCATCCACAACACATGCGTTTTGAAGATATTCGATCTGTTTCGTTTTCGATGCCCCACCCTGTATGTTTGTTTCCTTTAGTTATTGTTGTTCTGTTTTCGTGAATCTGTATTTAGTATGATGAGAATTGTGACAATGTTTTAGTACCTGATCCATACTATTTATTTTTATATCTTTACTCAATTTTATATTTATTGTGACTTGATCAATGAGATTTTGATATTCCGATAATGAAGGATATTTTGATTTCATTTGATACTACAATAAGAAAATTTGTGATTAAAAACTGAAACAAGTTCGGGTGAATCTAGATTCCTGTATATCTTTGGGTTGGACAAATCTCCGTTTTTTGTGATAAACACGGATTGCCAGTTGATAAATCGACCTGTAATATGCTGCTACCCATTCAGCTATGAGTTGTGACATTATTCATGAGAATATCAAAGATATATTGTCATCTTCACAACTGTCCATATTGAAAATAGGAAGTGTTTTCTTACACCCCATTAACACTAAGAATTCTCGCTTTCAATAATAAACTTGATAACAAATCACAATCGACGACGGATATTCGTGATCAAAAAGAACCCTATCTAACATTTCCAAGAAGTCATCTTCAAATTGATTTTTCCAAAGTACACTTTTTTATATTCATGAAGGAAAAATTCGATGCAGATCCGAGGTCAAAGAGTCGTTGAATCACTCGCCCTTCCTGAGTTCTCTCCAGCGTCAGCAGAATTCACGAGATTCCAGAATTTCACCTCAAGGACCCACTTGATATTCCATCGATCCTTCCGATGACATCCTTCTGTCCGCGAAAATTCACGCATTAATTCCCACTTCACTGTTCAGGGCTCGTTCTGTTATCAGATTCGGAGCAAATTTGTGGGGAATTAAGTTGGATGACGTAATGAAGGATTAGAGCTGAAAACCCAACAGTGGGACAGTGTTGATGGTTATTATACTGGGTAAATGGAAGAGGTTTGATGTATTGTTGAATAGTTATGAGAGTTTTGCAAACCCTGTCACTACTTGGGATGAAGCTGCGAATGGGAAAGGTAAGTATGTCCAACCTGTATCAAAATATTATAGATAGATAGATAGATATAAATCAGGATGGATTTATCGAGGGGCAATATATAAAAATATAAATAGGAAAGACTATTGGGTATAGTCCTCAAATTAATGTGCAACCGTAGACACGTGTTTCGAACTTAAGCTCTCATCAGTACGGTAAAATCAAGTGCGAAGATGTACAACACTTGGATGTCAAGCCAACCACACATTTGTGGCTTCGGTTAGAAGACCTTGAGATTTCAAGGCAATAACTAACGTCGCCACGGAGGCAGCTATAGCTACCAGCGTGACAATAATTTTTATAGAATTATTATTATGAAATTACTCGTTACCTACTAAAACTTTGACAGAAACGATCTGCTGACGTCATAATTTGACAAGCCGTGGACATAACACGAAATATTCCGTTTCGCATTTGTTGCTTAGCAACTTGTCTAGCAACTGATGCAAAAATGAAATTCTGTACAAAATTTGTTTGTTTATGATTGAAGTTACGGTTATAAAATGAGCATTGATAGAGGTTGTAGTAGAAAAAATGTATTTCATACTTCTCGAACAGTTCTACCAAAAAAAGTTCCTATGAAATGTTTGGATTGCAACTGTAACAGCAGGGAATGTTTTTTGAAAAAAAAAAAGTAGAATTGTGACTGTCATATCAAAAAGGGAATCATGTAAATTAGTCCAATATCCAGGGGTTTATCCTGGTACTGAATCCAGTAGAAATTATTTTTGGCACACAAGCAGTTTCTGAAAAAAAAATTCTGCACTTTAGCACCTATGGGGAAAACTCTCGGGAAAACTCAGAAATTCGGTATTCCATCAATAACTTGGAAGAGCTTGAAGATTTCGATATAATGTAAAAATACAAACTTGTAGAGCGTAAAAATCTCCGGTTTTCCTGTGAGAGGAGATCTTGGGAATCTTTGGTATTGCCCTTTTTTCCGGTTCACCTGTATATTATTTATTGTTCTATCGTGGTGGCATTTAATATGTGTAAATTCATCATGAATGATAAATAAAGAGGAAATAAAATCTTCCAATTTAAACAAAAAATATATACTTGTAACGTGCTTACGATTGTTTCGACACACGGTGTCATCATCTGAGCGAGTTATCAACTAAAGAAACGTCAAAATCACCTTCTTAAATATTAAAATAACATGCATGAAATTTCACTAATGACAATTGCAGGTATGAAATTTCCTAATGAAATATAGCTTGGATTAGGGAGCATTTGAGTAGTTACTAGTGAGATAATTAATTATAAGTGAATTGTACAGGTCAATTTGGTCATTGAGAACTAAATTGCTATTGTTACGTAAATGTTTCTTGATTTCTATGGATTCTAATATGTTTAATTTTTGACCTTTAGGTTGAATATGCAAAATTTCAGGATTTTGTGTGAAGTTATGGTTATTGTCAATAAGGTGGTTGGCATAGTTTAAATAAACAGGACTCAAACTATGCAAACCACCTTATTGACAATAACCATAACTTCACACAAAATCCTGAAATTTTGCATATTCAACCTAAAGGTCAAAAATTAAACATATTAGAATCCATAGAAATCAAGAAACATTTACGTAACAATAGCAATTTAGTTCTCAATGACCAAATTGACCTGTACAATTCACCTATAATTAATTATCTCACTAGTAACTACTCAAATGCTCCCTAATCCAAGCTATATGTCATTAGGAAATTTCATACCTGCAATTGTCATTAGCGAAATTTCATGCATGTTATTTTAATATTTAAGAAGGTGATTTTGACGTTTCTTTAGTTGATAACTCGCTCAGATGATGACACCGTGTGTCGAAACAATTGTAAGCACTTTACAAGTATATATTTTTTGTTTAAATTGGAAGATTTTATTTCCTCTTTATTAATCATTATTTATTGTATTCATTTCGTTCGTTTTTCTGATATTCGGGGTTGCAGTGCCCATGAGTTTGTTATAGATATAGTCCTTAATCTTGCTTGGGTTAGATTTGTTTCTAGCACAAACAACAATATTGTTGGTAAAATTCAAAAAGAGCAGCTAATATGAACAACTCACTATAATCCATTTTTAACAATATTTTTCAACTTTGTAAGCTATTATGTCGTTATTTTTCTTGTTTATAATATAATGTTATTTGAAAACAACTGGAATAGACAATAAAGACGCTATTAGGATTATTATTATTATTATTCAATTCTGTTTTGCGTTCTGTTTTATTTCCAAAACTGATATTTTAAATCGAAAAACATAAAACTCATTACTTACATACTTCTTCAATTGTGTCCAAGTACTCCAAGGCTTTAGGCGGACCAATCCAACATCCAACTGATGAACTGACAAACCCTTATCGACGTAACTTTTATTTTCGGAGAATTAAACAAATTACATAGGTTTTACCGCTGTCTAGAACTATTGGCAACGCTGAACAGTAAATATGACAGTGACAATAATTCAGTGCAATACCTTGTGGAAAGTAGCAGAACTATTTTTGTCTTTTCGTTCATGTACTACAGAGTAATCATTTAATGGAGGCTAAATGAACACCAAAAAAATCATTTGTGTAAGTGTAATGTTATGTCTAAATCATTACGTTTTAATATTATAAATGTTAATTGTCAGTCACTGCCCAATAAATTCAACAGGATTGACTTGATTCTGAAAAGGACTAAACCAGATATGTTATGTCTCTCCGAAACATGGTGCAATACTCAGATCAATAAGTAAAAATAGATTGGCCCGATGCTATGTAAACATCATATTCACTGAACCGAAGATAATTCTTGCGGAAACTGTTTTGTTTCGGGTTTTTGACATTCGAACCAAAACACAACACCTCTAGCACAGTGCCGTGCTTTTTTAAGGGGGTCAAAATTACTTATGCAAATGCAGTACCTGTGAGCTGCAACAAGTTATGTCAAGGTTTTGTCTCAAAATTCCTAGGGTCAATAAAAAGCTGGGGGTTGGCAGCAAATAACTTTTTATTAAAATTTGGGGATTCAAGATAGCGGATTAGTTTTGTGATTTATGATGATATTCTTTCCTTAGTTGGATTCTAGGAGTTTTCAGCTATCAAAAATAAAGCAGTATTTATGGTCTAAAGTGATTAATTCGAGAAATTTAACAAGTTCCTTTGACTATATTTCAAGTTTAGTGCCTGGGGGTTTATGTTGTGTAGATCAAGTTTCAACGAATGAATACGAATATTTGAATAAATATGGACCAGTTGCATAAAGCATTCTGTTAACGTAGGTAACATAACTGGTGAGCTTAGACATGCGTTGCCATAGTAATCATCAAATCAAATATTTATTTGTCTGTTAAATTCTGTATGCAACTGACCCTATGAGTTAAGAAACCTTCTCCAACATCTATAAATAAATTGTTCATTCTGTTGAGTATTATCCTTCCTAAATTTTGGACCAGTTCATTCATATGTAAGTACCAGTCAGAAAACAACTACTCTCCTGGCTAAGACCACGACGGGGATTGAATTAAATCTAACAGATACTTGTGCAACGTTCCTCAAAGCATCAGAGAACGCAAGTGCAGGTGTTTTGTGTTGATGAAGTGTTGTTGAAATTTTCCTGTGTGTTTTCGTGGTTTTTGTCCTGCTTAAACAACTTAAAGTTGCATTTGGAATATTTTTCAAAATAGTGCAGTGAGACACAATGTCGAAATACTGCTTTGTTTTCAAAACAAATGATAGTAAACAAACATTCCACAGGCGAGGTTCCAGTGGCGTCAAATGCCCGATACAAATCATGTAATCAAACGTATTCGTCAAATATAATATTGGAGGACAAAGAAACTCATTCAAAATTACAGATAAGAATAGCCTATGGCAAAATGGTGAATGCCTCAATGTTTGTTATAAATATCTGTAAGCAGGGGGAAAAAACATTGAAGCTTATGACAGGAAAATTGAATTTATTTTCCAATAATATTGATATTGTCAAAATTGTAACAGTGAGGACAATTAATGATATACCAAAGGACTTGCTTAAAAGTTTTGGAAATCATTTCTTTGAAGAAGAGCCTTCATCAAACCATAGTTATGCCTTGGTAATGGCAATACTTCAAATTTTTTTCAAAATCCGAATATACCATGAATTGTCAATGAGCGGAACTGACAAATTAGAAAGGGTAATGTCTCTTTTGACAAAGACAGTTTTATTTAAAAATCAATAAATACCAAGTGTTGAAATCCTCATGTACTGAGCTTTCTTGAGAATCATTCTTTCACATACACTTTGACACTTTAACAATAATTAATGAACTAAGAAATATTGTATTCTCTCTTGACATAGCAATTTTTACATTAATAAAACTTAATACGAAATTTGGAATTATTAGTAGGTTTCATAAATGCTTAGACGATTTCAATAAACTACCACAATTTTGAAAAAATTCTAACTCAGTAAACTTGTGTCATCATTAAGAAAAAATAGTGACAGCTCATTGAGATATTTAGTATTTCTTTTGTTTTTTTTTGCTGATTTTGTAATGTGATCTGATCTAATGTCTGGTGATATGTATGTATATTTTGTTTTGTAATGTTGTATATTAGGCTTAAAAATGAATAAATAATTGTAATATTTGCCAATGTGCCAATAACGTGTGGTATAAGCATATATTTCATTCAATAAATATTTCAATTCCTGTGTTGATGTTGATTTTACCTTATCGTATACCTTGCCATCTTGTGATCACTATATTCCTGTCCAAAATGAATGCGTTAATATAGAGTTCTATTTCTACTTTTGTGTTCAATTACTTTTCCCAGACGTAATCTATAGAAACATTTGTTGCATTATATATTATATAGATTACGTCTGGGAAAAGTAATTGGACACAAAAGTAGAAATATAACTTTTTATTAACGCATTTATTTTGGACAGGAATATAGTGATAACAAGATGGCAAGGTATACGATAAGGTAAAATCAACTTTAACACAGGAATTGAAATATTTATTGAATGAAATATATGCTTATACCACACGTTATTATAACAAATTGGCAAATATCACTATTATTTATTTAATTTGAAGCCTAACATACAATATTACAAATGTGTAAATATAAAGTGTCAAAGTGTATGTGAAAGAATGATTCTGAAGAAAGCTCAGTACATGAGGATTTCAACACTTGGTATTTATTGATTTTTAAATAGAACTGTCTTTGTCAAACGAGACTTGACCCTTTCTACTTTGTCAGTTCCGCTTATTGACAATTCAAGGTATAATCAGATTTTGAAAAAAAATTCCTCAAAGAAATGATTTCCAAAAATTTAAAGCAAGACCTTTGGTATATCATTAATTGTCCTCACTGTTAGAATTTTAACAATGTCAATATTATTGGAAAATAAATTCAATTTTCCTTTCATAAGCCTCAATGTTTTTCCCCCCGCTCACAGATATTTACAACAAACATTGAGGAATTCACCACTTTGCCATAGGCTTTTCGTATCTGTAATTTTGAATAAGTTTCTTTGTCCTCCAATATTATATTTGACGAATACGTTTGATTGCATGATTTGCATCGTGCATTCGACGCCACTGGAACCTCATCTGTGGAATGTTTGTTTACTATCATTTGTTTTGCAAACAAAGCAGTATTTCGACATTGTGACTCACTAAAGCACTGCACTATTTTGAAAAATATTCCAAATGTAACTTTAAGTTGTATAAGCAGGACAAAAACCACGAAAACACACAGGAAAATTTCTAACAACACTTCATCAACACAAAACGACAAGGTAGCTGTGGTACAATGGCAGCCACGGCCGGTGTCACAAGCGGTGTTGCCAAGAGTAAAATAATTCTAGTAACCGCTCGAAGTGCCTAAAATTTCTTCAGTTCAAAACGATATATATCTTCCTTTTTGGTAATTTTTTCACACCTTTCTGGACATAAACATTTCTCTAGAATTTTTAGAATAACACATCTGAATATAAAATATGATTGATTATGCATTTATTGGTAGGTTCTTACCAAAGTCATATTTTTTTACCAATTTGACAACAGGGCGTCAATGTTTGAAAACATTGGGGATGAGAGGTGTACGTAAATAAACAAAGTTGTCTTCGGTTCAGTGAATATGATGTTTACGTAGCATCGGGCCGATCTATGTTTACTTATTGATCTGAGGTGCAATAGTAATAATATTGACTTAGTCAGATTTGATAATTATAAATTAGCCACTTATTATAATAGGAGTATTAAAACACATGGTGGTGTACTAATACTCATCAAAACACTTATTCAGTACAAAATTTCTGACTTTCTGAATAATCTATCAATTGAGATGGAATGTGAAGTATGTAACCTTTCATTTTATATGACAGGTATTAATGTCTGCCTTTTAAATTTATATAGACCACCATCCGGTAACATTGAGAATTTCATCGAACAACTTTTTAAGGCTCTGAATTACTGCTCAAGAAATTATGATTCCGAAATTTTATGTGGAGATTTCAATATTGATTATAAGAGACAATAACGCGAAAAGAGATTACTTATGGATCTAATGGAAAGTTTCAATTTGAATTTACAAAACTGCGAACCTACGCGTATATGTACAGACAAAAACATGAAAACGTCGAAAACCAAAGTTGACTATTTCTTAACTAACATGCCATGGGAATATTCTGAATACGTAATGGAACTACAATTGGGAGATCATTTGGGTCTTGAAATAAAATTAAAATATCAGTATGTAAGTCTTGCAATTATAAGAAGAATGAAAAAAATATCAGCTATAGAAATATACCTATCTCAATTCAACTTAGCTAACTTACAAACTCATATTGCAAACGGGAGTTTTATATCAGTATATGAATATCTCGGTGATACACGAATTAGTTCTGTTGATCTAGTCTATAAGGAATTTATGAACACTCTAATGTACTATGTTGATTTAACATGTTCTAGTGTAAAGAAAAAATCTAGCAATAATGTGAGTAAAAAATCCTGGGTTACTTCCAATCTCATACAGATGGGCAGCGATCTCAGAGATTTGTTTTGGTTAACCAAGCAGTCCACGAATCCCAATGATCACTTGTACTACAAGAATGCACAAAAAAATTATTTAACCGAAATTAACAATACAAAAAAATCATACTATCAAAAAAGCCTTGAAAATAAGGACAGGAGAGAAAAACAAAAATATGTTTGGCGTACTGTACAACAAAAAATCGGAAGAAAAAATCGCTTTGAACTAAATAGTGTTGAGGTCGATGCAAACATAATAGAAAACAAGTATGAAATTAGCAATGCTTTTGCTGAATTCTTTTCAACAAATGTACAACATGTGATAAATTTCACAACACATTTTTCAATGATTTTACAACTGTGTATGTTCACAATACCTTTTATTTCAATCCCATCACACCTGAAGATGTATTCGATGCTATAAACTCTTTGAGAAATGTGAACTCTGAAGGTGTTGACTGTCTCTCTACAAAGGTGATTAAAAGTATAGGTCCCCATATATCGGGTATTATAGCTGATATAATCAATTTTTCAGTTGAAAAGGGTT
Source organism: Chrysolina oricalcia (assembly GCA_944452925.2). Lineage (NCBI taxonomy): Eukaryota > Metazoa > Arthropoda > Insecta > Coleoptera > Chrysomelidae > Chrysolina > Chrysolina oricalcia. The sequence goes on from OX101826.2 coordinate 41,523,372, forward strand.
CATTTCCAGACCTCAAGATAGGAATTGTGAGTCCAATTTTCAAGAAAAGCAATCAATTATGCCTCGACAATTTTCGCCCGATAACGGTGCAGTGTGTGATGTGTAAACTAATCGAAAAATGTATCTACAAGCAAATGATTTCCTTTATTTCAAAATACAATGTTATAACCGAGCATCAAAATGGCTTTCTTCCGGGGAGATCAACGGAAAGTGCATCTATAGCGCTTTTCAATTATATTCATACTTCGTTGGACTTGAAAAAGTACGTAGGTGCACTGTTCTTTGATCTTTCGAAAGCTGTCGATTCAATCAATAGTAATATTACAATTAATATACTAAGTGAATTGGACTTTCGCGGTAAATTTCTATCATGGCTGGCTTCGTACCTTGAAGTCAGGAAAATAATAGTAAGAATTGACGACCTGAGATCCCTCCCACATGACGTGAATACTGGGGTTCCTCAAGGATCAATTCTCGGTCCGCTGATTTTCTTACTGTATGTAAATGATCTCCCCAAGTACATCAGCACAAAACACTTGATTTTATATGCCGATGATACCACCTTGGCAACTGACGCAGAAATGCCGGAAAAACTCATTGCAAAAATGAATATACTATGAAAAGAATTCACCACGTGGTGTGGGAGGAATTCTCTGATAGTCAATTCTACTAAAACCATCTGTATGCAGTTCTTCACCAGAAATGAAATATCTAATAATAGTAGAGTCTCAGTAAACGATATCGAAGTCCCTTTCTCAAAATCTACCAAATTTCTAGGAGTATTTGTAGACAATGATATGGGTTGGAATTCTAATATTAATCACATTTGCAAGAAATTGAATAGTAGTTACTTTGCTATATTACAACAACAAATTTTTTTGTGAATAGTCAGTTGATCAGCGTCTACTATGCTATCGTTTATTCCCACATTTCGTACAATATTATTCTATGGGGTGGTGCAGGAGGCTCATCCAGAGATTTCATTTCTCAAAAGAGAATTGTAAGATTAATGTTCAATCTAGACCATAGAGAAACATGTCGCAATCATTTCAAAGAATATAGAATTCTCACATTTTACTCTATATACATCTACAAGTGCATTCTCAAAAGCAATTATCATAATTTTTCTATCAATTCTGATTACCATGATTATCCAACTAAAGGAATCCAATTTCTGAATCATTTGCCTTCCTGTCTGAGATGGGAAAATAACTTTAACGTATTTAAACGAAAACTAAAAATATTTTTAGGTAATGAATGTTACTATGACATATCAGAATTTTTTAACAAAAAATTTACGTAGGTAATTTTATCACATGTGACAGATTAGTGACTTGCAGTAACTATACATTACAGCTATGCACTTCCTCCCTTCGACTTATCCTATATCATAGAAACTGTGATCATAAAGTATTATTATTATTATTATTATTATTATTATTATTATTATTATTATTATTATTATTATTATTATTATTATTATTATTATTATTATTATTATTATTATTATTATTATTATTATTATTATTATTATTATTATTATTATTATTATTATTATTATTATTATTATTATTATTATTATTATTATTATTATTATTATTATTATTATTATTATTATTATTTACCGTTTTGTGTCCGAGGTTTTGAAAATCGTTTGATTTTATATCTGAAAAATAGTATGAATAGTTCCTCAATGTTCAGTCTTCTAAATTTCATATAAGTACATATCACTTGCAAAAGCGATTCTTCTCAACTGTCTTTGATTTTATATCAAGATATTCAGAATTTTTTAAAATTGTGACTGATATGTCATGATATTTGAAATGGAATCTAATGAATGGTTTTTGAAAAAACTCAAAAAATCCTCTAAAAATTAGGTTTTTATTTTTTTCCTCGAAAACTGTTCCTTAGATTTTCTTCTACATCTCTTTAATCATTCAATCTGAATGACATAATGACTCGAATTTTTTTCAGAATTTTTAACAGTGCCGTTAATTTTTTCATGGGTTTCTATATGAACCTAAATAATTGATGAATGACGGTAGCTCATTGTTATTTACGAGAGCAAAAAAATATACAATCATCTGCCTTCTCAAGCTAAAGCGATTAAATCCCTATTCTCCTTTCGGAAGGAAGTAAAAATCATGCTACTTGACAAGGCCTACTATAACATTCAGGAATATTACGATGATCAATTATTGTGAGCAGATGTACTATTGGTTGTGCAGCATGCATTTGTTTATGATTTCCTTACTTTAACTGAGGCATTTTTATCTCCTTTTGATATTTATCAGATGGTGGCTGTGATTTAATTGTATATGACTTTACTTATTAGTGCGATTTTTATTTATAATTTTATGTATTTAATATTTTACGATGCTTTGTCTATAAGATTTTATATCTTCTGTTTTGACAATAAAGTATACTTGATTGATTGATTGATTGATTGATTGATAAACAGAAAAAACAGTAGTGGTCCTAGATCAGATTCCTGTGGTACTCCGGAATTTGCATGATACTTTCCTTAGGTGTTTTCATCGTGCTTTACTCCGGAGGATTAATTCTAATCTAAATTTACTAAGAATGTCGTAATCAATTTCATCAAAAGCTAATGGTACACTGCAATCCAATGACGATACTTCCGATAGCATGTGCCCCTTGAAATCTAATTAACAATAAATATTTTCTACATGAGTCGCGTGAATAGGCGTGAAGTCGTGGACAGCTGCCGTTTTTTATAATTTCCCTTCTGAAATTCGACGTGATGTTGTAACGCGACGTTTCGTCATGCTCAGATTATTTCAAGCCTTTATTTTATTTCGCGTATATCGCTATCGGATAGAGCAGGTTATAATGTGTGTTTAGGGAGGGTGGGCTTTTAATAAAACTCCCCCCGACGTTGCCTATTATTCATGCTATGCGACAACTTGCATGGATAACGCGATTGGAATTTTAATTTGGAAAACATCGTTCGGAATAACCTGTTCCGGTTGGATTTGATGTAATGAAAACGGTGAGTTGAGTGTTTGTTGTCATGGATTATTATCTTGTCGCGTCGATATTTTCATTTGTACTTGCCTGGGTATACGTAAGGGAAATATAATTGATAATTTCAAATATTGGTGTAGTTAAATCATCTAGTATAATGAATCAAGGGTTTGTGATTGTGATTTGTGATTCTACTGAAAAATTTCAAATATCGCCCTTCCCCCATTCCCAAATGTATTGTATCCATCCGTTCATAATTATATTTATTTACGACTAATACATAATGTAAGTATTATACTTGTGGTTTTTGCAGTATAATGCCATATATTATTCCGCTAGGAAATAATGGCGAGAGATTAATAGTCTTAATTCCCTCTTGTACTCTTATCACAAACTTTCTCGAATTAAATAATGCCATGCAAACAATACAACCAAACTCAGCTTCAATATGTTCAATGAATCGACAAGGATTTAAATTAACCTTAAGATAAACTAAAAGTTCTTGAAGACCACTTATTCTTAAACAAAGAATTTAATGCATTCTCTAAATCAAAATTAAAATGCTATTTGCTCTTAATGTCGTATTGATCATATACTGGTTCTATGTTACTCTCAACTATGGCTTTTTCAAAACTAATTTGCTATTATTTAGAATTAAATAGCAAGTTGGTTTTAAAACAATCCGTTATGGGAATAAAAGTTTTAATGCAGTTTTATGGAGTATCTTTGATGTAATCTTCAAAACCCATTAGTAATACCATTTTATCCTAAGTATAATACCTCATCGAATCAAAAACATAATTTTTACCTTCTAATGGGTTCATTAAGAGTATTATGAACTTTAAAGGTTTCAATTTAGTCAATTTGATTAAAAGAAGTACCTTCTGGTATTTGGAAATTTATGAGGTTAGGATTCCATTCGAGCGCAAGACTGCTTTAAATCAATGAGGTCACGAGTTAGAACATATAAAAGGAAACGTAAACAGACTCCTGCGAGAGTCATTGGATTTGAAGTGGTAAATAAAACGCTGTTTTCAATCTTGTGAGATTTAAAACATTCAACAAATGAACAATCAGATCCAATCAATAGATCACGCCATGTTTTACTGCAATAAAGATTCCGCCATTTTGGACATTTTCAATAGTAAACGAAAACAATCATTATTCAAATGATTACATCTTGGATATTCAGAAAACTGAGGAATGGTGTGATGAAATATGCTATTTAATTTAAAAAATGCATTCAGACGCTTAGGTGCAAAATTAAATTTGATGATATTTTTGTAATATTTTTTAAATAAGAGAAAAATACATAAAGTTAGTGGCGCTCGAGTTATGTTGAAGTATTTTATTACATTTTATCAGAAAAGTGCCACTCGTTGGTGACTTTTCCACCAGAATAGTTTGCTTTCGAATATTATTTTATTATATGATGCTTATCATACGCATGCGGTTTAAAATGTTACCACTCTGCCTGCCATTATACAGACTTAAAAGTTGTCGAGTGTTAGTAAACAAAATAAAACTAGGATTAATTAATTATTGTTGAGTTGACAAAGTCCGCTGTAAATACATTTTTAGAGCAAAACGTCAGATAAAAAGTTTTAATTTATGTATTTGAAGTTGCCTTGAAGAACTCTTGAGGAATATAGAATTCAAACTTAATAGTTTTAATACAGTTTTAAAATTTAGTCTTGAAGGCCTTTTTAGGATGGGCCCTTTTTGGCTAAAAGCTGCTTTATGATGGTCTCAGGGCTGTCATGAAGATCATTTGATTTTATTTGAAATTTTATTGTGTGGTTTTAAAGCGATCTTGAAGATCGGAATAAGAGCGTTAATATTACTTGGGAGAAGTGTCAGACGCATAGTGTTGATGTATTCGTATTGATGATTGAAAATGAAGAATCTTTCACTTGTACACCTCTAGAAATTGTATAGCTACAGCAAGAGCATTTACCTTAATACCAGTAACATCGAAATCCATTTATGATAAAACGTATATAACCTTCAACGAATGGCGTCTTCGAAACAACGCAAACTCATTTTTCGCAAATGTTCTGCTGGCATATTTCGAATATATGTGTGCAAATTATAAGTCATCTTCATTATGGTCATTCTATTCAATGATTAAATCTATGTTGAGGATAAACCATGACGTTTATGTCAAATATCATTTTGAACACCGATATTTTCCGTTATCCGAAAATTTCCGGTTCCATGGGTTGATGACCTTTTTTTGTTTTTCTTGAACGAAATAATTCCTGTAACACCCATATATTACTCTAGTAATACCTCCAAATCCCAACTGATGTCCATTAATTTTTGACTAAACAACTAATTCCCGAGTAATACCCACTATTGCCCAATAATTTTCAACTGATACACATAATTTCCGACTAATACCCAAAATTTTCAACTAATCTCACTATCTACCCACTCCTACCTGAGTAATACCACTAATACCCAAGGCTTGTACATCAAAATTCCCAGCGGTTTTCCCCACGGTGCGCCACCTGGTGCCAATGATGATCGCGAATATAGAAAACTTAGATATAGTGGAGGTACTCGATAGGGTACAGGGTATCCTTCCATACGTCGATCTTCCGCGCTTAAGTATATCCCAACATCCTGTATATTGGGCTCCTCTGCTATAAACTTAAACGTGATTCCTTCCAGACTATTTTATATTCACATTAAGTGTGTCCTAGTACTTCCCTTTTTCCTTTCGGAATTATATGTTGGTGATATTTTGGCACCATCTGTAGATTCCCGAATGGAAAAAGTGAAGTTCTGGACACCACGTACGAGGATATATTGAAAAATTCTTAGCCTACTATAGAAATAAACAATATTTCAATGTCAAAATATTTTATTACTCAACATGTTCTCCTCTTAATTGGATACATTTATTACAGCGAACCTGCAACGTCTCTAGACCTTTCAAAAAAAATGTTTCTTCTTGCTCTGCAAACCAGACCTCCACAGCTTGTATTACCTCGTTGGAAGAAAATTTACGACCTTTTATACTTTTTTCCATTTGAGGAAAGAGATCATAGTCGGACAGAGCCAAATCTGGTGAATAAGGGGACTGTTCTAGTAATTCAAACCATAAATCACGAATTTTTTGCATGGCAACATGAGATTTGCGTGCAGGGGCGTTGTCCTGCAAAAACAAAACACCTTTGGATAGCTTTCCGCGTCTTTTCTCATTAATTTTTTCCCGTAGAATGGTCAGTAATGTCGAATAGTAATCTCCAGTAACTTTTCTACCCTTGTCCAAAACATCAATCATGATTACTCCATGGCAATCCCAAAAAACTGAAGCAAGAACTTTTCCAGCAGATTTTTGGACACGAAACTTCTTAGGTCTTGGAGAACCGGAGTGTCGCCATTCCATCGATTGTTGCTTTGTTTCTGGATCGTAGAAATGTACCCAAGTCTCATCCATAGTAACAATTCGGTTTAAGAAGTCTACATCGTTTTCAAATCGAGCACAGATCGAACGCGATGCAGGCTTTTGGCCAACATTCAAACATTTGGGGATTTATTTTGCAGCAATTTTTCTCATTTCCAAATTGACGTGAACTCATATGATGAACGCGTTCCTATGAAATATTCAGTGCTTCAGATATCCGTTTTAGCCCAATTCGACGGTCTATTGAAATCATATCATGAACTTCATCGATATTTTCGGGGACTGACACAGAAACTGGCCTTCCCTATCGGTCTTCATCTTCAATGGAAAATTTACCACTTTTGAAGCTTACAGTCCAATTTTTCACGGCCGCATACGAAGAACGTTGATCACCAAGGGTATTGCATATCTTCGTAAATCTGCTTACCTCCTAACCCTTCTAAATACAGTTACTTGATGATGGCTCGATACTCCAATTTTCGGTGGAAATATTTTTCCTTTTAATTTATTGCGTTACTGTGGTTTACTTTTTTGACGTCAAACATTACACTGACACTTCTAATAAGTTATTGTTCGTTGCAATGGTAACGCAATATTTTGTTTATGCAGGGAACTGGTCTAGGCTAACTAGATATCAATATGTATTTATGATGGCATCACACGTTGAAAGGTAAGGGCTGCATCTTCCCTAGCTCACACAAGTCTCTCGAAGACTTCCGAGGGTTGCGCGTAAGGGTGCAATCGGTTGATGGAAGTAACAATTTTTTTTTTTAATATAGAAAAACTCAAAGTCATCTCCACAATTTAATATAACCATCCATGTTATGTAATGGTGGATCGATCAAAAACCATCGATTAGTTAATTGGTTTCGTAGTAGTACATATTTCGAGCCTATACAGGCTCATCATCAGCTAAACAAAAATTCTACAAAAAAGGAAGTACATCTTAACTATCAGTAATATGTAATATACTTACATGGAGAGAAAATTGTAATGTGAAAATTTTTAATAAAAATGTGTCACCACATGTTGCCACAAGGGTTATGTGGTCCCACTAACATGTCGTTTTTTTAAAAACCAAAATGACAAAAAGGGAGGCTTAGGGCCTGTATCCCTTTTTATAGGAATAAAATTTAACATAAGCCACCACATGGATCAACCAATAGAGAGAGAATGACAGTAGTGTACTGGTATTGAAATAGACATCCTCGTATATCGTGTCACGTTTTGTAAAAATAAATTATAAATAGATATTTTCTATTTTATTCCATTCTGTTTATATAGTCTCATCAAATCTCGATTAGCAAAACAATCTTATTCAACTGTATATCCCAATAATACACGAAATGCACGGCACATAAAGAGTTGAGAAATACAACTAGAAACAATGAAAGTTCCGACTTCAAATTGAGTTAAGAACTTCAAGTTGACTGTGATGTGGTTACGAAACAACTAGGATTAATGCGATTGCAGAAAGTACTTAATTCGATAGGATAGCTACAAAGAGTCAATAAATTGTTTCTCTATCAGATTCTTTCTATCTACTCCTAGAGGTGATCGGCAAGTGATTCTTATACCGAGTGTCCGCAGAAAGTTGCTCGCCTCTATTACTTTTTTGTTTTTAAAGATAATGATATGAAATTCATTGGACATACAATTGACAATTGAATCAACTTCATGCAACTTCCGGATTAATCAGAAATGACAAAAACTTTGATTCTAACATGTAAAATGGGACACCTGGGATATTTTCACTTATTTTGTCTCCATATGATATTCTGAAGACAACCATGTGTCACTTGTCACTTTTTGTGACATTTTTTTTTTTTTGAAATTTATTTCTTGATCTAGAGGGCTATGGTTACGTTTAAATCACTTATTTCAGTCCTATAATTTTTGGAAACAAAAGACCTTATGGTTTTCGTTCAAAATGAACCAGCCAAGTGAATTTTAATTTTAAAATAAGTATTAGGTAGTTCCTAATTTTCTGGATTTTTCAAATGGTATATTTTAGGGTTATTCAAAAAGTGCATTTTGTAACGATTAATTTGATACTGCACTATTGGTTTAAAACAAACACATGTTGCTAAAAACAATTATTATCGAAATGAAGCATCTTTTGAGATTGTAATAAAATTTAAGTGTATCAGATATTATGCTTGGTTAAGGTGGATTGATAATAATGTACTTGTCGACATGTTACTTTATCTCGCTTCTGCAAACATAAATAGAAAAGTTTTTAGGGAAGGTTTTGAAATAATGATTTTGTTTTGTCATGTTTTTCACGGGTAAATAGCATAGAAATATATATTATATACTCACTCTAGAATGCTAATCCCTCCAACTTTCACGGCGAAAAGCATGCCGCGTATGCGACCCGTTTACGATGTGCGCATGTGCGTCATCAGTGTAGTTTGGGTAGATCGTTGCCAAGTTTGAAATTCAAGATCTTACCTGATTTTATTTATCTACTGCTAATTTTTGTTTGTGGTCCCTTGTGAGCCTTCACCCTAATATGCTTTCCAAATTAGATCACCTATCATACAATTTTCCTCATTCACTTGTTCGATAATACTCCTGTTCTGTCCAACTCTTCGTTGCTCGGTGTACACACTCTACGGCATGGTCTTACTGCAGCGCAGGTAGATAGAGGTTTCCATCACCCCGTACTTGAAATGAGAGATATGGTGCCCTCTCCTGCTAGCTGTATATACCCGTATGACAGTGGGGTAGAAAAAAAGAGGAGGATTGAATTGAAGCGTGAGTCTCCCTTGATTCGATAATCTCCCAAGTTAGTTAGTTTTTATGGTCTCATGGAAGTCCAAGATATGTAAAGAAAAAAGAAGAGGTGTCAAGATGGATCTCTGAGGGACACCATAATCAACTATAAGAGAAACTGACTTATTACCATCCCATACAACCTGCTGGGTACGATTCGATAGATCATTGCTCATGAGTTCCACACTTCCGTTTGAGAAACCAATGTAACTGAGTTGCAAACAAAGTATGGCATGATCCATCTAGGATGTTAAATACCTTACTTGTAGTCCAATAAATCCAAACAGGAGACTTTACCTTCATTCGTTGCCTTAAAAAGATCTTCTGTGATTGATATAAGAGCAATTGTAGTCCCATGTTCTGTCCGAGAACCTGACTGTACAGAAGTTGTGTAGGTAATGGAAATCTTTGTGGGTATGCAACCCATAATGCTAATTTAATTATGTATTGTCTACTCTTTGTTCAACTCGGACTATCTGAGTTCCACTGTCACTGTCTGTTGGTCACGGTTTCTGCATATTCTATATTTCTATAATTCCATGAATGCAAATAGAATGGCCCAAAATGCAATCAACAGATAACTATGTATTTTTATATAGTACCAGCTTTGAACGTGATTTTATCAAAGTCAAAGACAAATATACTTTATTGTCGAATGTAATGAAAACTTATAGACAGTTTCATTGATTTGAAGATAATGTTAGAGGATATTGAATATAGTAATTTTTCTGCTTATTCAAAATCTATGAATATTTCTCGGAACCAAAAAAAGGAGTGAAATTCCATAGAAAACGAATAAATATAAATGAGTGCTTAGGGAAAAGATAACAGTAGATCAGAGTTCGTGAAGTTTAGGCCGAGGAAAACTCTGAAAGCAGACGCTTTTGTGCTATAAGGCTTCTTTCAATAGAACAAAGAGCATTGCGTGTAATTGTGTTTAAAGTGAAACCCTTCCGAGACTCTTATCGGTGAACTCAAAGGGTTCTTCCATGTGGAATACTTTAATAATCGAATCAGTGCAATGTTTACCCAATTTCTGAACATTTCAGCTTCATTATGAAGTTTGTTTTCCATTCCCGATGTGAAATGGGAGAAGCGTTGGCATTGAATCAATAATGGGAAAAAACAAGCTGGTGAAAGTTGGGCGTATGGAAAATTATCGGAAAAGTAACCCAATTAAGTTGTTTGCTCAAAACAGACGGTGCGGTTCGCTGAAAGAAGCACCTGAGTGTTTACTCAAGGTTTCTAGAGAAAACTGAATTAATTTACAGGCTTTTATTTCCAAGCAATTTGAACTGAGTACCAGCTGCAAAACGACTTGAAAAAACTGTTTATCGAGGAATAATAATTAAGAACAAATTTCATAATCAACTTCCCAGGTAGCACATCATATCGGCTGATTCTTCGTTTGTTAGTGGGCCAATATGAATGAAAAAATATTATTGATCCAATATGGGTAAATATTGAAAAAACAATATTATATCACTAATATTGGTGGAATATTGGTTCAACCTATTCTGAAAGTAGATTGTTACCAACGTATAATAATATTGAGTAAATATTAAATACGATATTGCCTACATATCGATACCTTATTTCTAATAAGACGTAACCCACAATTTTTATGAAATGTAGGTTTTGGTGGAATCGAGTTCCTCAGACAATTATCAACCTAATATGAGTACACCATAAGTCTCATGAAACAATTAATGTTTATTTCGCGCCCATTCTAATATATCTTAAGCGCAATAGCTGATTATTCTAATTCCAATAGAGCTTATCCCCTGTCATTCCATAAGAAGCCCAAGTAGAGAACAGGTGTTGTTTTGCTCTCCACTTGTATGTATCGTTTTGGCTAAGAACTTAGTGATATAAAGAATTTCAAAAGGTGAGTACAAACTATAACTGTTGTTTCCATGTAGTAATAAAATTTGAATGTATTATTTTAACCAGAAAGTAATAATTATACTATTATAAACTTGTTGTTGGATACGACATATTAGAAGGGATGGGAACGTGTGTGGGTTGAGACCTATTAGATTAGATTGCATTATTGTTTGCATTGAGAAAGACATGTGATAGAAATCATTATAAATCAAACATTTTACAAAATATTTGTTTAGAAAACATAATTGACGCAAAACATGAAAATTAATGTCGGTATGATATCATCTGAATGAAGATTAATTAATTTCAGATGTCTGGTAGAGGAGCAAAAATGGTTGCTATGGTTCGTGGAATCTATGTAGACACTGCTGAGTCACTAGAACAAATTTTCAACATTGTGAATAATATTCCTTGTGATGTAGAAGTCAATGAAGTCTGTTCAATTCCACAACATGCCGGTGAGGTCGACTCTGGAAATGCTTTAAATTCAGCATTTGAAAATGGCAATATCAGAAGCAGTTCTTCTGAAAATATACGAAATAATGAATCTTATTTACCAGGAGCTCTTTCAGTTCGAGATATTATATCTCTAGAACAACCAGATATACAAATTTTGGATAACCTTGTCTGTACTATTATTCAGGATACTGATTCAAACATTGATAACTTTCAAGTTATATGTGAAGATGAAAATGCCAATGTAAATGTTGATGCTGATATGGAGTTACTAGAAAATCGTTTAAATATTTTTAATCAAGAATGTGGAGACAACAATTATGATTTTGGAGATATTGACGGTGCAGAAAACCAGCAAGAAGTTCATTTGGAATATGATACTGTGGATGACCCTGACTATGTGCCACCTGATGATGAAAGTCGAGACGATATCATTCTGGATTCCAAATCATCAACCCAAGAAGAAAAGGAGACATCATGCTCTCCCAGAATCTAGGGAGAAGAATGTGAATAAGAAGAAAATAATGTTAGTTGAAGAGTACAAAGGATACACGATATCAAACAGTGGCATAATAAAGCACGAAATTATGAGACAAAAGAACAATGGGACCAACGTGTGATTCTAATTTCTGCAAGATAGCGTCAAATAGGTTTTGTCAATTATTCACTGATGAAACTCGACAAACAATTTTTAATAAATTTTGGAACATGACATGGGAACAGAAAAGGATCTTTGTTTCACACATGAACATCAGTTACGGGGAAAAAAGAGATGCTATACAAAAAATGTTTAAAATATCTTCCTAGTGGAAAAATTATGTACAAAATAATATACACTGATCAATTAAAGAACTACCTCAGAGACAGAAAATTATTGATAAAAATTACTCCCTGCAGCCTCTCTATTCTGAGAGACTCAAGATTAATAAGAAGAAATAGATGCATCTCCAAGAGCTCAAAAAAGTTTTACCGCTAGATACTCACTTTTTTTATGACACAATTTCATATTATGAGCAAAAAGATCACCCAATAAGTGAGAATTTCAAAGAAACTGCGAGTGATAATAGAAAAAAAAGAAAGAAACTGTGAGTGATAATAGAAAAAAAGAAATAAACTGCGAGTTATAATAGAAAAAAAGAAAGAGATAAGAAAAAGAGAACAGATGCAGAAAATGGCCAATTTATACCCCTTCAGAATTGTAACAGATAAGATGCTGACGACAGAAACAAGTCAAAAGGAAGAACATCGAAAAATAATAGAGTAAAACAAAAGGCATTTTTAACGATTGGTGAAAACAATGAAATGGAGCTTAACAATGAAAATAAAACAAAAATAAATAGGGGAAAAAATAGAAAAAAAAGAACTGAAGCAAAAATTAGGAAAGTGGAGAAGAACAAACAAAAAATTTAATGTACAAAAAAATAAATCGAAAATTGATGAATGACAGTTATAGATATAATTTATGAAACATAATAAGCTGTATTATTTCATATTTCAATTATCACATTTTTAAATTTTTAAAATTTTAAGTGTTACCCTTGTTTTTATATTAATTGTGTACTATTTGGAGTACCTTCCTATATTTGAATGTATTTTTCATTTCCGTATAATGACCTGATATCATAAACCAATATGCATCAATACAGCTTATTATTTGTCTTATACCACCCGAAATTAAATCTAACAAATAAGTCGTATCTGCAATATGAGAACAATTTGTAGTATCCAACATATTGATGAAAAATCAATATAGCGTAAGCAACATAGTGTTCCCATTCATATTAAAAAATCGTTCAGATAACTTATTCTCTTTCCAGAGTGGCGAGTAAGTATCATATTCAGTTGGAAAAATCTATTAGATGTACATGATAACAAAAAAGACAGTTTTAAGTGTCTCCTGTAAAATTAGGCTTTTGTGGGATACAGCCTATTAGAAATAGGGTATCGATATTCTTTTCAACATGTAGAATAAATATTGCAATCCCAATATTCCACTCATATCGATTCTAGTAATTGTTGTTATCACCGTCAACCGATTGCACCCCTACGCGCAACCCTCGGAAGTCTTCGAGAGACTTGTGTGAGCTAGGGAAGTCGCAGCCCTTACCTTTTAACGTGTGATGCCATGCACGAGACCGATGACCATGCGAGGCTTTGAACCCTCGACCCTTCGCTCCAAAGGCGAACGTTCTACCATTACAGCCACCACGGCCCATAAAAAACTATATTGTATTGATAAATAGTTATTCATGTATCAAGGGCGTAAAGTAGGCCCTAAACGCATTTTACGCACGTGCTACATACAAAATTTTATGCACTAGCGGTTTTATAGCGCGAATCAGAAATACTGACTTGAAATGCAATGGTCTACACGTTTCATACGTTATGCATACAATAATTGGGGGTAACATAATATGAGGAATGTGAAACTATAGTAGCTGAGTGCTATATTGGAGAATCTATTTCAAATAAATAGATCATCACCGAAAGAATTGCTAACGATTATGAACAAATGTTAGAAGGAGTATTGAACTGAAATTATTCGAATTCCTGTTAGGAATTGCATGAAATGATGTGTGAGTATAGACAATTTGAGAGTTTTGTCTACTTTACTGCCCGCCGGCCATAATGCGCCCAAGGACGGTAAAGTGCCACTTTACGCACGGCGAACCGGGCGGAAAAGTGTACTTTACCGCCCGCTAGTGCATAAAAGCTATATTGTATATCGAAGTTTGACAACACATTGGTTGAATAATATTTCAACTATATTCCACTTATTATTTTAACTCATATTTGCTCAATATTGGTTTAATGATATTTACCAAAATATCGATAAACCAACATTGTCTTTATATTGTTTCCAATGCCTAAAAAAAATATTTCAATTCTAATATTCCTCTCATATCGATTCTAGGGATTCTAGGGTTATATTGGAAAATTCTTAGCCTATTATAGAACCAAACAAAATTTGAATGTCAAAATATTGTATTACTCAACATATTCTCCTCTTAATTGGATATATTTATTACAGCGAACCTGCACCGTCTCTATAGACCTTTCATAAACATTGTTTCTTCTTGCTCTGCAAACCAGACCTCCACAGCTTTTATTACCTCCTCGTTGGAAGAAAATCTACGAACTTTTAAACTTTTGTTCAGTTGAGGAAAGAGATGATAGTCGGAAGGAGCCAAATCTGGTGAAAAGGGGGGTGTTCTAGTAATTCAAACCGTAAATCACGAATTTTTTGCATGGCATCATGAGATTTGTGTGCAGGGGCGTTGTCCTGCAAAAACAAAACACCGTTGGGTAGCTTTCCGCGTCTTTTCTCTTTAATTTTTTCCCGTAGAGAGATTTGTAATGTCGAATAGTATCTCCAGTTGCTGTTCTACCCTTATCCAAAAAATCAATTATCATTACTCCATGGCAATCCCAAAAAACTGAAGCAAGAACTTTTCCAGCAGATTTTTGGACACGAAATTTCTTAGGTCTTGGAGAACCAAAGTGTCACCAATCCATCGATTGTTGCTTTGTTTCTGGGTAGTAGAAATATACCCAAGTCTCATCCATAGTAACAATTCGGTTTAAGAAGTCTACATCGTTTCCAAATCGAGCACAGATCGAACGCGATGCTACTACCCTTGCACGCTTTTGGTCAACATTCAAACATTTGGGGATCCATTTTGCAGCAATTTTTCTCATGTCCAAATTGACGTGAACTATATGATGAACGCGTTCGTATGAAATGTTCAGTGTTTCAGTTATCCGTTTTAGCCCAGGTACCCATACACGAAGACATTTTCCTTCGGGACTGGAATGACAGGAAAGTGCGCGGGCAAGCTTGTGAGAGAGAACGCAGAGCGCTAAGATTGGTCTGGCCACTAACGTGAAGCGAGACACAGCGTACCAATCGCACGGGACTGGATGTGAAAGGAAAGGTGTGAGTTAGTGGACGAAAACTGTAATTTTTCGTGCAAGATAGAATGGCGTGTGGGATTTTAGAAATTCTAAAATTTCTCTGACGAGCAGCAGTTGGCAGTGAGAAAATTGATATAGACCAACAAGTCTTTTTCGGTATTTTTGTGAAATATGTGGACCAATAACAAAAAACAAAAAGCTCTTCTTGCTTGTTCCATGGTTTATATATACTCAAGCTTAGTTAACAAAAAAAGACGTAAGAGACGAGACTGGACAAAGACTTGGTTGCTTCAAAAACATAAATATAGTCTCGTCAATCTGCTGAAAGAACTGAGAGAAACTTATCCTGAAGATTTCAAGAATTATTTCGAAAAGTATCTGTAACATAAACATTCTATTACATTTTCGATGACTATGAACGATAAACCAAAACCTACTATTGTAGGTACTTCAAAAATGATAAAATCTCTGCTTTCAACTTAAACGAAAAAATATATATAATATTCAACCCATTTCAATTCATAACTCACCTCGTATCCGTCATTTTCTTCACCTGTTTTCAAGGGCCACAAACGATAAAAGATGCATATAGTAAGCACGTGGTTTTGCGCGTCAACAGAACCATGGCACGCCTGATCGCCTCAAGGATTGGCGTGTTGCACCACACATACATAAGCGCTTTCCGACAGGATTGGCGCGTCACGTTCCTATCCCGCAGGAAAGCGTCATCGTGTATGGCTGGCTATTACGGTCTGTTAAAATCATGTCATGAACTGCATCGATATTTTCGGGGACTGACACAGAAAATGGCCTTCCCGATCGGTCATCAAACTTCAATGGAAAATTTACCTCTTTTGAAGCTTGAGGTCCAATTGTTCACGGTCGCATACGAAGCACATTGATCACCAAGGGTATCAAGCAGATCTTCGTAAATCTGCTTACCTCTTAACCCTTTTAAATACAGGTACTTGTTGATGGCTCGATACTCCAATTTTTCGATTTTCACAATTTCGGAGGACACATTTTTTGTTTTAATTTATTGCGTAACTCTGGTTTACTTTTTTGACGTCAAACTTTACACTGACACTTCTAATAAGTTATTGTTCGTTGCTATGGCAACGCAATATTTTGTTTATGCAGGGAACTGGTCTAGGCTAACTAGATATCAATACATCCTCGTAAATCTACTACTGGATGATAATGGAACATTGTTTGAAACCTGAGGAGCCATTATACCTGCCTCAATATGGAGTGATTTCTGAATACTTTCGGCCAAGGTATATTCACAGAGGTACCCTTGCTTTACTTGAGGAAGGTCTGCAATGTTCTTTCATGAATTTTGACAAATTTGATCACTTCCATGTGGAGAAAAAGTTTTAGTTTTTTGTTATACATTCCACGGATCTGAACCTTTTCATAACCTCAATCTGAATGATGGAGATGTAGCAGCAGTGTTTCGTGTCGTATGTAAGGCTGTTTACTGTGTTAGTCATGAAATACTGCTGCAGAAGCTTAAAATCTACGGCTTTAGGGGCTCTGCATTGTCCTGGTTCAAATCAAACCTATCCGAACGTCGCCAAAATATCCTGTTCAATATTACTGAATCTAGAGAATGTATGTTCCCAGGTAGCACATGATACCTATTAGCTGAATCTTGGTTTTATATTGGGCCAATATGGATATATTGTAAATGAAAAAATAATTTCCGGTGTTGAGTTAGCGGGAATTCGGTCGAAATGTTGAAGAAAACCAGTTGTTAAATTGTCGACGTTTCGAAACTTTATTGTTTCATCTTCAGGACTCTGAACTATAAACAAAAATATACATATTATATTGTTATTCTAAACAGTGATTTTGATTGGAACAAAATAAATTATGTGAAATAACAATCGTTGAAAAATAAAACGCTTCGGACACTCTACAGAAAACAACATTAAAGGGTACTTACATTTAAGGTGGCTTTCCGGGTTTAAAAATGGTGAAATGAATAGATTCGACATAAAGTATAAATAACTACACAGGTTCATGAAAGACTTTGACACATACACGATCGAAGACGTGAACAAACTGAACTGTCGTTGAAACGTTTCTTTATATTGTAAGAAAGGCTCGTTCAAGAAATGTGTATCGGGATTGGAAAAAGTTGATTGCTAATGATTCGGAATCAATGTTTGATTCTTCCTATTAGATTGAAATATGAGTTGTTTAAATTTTCTATATCCGATCTTTTGTTAACACATTTTGTTCCGTGTTTTGTTATTTCAATCATTTCGTTTAAGAGTCTTTTTTTCAATATTGTTTGTTGTCCTAAAATACTAACAGAATTGAAGTCAAAAGTATGGAGTGATGACTTACAAAGTTCTGCCAGGCTAGTGGGATTTTTATTGTTTTCAGCGGATTGTGTATATTTTTACAGTCTCTGCTGTGTCCAGTCATCCTTTGTTTTAGATACCTTCCTGTTTGTCCTATATACACTTTCACTCACACTCAGCACATGGTATTTTGTAAATGATATTGGATTTCAGGTCTTTTGATGTTTTGGTTTTGAGTCTTGTGAAAAATTGATTTTTGACTGTGTTCACATTTCATGCTGACTTTTAAAATTTCATTTTCTAAAACTTTGCGCAGTTGGGGTGTCATACCTGTTACATGCGGTAATTTGAAATATTTGATGTTTACCGGTGCTTTTTCTTTGTGTGTATTAGTTCTGTCGGTATATCCTAAATTTTTTTAAATTTCAAATTACCGCATGTAACAGGTCTGACACCCCAACTGCGCAAAGTTTAAGAAAATGAAAATCTAAGTCAGCATGAAATGTGAAAACACAGTCAAAAATCAATTTTTCACAAGACTCTAAACCAAAACACCAAAAGATCTGAAATCCAATATCATTTACAAAATACCATGTGCTGAGTGTGAGAAAGTGTATATAGGACAAACAGGAAGGTATCTAAAACAAAGGATGACTGAACACAGCAGAGACTGTAAAAATATACACAATCCGCTGAAAACAATAAAAAATCCCACTAGCCTGGCAGAACATTGTAAGTCATCACTCCATACTTTTGACTTCAATTCTGTTTAGTATTTTAGGACAACACACAGTATTGATAAAAAGACTCTTAAACGAAATGATTGAAATAACAAAACACGGAACAAAATGTGTTTACAAAAGATCGGATTTAGAAAATTTAAACAACTCATATTTCAATCTAATAGGAAGAATCAAACATTAATTCCGAATCATTAGCAAGCAACTTTTTCCAATCCCGATAGACATTTCTTGCACGAGCCTTTTTTACAATATAAAGAAACGATTCAACGACAGTTCAGTTTGTTCATGTCTTCGATCGTGTATGTGTCAAAGTCTTTCATGAACCTGTGTAGTTATTTATACTTTATGTCGAATCTATTTATTTCACCCTTTTTAAACCCGGAAAGCCACCTTAAAAATGTAAGAACCCTTTAATGTTGTTTTCTGTAGAGTGTCCGAAGCGTTTTATTTTTCAACGATTGTTATTTCACATAATTTATTTTGTTCCAATCAAAATCACTGTTTAGAATACCATTGTAATATGTATGTTTTTGTTTATAGTTCAGAGTCCTGAAGATGAAACAATAAAGTTTCGAAACGTCGACAATTTAACAACTGGTTTTCTTCAACATTTCGACCGAATTCCCGCTAACTCAACACCGGAAATCATATTCAACGGTCGCCATTCCATTCAACTGAAAAAATAATATTGGTCCAACATGGGTCAATATTCAAAAAACAATATTATGTCAACAATATTGGTGGCATATTGGTTGGACCTGTTCTGAATGTAGATAGTCACATGTAATATTGTGTCAATATCAGTTGAATAATTTCTACCAATATCGATAATATATTATTGTCTACATATTGTAATCAAAATCTAGAATGAATATTGCAATCCCAATATTCCAGTCATATCGATTCTAGGGATAAAGAACTATATTGTATTTCCAGGTTTGATAGCACATTGGTTCAATATCATTTCATCTATATTCGACAAATTATGATAACTCATATTAGGTCAATATTGGTTCAATGATATTTACCTATATTGATAGAATAATATTGTCTCCATATTGTTATCAACATCTAGAATGAATATTGCAATCCCAATATTCCTCTCATACCGGTTCTAGAAATTAAAACTATATTGTTTGTCCAAGTGTGATTGCACATTGGTTGAATATTATTTCGCCAGTATTCAACAAATCTTATAAACTCATATTGGGTCAATATTGTTTCAATAATATTTTTTATGACGAGGAAACGATTCCACCCAGCTGGAGGCCCTTATTGGAATGATGGTGATTCCCTTTATTTCCGTTGCAGTAGATTTTACTAAATTTTCCGCAAAGTAGGTCGCATTCAGTTTCACCTCCAAGTGGAAAATCCAATTTCATAAAGTACATAAATTATGAATGACAATCTAGAATCGATGAAGTACCCCCGCGACAGTGCTCGCAATTTCATTTATGGTGCGGCAATCTCTCAAACTCCGGAAACCGATCAAATATTTACAGTTCCGGAAGAGCTGATTTCATTAGAGCTGCTCCATTTGAATTCATGAAAAATGTTCAAATTGCATAATGACGTTTTCATTTTGCGATGCAGCTTATCTCTGAGTGTCATACTATTACAAAGTGATAAAACGGCAATCTTTATCTAAATGGTAGTAAAAACAGGAAATTGAAAATTTTAACAAGAAATTAGGTTTCATTCTAATTCTTATTCAACTACTTCACGCGGTAGATTTGCGGTGAAGATATGGGCATTACACCTAGTTCATTTTGTAGTTTTGTGAAGAATTTGAAAAATTGGACCCCGTAAACTCATTATTGAATTTGGATCTCTATGGATTTTTTGGAATTGTTGGTATTATGTAGTCTATGTAATTCTCAATCAATGTAACCATTGCGCCATCCCAAAAAAAATAACAGTTTTGCTGCTAGGGTGCGTTAAAATCATCCCTTGCGCAGATTAGACTAATTATTTTTGAATCTGGTTACAATATTTTCACTTTTTTCATTGTTGCTAATGTTGCGCAATATTGTGCTGTTTTAAAAAAAGTCTTACCCTTCCCCATTCTTTCCCCCAACTCCTATTACGAAACGCAAAAAAAAATTCCCGAGTGCCTTCAAATGTATCGTCGAATGTTTAAATATGCCTGAATAACGGAAATAGCAGTATTATATTCACCCCCTCACAATACAAAACAAAAAATTTAGGTGCATTTTTCTGAATTTTTAATATGATGCAGTTTAAGTTATTTTTAATAGAAATTAATTATATTTGTTAATCATATATAAAAATTATTGTGGAAAATAGACAAAAATCGTTTTATTGTTTAACCTCAGTGAACATGAATTTTCACAAAATAAACAAGTCGTCAATCAAACAAGTATAAATTAATTAGGTGACAAACCCCAAAAATTCATAGTTTTGATTCTAGGGGGCGTTGAAATCATACCTTGCTCAGAGTGACCATTCATTATTATTATAGGCCAAAACAATATTTTTACGTATTTTACTTTAGATTATGGTGAACAATTGTGTAATCTATAAAAAATCTATTAGTTCCTCCTCACCCCCAACCCCTATT
Organism: Chrysolina oricalcia; assembly: GCA_944452925.2. Classification (NCBI taxonomy): domain Eukaryota; kingdom Metazoa; phylum Arthropoda; class Insecta; order Coleoptera; family Chrysomelidae; genus Chrysolina; species Chrysolina oricalcia. The sequence continues at coordinate 41,544,447 of OX101826.2, forward strand.
TTTAAACACGTAAAAATGAATTCAGGCACCAACTCAAATTCAAATTATTGATGTCTAATCTTTATTTATTTTCAAGATTTTCGCCCAATTCATTAATACTCAAATAACATGAACTACGCCCAACTGAGAAGTCAACGAAATCCACCCATTTTCTTTTGAAGGGGGGGCATGGTGAAATTAAACAACTGTACGATTTCCTTAATTTGAGCTGATTGAAACATTTAATTTGATAAAGCACAAGTAGTCGAGAATACATTTTTTTCGTGTTTTAAAATAGGGGTTGTGGTAAGAATGAGGTTTCTTATTTAATTTTTTAGAAAGAATGACACAATTTTCCAGAATAACCTAAACTAAAATACAAAGAGATATTGTTTCCGCCTATAATAATAGTCTATACTGAGCAGGATGTGATTTCAACGCCCCTTATTCCCTATTAATTTTTGGGGTTTGTCACCCAATTGATTTTTATTCAAAATAAATCGAACTGCATCATATTGAAATTTCAGAAAAATCCACCGAAATTTTTTCGTTTTAAATGAAGAATGGGTTTTTTTGTATAAAGTGTATAATTTCTAAATATGCAAAGCGCTTTCGACTTTCGTCATCTTCAGTGCTTCAAGTCAGGTAACAGGAAGAATTTTTGTGTTGATAAATGAAAACATCATGTTTTCGATTTTGTAGTTTGGCTCTTGATTGGCTACTGGATATGTATGTGATGTGTTTTCGTAGTTCGATTCCTGATTGGTTATTATCAAAACACAAACTTACCACTAGCAAGCTGCTATAATGCCACAACACCAAACTTTGACCAAAACTAAAGAAGCACTCACTATTAATTCATGTCAACTTCACAATTTTCGACAAATTTTGCATACTCGTTCAAATCACTAAATCAAACTGTTATCAAAACATAACCTCGAGCGAGAAGCAGTAGGCTATACATGCAATGACGAAACTACGAATGACACGCTCTATCATTGGTAACTGAAATAGAGGGATGTTTGAAATATCAAGTAAATGTTTTGTTAGTTGAATAATTTCAGAACTAAATGCGGGAATAATGTTCCTAGTTAAATTGAATAGTAAATGAATAAAAATGGTTTCGATTTTATTCGTGAAATAATCTTACAGCATTCAATACTGTACTAATCATCTACTTACTTAGACAATAGAATGCATCTATGCGGGCTTTAATAGGTTTCTTTAATTGTTTTTTTGAAATACTCTTCATCAATAACATCTGCACAGAAGAAACATTTTGATTTGAATTCAAATAATGTTTTCACCGACAACCTTGTTTGGGGAAAAGAACTAGCTTGTGCTGATGAAGAGGGGTTTGCAGCAGACTGCTGTTTCAGGAAAGCCTTTATAAACTCAAGCCGTGTGTACTCTTTTCGGCACTCAGTGTGTAATCTAATTGTCTCAATACCAATAAGCTTAGTACTCAAATTATCTTTTCGTTGCTCACTAGCTGAAAGTAACGAACTGATTCCCTTCAAACCAACTGTCGGTACACCAGAAGGTGAAACAAGAATTTTGTCGCACAACAAACAGTTTTCTTCCAGTTTATACCTCACCTATGTGAACACGTCTTACGTCTACTATATGGAACACTATAGACACTGACTGAAGGAAATGGTACGGAAATAAAGTGGTAAGAACGCATAAAAAATAATAATGAAAAGAATGACCGTACATCAATCACACTTATGCAACGACGCGGATAGCAGGGAATCCTGACGGGAACTAACCGAAGTGAACTTGTTCAGATGGTGAGCCGCTATTCCAAACACGCTTGAACAGGTTGGAGCTGGAACTCAACTACGGAACCGCTCCGTGCTCTCGGCTGCTCTGCCACTTGGACTCGGTGTCGGTCAATGTCGCTCAGTGGAGCGAAGAGTGGGAACCTGCCGTCCTCGACGGTTTTAGAAAAAACGCTATCGTTTAGCTCCCTATAACTCGGTAACCATCGGGAATACAAGAAAAATGTAAATTATTACTTTTGTTGCAAACTTAATAAGCTTCAATTGTGTATATGATGAACTTTTACCTCCGTCCAACGATTCTCGAGATATTAACAAAAGACCAAAAAGAGTTTCCGCTAATTGCCGCTAGAGCTCGCCTCATATTTATGAGGACTTTTGGTATATTCATCCATAGGTACCCATAATTGAATGTTTCAAAACTTTCGGATTTTTCAGGAGGTAGGGTCATTTTTTGAGGTTCTTTGGCTGGACTATAACGAAAAAGCTAATAAAATGTACTCTATTTCTCTTTACTCGCAAACCAAAGTGTGTACAGACACCAACCAATGTTATTATTTTCCGATCCCGAAATGAACTGGTAATTTGTCCTGTCCCTCAAACCGTCGCAAATAGTGTTATACAAAAGAAAACACGACAATTGAAAGAAATATCTCGAGGTCCAAACGTAATTTGTCAATGGGATTTTCGTGAGTGGTATTGTATATTAGGAGGAATTACAGGATTAGGGATGTCCCGGTCTTGTCGTCGACCGCAAAATGGAATGCCTTCGGGGCAAGTGTGGTGTTTTGTCAGAAACACACCGTGAGATTCGTAAATAAAGGGAACGAAATGAATTTTGGACTGTCTCCGGACTGGAATTGGATGAATTTCGATTTGATATAGAATGAACTGGCTCACACCCAAGTTTTGTGGCTCTGCGATTCACTCAGGCTTTTTATGTTTTTCAAATGTTAAATTTTCCAACATGATAATGGGGTGAACTCTTCAAAATATTAATTTTATCCACAATCACCTTATAATTGAAGTTTTATCCACACTTATGAACCGTATAAAGTACCACTTTATCCACTAGTGGAATAATGAAAAATACAATCTTGAATATCAATCACATTTCACTTATTTTCACCAACTTCACAAATTTTAACAAATGGAGTCGATAAACAATCGAAAATACATAGCAACCATTCAACACCTCCCGATATTTTTGTATGTTATTTGAATGATTTTTGAGGAGGTGACAGCCGCTGTCAGAGCAAAATGTCAAATCATTTTGTGACGAAAAATTTCCGCGATTTCGATTCTAAATGAATGTGATTGTGAATAAAACGTTGTATTGCATGCGTGTTTTGGATACATTTTATTTGCTTAAGTAATTTAAACGCTCGAGCTTCGCTCTCGCGTTTAAACATTCTTGCGCAAGTAAAATGATATCTAAAACACTTATACAATAAATAACTAATAGATATGTTACAATTTAAACCAACTTTAAAGAAATATACAATAAAACAATGAAAAAATGGTTTATTGTCTAACAGGAGTACTTCCAATTACATGACAAATATATGGATTACAATAATTAAGTTGTGAATAAGTATAGATCAATATAACAGAATTTCATAAACGCATACAAAATAAGAATACCAAAATAGGATAAAGATTCAGTAGTATACAATGATATACACAATGAACCATACAATAATAAAAATGGCATTTGAATACTATTTCAATTGCAATGTGTACAGAAGTGAACACAGTGCAAATAACTGAAGGTTTTGTAATTAAACCTGCATATTCATTATCTTCTTTAGAATTCTATTGTTGAAGTGTAATTGGAACAACAGAAATGTCACATTCTGAATGATAGTTATTTATGTAATAAGGATCATATATGTCGGGTCGTGGCGCAGTGGTTAGAGCGTCCGACTCTGAGTCGAAAGGTCCGGAGTTCGAGCCCCAGTTGCGACTGGGATTTTTTAATTTAATTTGACAGATTAAATTATTTAAAATCTCGTGGCTGGACTGGGGTGAGTCCTGCACGAATCACTGTTACGTTCCAAACAGTGCTGCTCCTAAGGTGGCGAGTGGAGTTAGTAACAAGGCCTATCCAGAACACGTAGCTAATGTCCATAGCAGTCGATGCCAAAACACCAATGATAAAAAAAATAAGGATCATAAAGACGATCATTAGGTACAAGTCGTGAATGTTATCGGGCGAGGCGTAGCCAAGTCCGATAACACGACGTGTGCCATAATGATTGTTCATGATTCGTAATTCGTATTACATACATTTTTTTTTCTACGCCCATGTCTGTAAACGTCAAAAATCGCACTGTCAACATTCCTTGTAAATGACACATAATGCACGTAATGCGATATCATAACATACACTTGCGTTTTGAGAAGAAAACTTAAACTTCTTGATTTAATTAAATTACAATCAAATTTTTATTTACTCTATTTACACAAATTTAGTCAATTAAAAAACATTAAAACTTTTAGCATTAGCGAGATATATTTAGGATTGAAAGAGTGATGCCCCTAAATGTAGACAGCACGTTATGCAATTTCTTTAAAAATAGGACACGTTTTCTTAAGTAGCATGCTATGAAAATAAATGTCATGTCATTTATATTGTCAATTTCTTGAACAAAATATAATTGTATCTGAACATTTTCTCAACTTTATCTACGAATATGTCTGATAGTAGTGAAAGTGATGAAATTATGAGCACTCCACCGAAGATTTTAGAAAAAGCTCAAGCTGCCACACATAATTTGTTACCGCTAAAATCCAAAGAAAGGTACGAAATAACCTATCAAAAATTTATGGATTGGCGACACAAGCATAACGTTAAAATGAATGGGCGTAGAAAAAGTATAGTACGTTTCACGAGTTGTGATAATTGTGTTGTGTTGTGATAATTGGTGAAAATTTTGAAGTGGTAGTGGGTGTTTTTTTCCTCCAACTTCTACGCCACTGGCAAAAGTACAGTTTTGAGCCTTCAATCTAAACCGCCAAAGTTTTATACACAAAAAAGGTATACTTGGTCATAAGCTCTAAAGTTGACCGTTTTCAAGAAAAATCAACTTTCATGTTGTTTAAATAATGTTTTTTCCTCGAAGAATTGCTGCGTGCATTGAAGCGAACGGCGGACATTTCCAACAATTCAACTGAGTATGATTGTTATTGTTTTTTTTAATTTTGCAATTAAAAAGTCAACGGTTGTTTTTGTTACTTGTTCTAACGTTTAAATAAATTTTGTATAATTAGGAAAAAAATTATTTGAAAAAATTTACCATGTTTTTCAACATGAAAATTGGTTGTTCTTGAAAACGGTCAACTTTAGAGCTTATGACCAAGAGTAACTTTTTTGTGTAGAAAACATTGGCGGTTCAAGTACGCGGCTCAAAATTAAACTTTTTCAGTGGCGTAGAAGTTGGAGAAAAAAACAAAATATTCACCAATTATGAATTTAAAAAAATAAAAACTCTGCACAAAACATAGCTTATGAGTAGAGAATGCATTCAAAATCTGTTTTTTGTGCGATAAATGGTTCCAGATATATTCGCAAAAAACTATAATTTTTTTAAATTTCAACACCCTGTATTTCGAAAATATTGAATTTACGAAGGTAAGTTAATAGAAACTTTTTTTCATATTTTTGAACGGGTTATCACATCCGGAAGTCCTGCGCATTTATTATGAAACACCCTGTATATTGAAACAGGGATTTGATTATGGTTGTTGAATAACAAAACATGGTACTGTTAACTGATATTATCCTTGCAAGGAAGCTTATAAAAAGTTTCCTTGAAGACGTATTATTCATTTTGGTTCAGCTCTGACGATAACACCAGAAAAAATTAAATAAAAACTAAAAAATGCAGGATCTTCATGGAAGTAGGGATATTTATATTTCAATGACAATATATCTCCTTGCTTAACAACCAATCAGTCTATTTGAAATTTTGAAATTCAGCCAATAGAATCGGAATTACAGTGAAAATATAGCTTGTCGCTGTATTTTCACGGTGATAAACCTGCTTAGTTTTTGTTTTACTAGCTGTCAAGTGAAAATAATGATATAAATAATTATAAACGTCAAATGTTTGTGTTTTGACTAGTTATATTTCTTAATCAATATGAGCGATCGTTGGGGACAAATGGCTATTGGTATCATAGATGAAGCAGTGGAAAAGCGTAGAGGAGGAGGCCCAAATTTGAGACACTTTTTTTGTAAATTCGAAATCAAATTCTGCGTCACCAAATTTTTATTAATGATGTCTTGAAAGGCTTGTTTAGTTTATTAACAAAACAGTGATGCAAAAGAAACTGCATAAAATACCTTTCTAGAGAAATTATTGGATTCAAAAATTTTTTTGTCACTTGTCCCATAAAATGTAAGGTTGCCTAATTTGAGACAGGCTGACTTCCCAATTTGAGTCAGATACCCTAACTTGAGATGCTACTCAAAAAAACCATTTTCTTCGCAGAAATGACATTTAAAATTAAGATTTTTAATTTCTCCACAGTCTTCATGGGCCCATCTGACGCAATGAAAACATTTTGCCCATTGCTCGCCATGCTTGTCCTCGGAAAATCTGCCCGAGCAAAATAAGCATTCAGCGTCACTTCCTCCGGATTCGTCTGAAGAGGAATCAGCCAGTGTAATACTTTAATCGCCATCTGAGTCTGAACTGAAGGAAGGCAAGCGTTTTTTCCTTTTTTGTTGTAATCCTGATGTAGAAGGTTGGTCCTGTTTTGAAACTGAAGATTTTCGTAAAGCTGAAACAGATTTCTGTACCATATTCTTGGACAGTTTCTCTTTTGGTCCTAACTTTCCAGTGATATTTTTCTTAGGAATTTTTTCACCTTTTTTTTTTGTCTAAACTTTCTTGCAATTCGTCTTTGTAAGGCGTGAGAGTGATAATTGCTGCTTTACCAGCCCTGACATGCGGCTTGGTTCCTTTGGTTTCATATTCAGACAGAGGACAAATATGTGTGGGAGAAAAAAATTTAGGCTGAGTTGCTGAGGGTGGACTTGGTGTTCGTTCAATTCTCTCCTGCGTCGATAAGGGCACTAGTTTATTTTGATTTTGGTTCTCCAAAAGAGCTTCTTGTTGAATTGGTTCTTCTGCAAGGCCTCCTTCTTGAATAACTGTGGAGTTTTCGATCACTTTATGCACGCCAAAATCATGATCTCTGAAGATGTTTCTGTTCAAAGGCACTAGTCCAGTTTTTCTAAAACCATTGCACGATGTTTCCATAGTGGCAGCTCTATTCTGCCCTCCTAAGTTAAAATGTCCTATCTACATTTTGGGCTGTATTGTTGATAATATATTATATTGATCAAATTGGACGATTCTAACATGTATCATGGAAGTATTTTGTTCTTAGGACATATTTCTAAGATGATATAATGGAATACTGAGGTACTTAGGACGTTCTAGTTAAGAAAAACATACGAATTGGCGAATATAATATATTATCAACAATATAGCCAGAAATGCAGATAGGACGTTATTACTAACGAGGGCATTATTGTAGACTTTGCAAAAAATACTAGCAATTGCGTATGGGGACACAGTACTGAATTTGTTCTCTCGAAGCCAGTTTTCTATCTCCTGGGCATAGTAGGTTTTTAAAGGAGACATGAATGAAACATCCAAAGGCTGCATTTTATTGGTCGAATGAGGCGGAAGACAAATTATTGTGACATGATTTTCTTTTGCTAACTCAATCAGTTCAATGTTTCTTGTGTGGGAGTAGTGTCCATCTAACACAAGTAGAACTGGATCGGCAGCTGTGGGTTTTGTAAACCTGATGAAATGACTTAACCACCTTGTAAAAATATCGGATTGAACCCAACCAGAAATGTGACACTCAGCTACTGCCCCAGCTGGAGCACCAAGCATTAGCTCGGCCTTCATATTTTTCCGGGAAAAATTAATAATGGTGGTACATAAACTCCTGCAGCATTCATACAGGTTACAACAGTCATTAGTTTACCTCTTTCTGCGGAGGCCAACGAGGAAACATGTTTTTTTCCTTTCAGCGATAAAATCTTACTGTGCTTATGTTGAACTATAGTAATACCCGTTTCGTCAACATTGAAGACCCTCTGGGAAGGATCTTGAAGCTTATTATATTCTGGCTCATAGAGATTGAAAAACGCCAACACTTTTTCTGTAGAGAAGGATTCAATACGAGCCGCAGACATGCCTTGAGGTGTTCTCATTGAAAGTTGTGGGTGCCTCTTCAAAAATAACCTCAACCATTTTTTCCCAGCTGATTTAGTAACTCCGTTAAATGGATGTGGTATCTTATTTCTAAATGCAAGCTGGAATGCCATTCGTTTAATATCGCCTGACCTCAGACCATAAAAGCGTTGTTCCATATGTAATGCATATCGAACTAGTTCCTCTTCTAGTTCAGCAGAAAAAATTGGTCTCCGACCTATCGATAGTTTGACAAGTTCTTCTGGACTTTTGTTCGACTTCGAATATCTTTCGACAGTGCCTTAGGTACATCAAAAACTTTTGAGGCCTTTAGATATCCCATCTCCCTATTACGCACTGCCTTTACAGCTTTTATCATAGCATGAGGGTCCCATTTCTTATGTTTTTTTTTGGCATCTGTAATAAAAAATTAAAATAATATTCGTGTGCCTAATTTGAGATAGTCTCAAATACAGGACCCATTCGGTATCTCAAATAAGGAATTTTCCGTTAAAAAATTGACAACTGAATTTTTACGTTAATTATGAAAAATAGTGCCAATTTTCAATGTGACATCATTAAGCTACATCCAAACTGACTACTAGGACACACAAACTATTTTATTTTACCTCACCTTGACTGTAAATGCCTGTTAATTTACACTATCGAAAAAACTCTATGAGTCAAATCACACCAAACACGTGCTTGTACAGATACAAACGAACTGAAGAGCCCGACGACCAGTTTAACACTACATGGCAGTTTATTTTATTCAGTCTACGCTGTTTTTATTAGATGGCGTTGCATGTACTTCATAAAAAGGACCTATCTCAAATTAGGCACCTGTCTCAAATTTGGGTCTCTTTCTCTATTCCGTTGAATACGGCCAGAAATAAAGAATCAATTACCAGGCAATTCAACAATTTTTGCACAAACAGTGGTTATATTGTCAATGCGAATACCACAATTGTGGAGCTGGCTGATATTTTGAAAGATTATGCCTGTAATATGACCCCAATTTTTCTCTTTGGTGTTCACGTTGTTAGATTTTGATTTCTGTGAATTACTTCAAATTAAAACAGTGACACGATTTTTCTTTATTTCAAATCAATATATTGTCGTCCTAAATATAATTCGTGGTATGATTAATAACCTATAATTTTTTGGAATATCAATTCATTGGCAATCCCAATGCAAGAAAATACAGCTCGTCCTGCAGACTCGTTATATTTTCAGCTTTGGGGTTGCAATCATTAATATTCCAAAAAATTATCGGTAATAATCATACCACTTGTTATATTACCCTTAAAAATTATTATAAAGATATCAGTTATTTTTGTTCAAATATGTAATGACACTAGGACTATTATTTCAAGAAAAAGTAATTTTTAAAAGCTTTCATTTACCAGCTCTGTATGTGTGTTTGTTAAATGGGTACAAATCTTGCAAGCTGAAGTAGAACCACTTCCTCGTATAATATGGAATTGAAATTTTACATGTTGGTTCACTTCCGATGACAATAATATATCAATGTCGAAGAAATTGTCGTCCCCTGCCACTCGAAAGCTAGATAGAGAACGCGTAGGGTTTCGGAAGATTTTTTAACGGATTTGGCCGTCAAAAAAACAGCGAAAACAAAATTCTCGAAAAAAGTTGGAAAACTCGCGGAATTGAAATCGGAAAAATCCGTTAAAATAGTGAAAAATATCTGACCGTTGAATTTTATGGTCTAAAAATATTTTACCTTCCTGTCCTCTCTCAAAATCTAGATAGAGGATGCAAAGGAATCTTGATTTATTTTTCAACAGTTTCGGACATGGAAAATAAAATGATAGAAAAAAATCTTTCCTGTTACGAAAATAATTGGGAAAAATCACGAAACAGAAATCGAATAAATCCGTAAAAATTGTGAAAATTATCTGATCATTGAATAATACAGTTTCAAAAAAAATTACATCCCCCCCCCTCGTAAGTCAGATAGAAAACGCGTAAAAATTTTCAACGGTTTCATACAAGGAAAATTTCGACAAAAATTTTTTCTGTCAGTGTGCTCGCTCCCTGCCCTCTTTTTAAAAAAAGTGCGGAAACTTGCGAAAATAAAATCGGAAAAATTCGTAAAAACAGTGAAAAACTTTGAATGATATAGTTTTGAGAAATGTTACCCCCCTATCAGCAACAATGACGCTTTGATTGAAAAGAACAATCTAAGAACCATATCCAAAGAAAATAAATGAATAATAAACTTTGAGAAAACTTTTTAGAAAAAAATCAATTATTTAAATGCACTAATGAGAAAAAAATTTATTTCAAAGTAAATTACACCCATATTTTTTTACATTACAAAATTTTATATGGTATTAAAAGCTTGTCGCGAGAATGAATCTTGAGGTAATTTTAAATTTAATTTGCAATAGAAAATACATAGCGACAAGCTTTTACATTATTTAACATTTTATAATTTAGCAAAATGATGGGTTTATTTCACTTTGAAATCTATTTTCTGCTTTTAGGCCCGTTTGAAATAAAACTTTTATCTAAAAATTTTTTTAAATATATTATGGTTTCTAATAGGGAGATATAGCGGGTTTCGGACAAGAAAAAGCAAACTTCATGCTATTTATGAATATCCGACGTTTTGATCTTTATTTTGGATCTTTCTCAAGGCTACACATACAAGAAAAGTCGTACAATGGGAGCAATCAGTTAGATAGCAGTAAAATCAGTTTTGTGTGAAACATTTGAATGAATGAAAAAAATAAAAAATTTAAATGTTGAAGAATCATATCAAGATTTATTAGGATCCATGTATAATCATTTGAGGAACACGTAACTAAAAATTATTACCAAAGACATGGTACCAATTGATTACATATACCTATGATCTTTTCTCTTTACCAAATAGTATTACATTCACTTATGAGCGGAATAATCTAAGTAAAAGGTGTATACTTAAAGAAACACCTAGGTCCTCATAGCCTATTTATTTCAGAATCGTTCAATACAAATAAAGAAAATTAGGTGGTAACATCGTCCGACAAAATTTTCGGAAACTTTTAGTAGTCGGACAGTCCAAAAGTTTGCAGGGGCCAAAAACAAAGCCATCCTACCGAAACTTTCTACTAATGAAAAGTTAAGTGTAAAGTAAATTATTCATACATGGCATTCAGATATTATGAATTTTCACTAAGAAATTGTTCAATTCAAAATTTTGTAAAGATATTGCTTCCTTACGTTTCAAGTTAAGAATTTTTCTTCTCCATGTCTGACACTGAGAATTCATAAACTTTGAAACTTTCGATGAGTGAAAATCTTTCACCAGACTGAAATATTTCTCACAAATATCCATGTAGACAAACATTTGTAATACCCAGGAAGCCCAAACCAGTATTTGATGGCCGATCATGTGTTCAACACAGGAAGGAATATAACATTTAATCCCCTACAAATCTCATTGGACAATGCAATAAAGCAAACTGCCCTGTACATATTACAGATATTAATATGATCCGCTATCAAACACAACTACCGGTTACAGACCATAACAGGGCAAAAGGATCATAAGCTGTTGTTTGCCAATATTTCACAGTCAGTTAGGAACAAAGAGTGAAGATGTGGGGTGAACCTATAACTACCCTCTGGGCAAACGTTATGAATATTTCCTCTGCGAACAAATATGAGATACATTGTTAACTTATATGAAAATCTTGTTTTATATGTTTGCGTTTATTCTTAGCAACTTCTTTGTAATTGCCATCGAAATAAATTTGTATTATGGTCGGTCGGTTCCTGGATGTTTATGTGCTTTCTCATGTGGTGCTCAAGTTTGCAGCCTGACTTGCATTCTTTCTGAGTTTCAAATATAATAATAATAGTATTACTGTTTGAAGGCCGTCGTTTTTTGGAATTTCTTCCTACACGGAAAAAAATGGTCGAAATAAAACGTTTTCCTGACTTTTTTTCGATTGTGGTAAGATAATTAATACCTATATTAAAAAAAATTACCTTTTGTCTCTAAAAAAATGAGTATTCTGAACGCATGAACTTGTAGCTATAATAATGTTTACATACAGCAAGTGCTTTGAACATTAGATAATTCACTTTGTATAATGTCAGGTCAATATTTTACTAGCGCTGGAAAAGTGTATATTCATATTTATCTACTTGGTGTTTCTGAAAAGTATATCATAACAACAGGGACTCGTGTTACAGGCATAATACAACAGTTTATTTGCAACAGAGCTAGGTGTTCCTACGATAATGAAACTGTTTACCTACTTGTTGATATGCAACCAGTTCGGGATCAATCGGTAGTAACCGTCCCACTAAGCAAAGTAACATTCATTCAATATTTCAGTAACCTTTCATGGTAATGTGTAATGTTACATCAGAGTTTTCTGCTACCTTACGGCAAAGGTTCAGCAACTACTGAAACAGACGTTCAGCAATATTACAAATGATATATGCCATTATCAATTATTCCAGCAAGGTTTCTGCAACATTGCATATAATATACAGGAAAATTGCAAATGTGATATTGAAAATGACGTCTCATGACAATGTTGCAGCAACTACTGAAATGGATTGATCGATGTAATCTTTCATAATTAGTAATTGCAGCAAGGTTACCGCAACATATAATATAAATTAGTGGAAAATAATATATTCAATATTTTTATATAGCAGCAACTTATCACCAATCTTGTCTATTCCTTTCCATAACATAACAGTAAGATTTCATAAATTGCGTTCCAGTAGGTTTGTTCGCTACTGAAGAATTTTTGGATTTTCACTACTTGCTACTAATATTGATAGAAAATGAATATTATCTTCACGGGAGACAGAATATTCAGTATTGATGTGTCCTCTATGGAAATCAGATTAATCATTTTCTAGTTTTTAGAAACAAGCAGTGACAACCCAAAAAATCTTCTGAAATGATACCTATTAATTTGAATGTCCATTTATATATTGGAGATCAAAATGACAAAAATTTGATATTGAAACCTTTAATTAAAATATCATAAAAAAAACAAATAAGTACTCATATTGAAATGTCATATTTAAAATAAAAATCTGTATGGCCTTATCAGGTACCTGAAACAAAATAATCATTGAATTGAATGTGTAGCTTGAATATCGACATCTCGATCTACTACCTAACCCTACAAGTAACGAGTTTTTGCGAATTGTAGCCAAGCCATCACATTTATTTAATGGAGATGAATTTCTCACTGCATCTGGAACAAAAATATTATAAATAAATATATAATTAGTCAACTCAACAATTATGGTCTTATTTCAATACAGAATGTACAATTGAACTTGTCCTTGATTATGACACTATTGTGCTTACATATTTGCTTTATATTCAAATTAAACTGACTCGAATTTTAAAATTTGTTAAGATTTCAATTCTTTGATTCTGAAATTGTATTTTTTGTTGACCCAATAGCAAAACATGGCACAATGATATGTGAAAAAACGTTCAAGACTTGTTCCAACACAAAACTTTTCATTCAAGCCACCAATATATTGAAAAGCCTGTAAAATCGAGATGCAAAAGTATTCCACACCATTTACAAATGCAAAAGTACCTTTCAAATTGACACTACTACCAGATTTATTCGCAATATAAGGAGAAAAAAAACATTCCCCTAATAAACGCAGAATGAGCATACCAGACCATCCTAACCTAAAATAATATTTGATGTATCGCCTTACCTTACATGAAGATGCCTTAAATTTATTAGCATTATCCATTATGCTGCTACAACACTCAGTGAACTCTTAATCAGAAAACAAAATTGCAGAATAATATGTACTTTACTTAGGTACCTAGGTTAAGAACGAATGAAAGTATCCAAAACGAAACTAACGCAAAGGCACGACACACAACAACAATATAATTTACAATATCAAAATGGCGCGAGGCGCGTGCTTGTCTGGGATCTGGGTTACTGGGTCGCCCCGTTAGGTGGCATCTCATCAAGACCGGGAAATTCAAAACTGGTTGGATTCCTGATAAATGAAATATTATTTCAAGTTTCTTTATACTTACCATTTAAAATTGTCCTAGCGTATCATTTTGTATATTTCTGCGATGATGCAATCGAAAATTGAAAGTGTATTGTGTTTTCTAAATACTGTCAATATTGTTTGTAGTTAGCTTATGTATGCTTGTAAATATCATGGAATTTCAAACTCAGTGCAACATTGCGATTTGAACTTATTCGATAGTTCCAATTGTAATTGTAGATAGTTTCTGTATTGTTGCATTTACAATGAACTTTCATGGATATTGTAACATTTCACTTGAAACTCAATCAATAGCTTGCTTTATAACTTACAAACAACTTGTCTGTAGTTTATTCTGTTATGTTGAAAATTTAAATATAGCATTGAGCTTTATGCAATATTATATCTTCATTTTCCGATGGCAAGCCATACATAATATTGTGGCAATATTTTGTAACATTACATGTTTAGTGGGGTTGCACTGATCATCAACGTTTTCGCAAAACAGCCTCAATCCAATTCCAGCATTTGAGTTAGTAGTTGTATGTGGGCGTGTTACTTCGTGTGCCGGAATTATACTATTATTACTGTTGTGAGTTGTGTGAATAGTGTTAGTTTGATTTATGTATTTTACTTGTTGGTATGTACAATGTGGATTTTTACCTAACATTTCTAGAATGTTGACATTTTATTTATAATAGAATCAGGATAATTTTCCCAAAAAACTGAACAACAGTTTTGTTTCAATAAAAATATTAAAAATGTACATATTTTTATTTCATTTCTTCATTAGGCATCTTTTATTTCCAATTTTCAGAACGTTCTAATTCTACATCATGTTATGCATAACTTGGTTTGTTATGATCATAATGAGGAAAGACATCAGCATTCATACTGATGAATACAAACAGATTCAACAAAGTTCCGAAATTTTTAATTAAGAAACATGCTGTACTGGGTGATCCAGTAAGGGTATGGCCAGAGGCGATGATTTGTTTAAAATAACCGTCAAAATGTTTTATACTTCTTTCCACATGAACTTATAGTTCACGAAAAAATGTTGTCATGGAACTGCAATCTCTTTCTCCAGTTTTTCTTGAATAGTGTATTTTGCTAGCCTGTATATGCCATGCAATTACGTTTTTCATAGTTTAAACTGAATCATTGCTACCTTGTTGCAACCGAACCTTTCATATCATTTCAAATTCAAGAATGAAACGAATTTGTTGAAAATAAGGCTTTATAAAAAACAAATGATCCTTTTTTGAAGAACTAATAACTCTAAACTGAGGGCAAGTGGATATTTCAATTGAGCCCGTTGTATCCAGATACCAAAGATGGAATGAAAGCTATTAAAGGTAAGACAATAATAAACTACCCACAAGTGAGTCATTTGATAAGGCCAAGTAAACTAAAATTACTATAATAATTTAAAAATGTTGCTGCAGTAGAATACTGTATAGTAGCAACTAATATAATTTTTAGTAGATTTAAGTATATGAGTTATTTGAGAGTAAATCATTCTTCATCAATGCTAAATTTACTTGTCGCTAGTAGTTATCAAAATGAGCACCTACTGCAAATAAAACGTAGATTGAGGCTTATAAAATAAAAAGTTTGCTTCTAGTAAAGAGTTTAATATCGTTAGGTTACATTGCGTTCCTGAAATTGCATCAATAACAGCAAGTGATCAAATTCAGGAATCTATTTTTTCTAATGGCTAATAAAGCGTGTACTTGTCCCATATAGTATGCAAATTTTCACTTGGTGGTATGCAAATTTTACTTGCTACTATTAATTTTTTTTTTCCGTGTGTCGTTAATGTCCTTTGTTATTTCAGAATTGCTTATTCTCGTAACTGGGTTAAGCATATTTTCGATAACATTAATTGACACCTTTTTGCCTGCTGTCTTAATGTCGTAGTGTCTTCGTTACGTGGATGACACCTTCGTGATTTGGAGACACGGAAGGGACACACTGAACCTACTCTATATTAATGACATGCCAAAACATGTGAGTACAGAACATGTTGTTTTATACGCTGATGATACTACACTTGCAGCTGATTCTGACAATCCTGCAGAACTGCAACAGAAGCTAAATGAGCTGTCTGATGAATTTACTACCTGGTGTTACAAAAACTCTCTGATCGTGAACTCTAGTAAAACAGTTCTCATGCAGTTCTTGTTCAGAAATGAAAGAAAAATTAATAATTTTCGTGTGAAGGTTGGCAACGAATATATCGAATCGTCAATTAGCACTAGATTTCTTGGTACTTATATTGATAGTAGAATGACGTTCGAATCAAGTATAAGCCATGTAAGTAAAAAGGTCAATAGTGGATACTACGCAATAAGACAATTGAAATCAACTCTGAATCTAGATCAACTCCTTAATGTATATTATGCAATTATACATTCTCATATTTCATACAATTATTGCTTTGTGGGGTTGCTCTACCAGTGTGAATAAAATATTTGTTTCACAAAAAAGGGTCATACGTTTGATATTTAACCTGGGCTATAGAGATTCCTGTAAACAATATTTTATTGATTACAGAATTATGTGTCTACCCTGTATTTATATATATAAATGCGTGTTGTCAATGAAAAAGAATATAAACAATTATAATCGAAACTCAGATATGCACACTTATCCCACCAGACACGGGAAAATCGTTAGAGCCCAAAAGCATAAAACCAAATCGTTTGAAAATTGTCCATCCCATGCAGGAGTGACATTTTTCAATAATCTTCCTGTAGATATAAGAGATGATACAATAGAAAAAAGTTTCAAAACCAAACTCAAAGAATTCCTCCTCAAGAGTTGTTTTTACAGTGTTGATGAATATCTTGGTAGGTGAGACCAATCTAATTCTAACTCAACTGGTTGTTTTAATTAGTAAGATGTTCAGTGAACCGATTTTGTTTTATTTTAACAAAGTTTTTAAAAATGTGAAAATTTTGTGTTACCATGGATAATTTGTTTATACATATTTACTTGTGATCGATTTGTGTTAACGTGGATAATTTGTTTATACATATTTTCTTTTTTCATTGGATGATCTTATCTGATTTTACTGACGTATCCTATATCATATTGTGATCTGAAAGGATTTAATAAAGATTTATTATTATTATTATTATCCTAGAACATCTAAATGCTCAATACCCCATTATCAAGTTCACCATGGAGACTGGACAGGAACAGCGTATAGCATTTCTAGATGTACTCATGAATAGGAACATAATTTTTTTCCAGTTTTCAATAGTTTTCTAGTTCATATATCATGTGATCTTTCAAAAATGTCTGAACTCAGGGCAATGCATCTAAAAACCGAGGATATCTGATTCGATCAATCGTTCACTATATTTTAACTTACCTACAGTTTCAGATAATAAAATAGTAAACAATTTGTTGGCGTTGAAAGAAGACAATTATAAATCATAATTTTCTTGAATCAGTACTTCCAACATTCAAAAACATAATAAAATACCAACCTGACAGCGAAAAAACGATCATCAATATCCTGTGGAATATTGTCAATTGAAATACAAACAAACTGAAATATCACGTCACGATCAGATCATTAGTAAAGAAATAAAACTGGAAAAACCGAAAAATTTTGCGATTTTTTTAGAAATTCCCAACTCTGCCATTTTCGAAGTTGTAGGGTTAGCATCAAAATATTGAATCTTGTTAACCTCATATGTTCACAAAACAGCCGCAGTCAGATCATTCGTTTTGGTACGATTGCAATTTGAGTTTTTTTTCTTGAACAAATTGTGAAAGTAGAAGAATAGTGTCACAAAACTTATATTCTCATTTTGCGCTACAATGCTGCGAAATGAGTGAAAAATGCTTGCATACATGACTGAAAACGGCCGAGCCCACCTACGCGGTCGAGTAGCAAGAGAGACCGGTAGATAAGGGGAAGCGTATTATCACGTAACCCGTTCAGTATAAGAATTCCTTTTATCATTCATGTTTGCAAGCATTTTTCAATCATTTCGCAGAATTGTAGCGCAAAATGAGATAAACGTTTTGTGGTACTATAATTTCACTTTCAAAGTTTGTTTGAGAAACTGAAACCGGACTATGACTAAAGCATCCAGACACGCAACATCAAATTGCAACTGTTCCAAAACAAATGGCCGACAGCGCCTGTTTTGTGCACACGTAAAGTACAGGTCGACAAGCGTAAGGATGCCTCTGAGATGCGCAAACGATAGAAAGCGTGAGTAGATGTGCGATAAAGATCGACTACTGTTTACAACTGGTTATCATCGGAATGTACAATCGGGAGAGAAATTTTTCTTCAACACGTAGGAACGTAGTTTCTTATCTGAATTTTCATTAATTCCTAATGAACTGTTCGAATAATATAATTGTCTGTAATCACAGGACCGTTTATGAAAATTGCATAATTTTCACGAAGCCATAAGTGTAAATAAAGCACGACTAGCAAAAGAAAGTATCGCCACATAATATCAGAAATAGGTAAATGAATATAATAAAGAACACGAGGAACATACTTACAGAAGTTGACTAACAATATCACATGACCTCTGACCACTGCCAAAGTCGAACAGTGCCGGAATGACAAATCTTTCGAAACTCCTACTTCCCAGTAATTTCAAGGAGTAGCTAAAAAACAGACGGGACACTCGAAAATATTTCTAATTTAAGGGCTTCCGGTGGAAACGGGGCTGCCAGACGTGAACTGAGCCCTTAATCGCACCCCATTCGATTTTTTTGAGGAAAATGAAATTGCAAAGCAAAAACCTGATGGAAATAAATAATCATTCTAGAAACATTAATTAAAAAATACATTCTGCGAAAGAAGGTTCAAAATATAAAATATAAATATTGCACGAACACTAACACAAACACCAAATATTAAAAGTACATCAAAATGAATTTATACTCACATAAATATAGCTATAAATTTACATATGATTTTTCACCCACGACTTGTATATTTTCTGTTTTGTTGTTGTTTCTATCAGAGCGCTCTTCAATTCCAGACAAACTTCCTTCATCTTCTGAAACGGCATCTTCAGACTCCTGGTCTGATTCAGATTCAGTGTCGCTGTCCTCATTTAAATTAATAATAATGTCATCTATGACAATATCTATTATTGGCTCTTTGGAGATAAACTCGTCTTCAAATTTCTTTGCTCGTTCACAACGAGATTTCCACTGCTTGGCTGAAAACGAGGCGAAATTGAAGGTAACATTTTTGTCTGCCACATAATTTTTTAGTTCAGACCACACCAACTCGATTGGATTCAAATCCGGGTGGTATGGCGGTAATCGCAAAACGTCATGATTTGATGCAATGAACAGCTGATCTATTTCAAATTGCTTATATTTTGGCTTGAAGTTCTTTATTAGGGCGTATAACTGTGGCTTCAACATCTCCATACTGAAGGAATATTCCTCTGCCTCAACCATGTCTGCATTTCAGCTTTTCTCGTCGTGTAAGTTGGCATTTTATTAATTTGTTTATTGCGATAAGGTGCATTATCTATTACCACAACGCTCTTTGGCAACAAATTGGGTATTAATTTCTCTGTTACCCATTTCTTATAATTATCATAAGTTCATTTCGTTATGATAATCACCAGTATTGTTATTTGATTTCCATCTTATGTAAGCATTAGGCACAAATCCATTTTCACCACCCGCATGTATTATGATAAGACGTTGCCCTTTACTAACAGGTTTCTTCAGCCCTTCCATTGAATCATCATTCCAACTTTTATCATGTGTGTGTGAAGAGTGAATGTACGTTTCATCCATATAGACAATAGGTATACCATCTTTTCTATAGCTCTGCATTTTCGTCCAAAATTATATTCTAAGTAGTCGAATGGGCTGTCGTTCCATTAATATTTTCCGGTTGGTTTTTGCTGTCCTCCATCGAAATCCAAGTTTATGGATTTCCTTTCTCAAAGATTCCCTGCTACCCTGATACTCCATATCTTCCACAATTGTTTTATGAACCTCTTTGAGAGTGGGAACTCGTTTTTCCGTGACATGGTATTTATTTATACATCTACGTAAAATTGCCAAATCAGCATTGTCCATGGCAACTTTTGATTTTTTGTTTCTCTTTTTATTTGGAGTTGAGAATTGTTCCATTTCACCTTTTTCAATTTTATTCATTTCTGAATTAATTATCCTAATGCTTCTAACGCAAACTCCCGTTGCGCCAGCAACTCGTCCTTGAACTTTCACAAGAGGAATACTGGTTTCACCTATCATTGCTTCTGCCTGCATACATTTGATGACATTACTGACAATTTCCCTACTTTGTCCACTCAGAATCTCATTTCTCACTTTACTCTTTGAAGGCATTTTTAAACACAACAAACTACACTATAACCTATCTAATAATATTTCAAAACTATACACAACACAACCACAACACAAGGATTTCACATTCAACACACAATCAGAATAACGCCACAATAATTTTATTCCACTGACTGTACACTCACGACGTTAACTGCTTGAATAAGGCAGAGCTATTGAGCTCCTGCCCCACTCCAAGGTTGTGTCTACTGCGCAACCAATTCTCCAAGGCATCCTTAGGCTTGTCGACAATTACACATGATTCAATACCTCCATGAGGAGGGCAATTCCTACAACTTGAAAATTGGCCAAGTTATGATTTTTTTTTAAAAAATTACGGTTTTCTCCATTACTAATGATTTGATAGGGTCGTAAATAATTTCAATTCGTTTGTATTTCAATTATCTACAATGGTTCTTATTGGAGCAACCAGATTGCACTATGAGTTTTCATTTTATAAGACAATAAACTGAAAAAAATAAGTTTTGTTTGTATTCACTTATTTGTGGCAAATAAATAAATGACAGTTGCGTGTCCAAAATATAACAGAATATAACTACGGATTTTTTTTTTTCATGTGATGACACAGTCTCATTCTATTGATTGGTGTAACTTTCCATCATTTATTATTTTGTGCGCAGAAAGATATTCAACAATATCTTTTTTAGGATTTTTTTTCTTGAAACCAAGAAATGCAGGAAAGGTTAGATGGGTATAGATACATCCCGTTAGACTATATCTTTATTTGTTAAGCTCAGAACTTGCCTAGTACAATGAAATTTTGTTCAGAGCTATCACCTTTTTGTCTACCGTGTGATACATATTTATGGTACTCGCCCTTCTCTCCTTTGTTTCTGCAGCTATATATTTTTGAAATTTGGAACATTGAATATGCTCACTATCGGGCACTTTTTGACATAGGTATTTGAAAAAAAAATACAACTCCTGGTTTTTCCGGAAATGACATCAACTTTCGATTTTCGAAAATGATACCCTGTATATCATTACATTTTTGAAATCTGCATAATTTTCTGAATCCAATGATTCCTCATAGTTGATATTTCATTTGTCAGAACACCCATTATATTTTTCGATCTAGAGAGCCATGAACTCTCTAAAATTATTCCAGTTAATAAAAATAATGCTACACTATCCTAATTTCGATTTAAAAAGTATAGTGGTTCGAAATACGTACCAAAAAACTGAACCAAAACCTTTTTTCACTCGAAACTCCTTTTTTTTTAAATGGTACCATGGTACGTTATTCGAATGTACCATCGATGGGGTATCCATCCATATTAACTTTTTTTTAGTATAACCACTACGAATACGATAATGGAGTTTAGACAAGTTTAAGTATATTCTCGGTTCAATAACAATAATTTATCAAGGTGGTTATGGAATTCATAAAACAATAAATTTGTAGTTGTCACTTAGTCACTGAATACATTATTGAATTGATCGGTTCGATAATAGAAATAAGTTAAGAATGCCACCAGTTGAGTCAAGATTCACCAATCTTGATTCATTTAACAAACAAAATACTCGATATTGGACGCAAGAGAATCAGCATTTATTTAGGCAGAAAAATTTCCAAGAACGTTTTGGATTGAATGTATGGCTGGGAGTAGTTGGGGATCGAATAAATGGTCCCATAATATTTGATGGACCTTTGATTGGTGGTAGATACCTGAGTTTCCTCAGAAATGAAATTGAAGATCATTTAGAAGATTTACCACTGAATCTGTAAAATCGACTGATCTTTCAGCAGGTTGGTACACCTCCTCACAATAGTAGGATCGTGACGGATTACCTTCGTGACCGATTTGAGGAAATGTGTATCGGAACACATGAACCTGTTGGGTGGCCTGCAAGATCACCTGACCTAACCCCTTTGGATTTTTTATTTGGGGTCACTTGGAAAACGAATACGCCATATGAACTCTAAAATTTTTGGATGTTGGTGGTGGACATTTCGAACAGCTATTATGAGATTTAACTTTTTTATTTTGTTTCGTTATTAACTAAATTGTGAGAGAAAACCTAATTGGTAATACTTACTTACATTTGAACCAAGGCTTTGACCCTTCGAGATATAGGAGCTCTATCTGTTGGATGAAATATTGACAAGATCTCCGTGAAGTCGAAATGTCAAATTGTTGTTTGTGTTCCATAGCCACCTTAATAAGTTATTGTTATTGAACCGAGAAGATACACTTCTCTAAACTCCATTATCGTATTCGTATTGGCTGCATAGAAGAAAAAGTTAATACGGATGGATACCCCATAGATGGTACTTTCCAATGACGTCAGAGTACCATTATGGTATCATTTGAAAAAACGGAGTTTCGAGTAAAAAAAAGTTTTGGTATTACCTTTTTGGCACGTAATTCGAACCACGATAATATTTAAATCGAAATTACGATAGTGTAGCATTAGTGACATTTTATTGTAAAAAACAGAAAAGTAATCAATAAATATAAAAATATAAAAATATAAAACAACAACAAAAATTAATTAGCGCTCCGGGGCGACTTGATTGATTCCAGTGGCACATTTGCTTTTTCAGCTGCAGGAAAACCCGGAAAAACCTGCAACACCACATCATTAGCATTATTTTGATTAACTGGAATAATTTTAGGGAGTTCATGGCTCTCTTGATTGAAAAATAATATTGTAGTTTTGACAATAGGAACTATAAGAACTATAAGATATCATTGGATTCAGAAAATTATCCAAATTTCGAAAATGTAGTAATTTACAGGGTGTCCCATTTGAAAATCGAAAGTTGATGTCATTTCCGGAAAAACCTGAATTTGGATTTTTTTTTTCAAATATGTCAAAAAGTGCCCTATAGTCAGCATATTCAATGTTCCAAATTTCAGAAATATAGTTACTGAAACAAAAGAGAAAAGGGCGTGTACCATCAGTCTGTGTCATACGGTTTATTTGAACATATTTGAAATATCCTCTTGCTGTGTGCTTTGTTTCTCCTTCATTCACTTTAATACATATCATATCTTCCGGTATATGATGCCTGTTGCCGATATTTCGAATTATCCGCATCCAAATATGTCATTTGATCGGGGGATTGTAGATTTTATGAACATTAATATTCCAGTAACATCAATTGGAGCTGGAAACCATTTCAATATAATGAAAGAATGAACACGTTTCAGTTGTTAATGAAGCTTAAAGGAACAACTTCTATCTCGATAACTGGTTTGTATGAAGTATGATTCCTGGTATTGAATTCGTGCCAATTACTATGTAAACTGAACGCTGTTCATACAATTTCTATCCCGATCACTGGCTTTGAAAGAAGTGCGATTCCAGATATTGAATTCGTGCCAATTACTATGTGAACTGAACGCTGTTCAAAAGCTCTTATATCAAGGAATTAAAAGATGAGAACGCACGGGCTTCAAACAAACCTGGAGTGGACTTTGAGGAAATAATTTCTGAAATATCTGAACGACAGAAACGCAAGAATAATATAATGATATTTAATGTTTCGGAGCCTGATCAACATATATCATCAGCTCATCAAGTAGAAGCTGATAAAAACGCTGTTTCTGGAATCTTAAATACAATTTCACCGGAATTAGCAAACATTAATATGAAAATGTTTAGAGTTGGTACTTTCTGTGATTCGAAAATCCGCCCTATCAAAATAACTGTTCAAAATGAAGATACAGCTGGGAGAATTTTGAGAAATTCAAAGAAAATTAAAACAAAACCGGAGTTAAAAAATATTAATATCTCGGCTGACCGTACTAGGAGACAAATTGAATACTGTAAAAAAGTGAAACAAGAATTAATAAATAAAATTGACTCCGGAGATACTAACTGTCGAAAACTCGGTCAGTTGGAATTGACCTGTGGTGGGGGTGTTTTGCTCGATATCGACATCAGTAACAAATCCGAAGTTATTGATACTTCCCAGTTTGAAGAAAATTTTCCCAAAATAGACTTCTTGGTGTGCAAGTGTTTTGTATCATTCTGGTCTTTTTTTATAGCAATTGTTTACATTCCACCATCTTTGTCACTAGATGAATACGATAATTTTTTTGAAGCTTTAGAAGGTTGGGATGTAATCAATTCGGATAAAGTATTATTTTTGGGAGACTTTAATTGTACAAATTTCATTGATAATAATTTGGAAGATAGGAAAACTATTACAATCTCAAATTTGCTGGCCTTCTTTAATATGAAACAATATAACAACATTTTAAACAACTATGATAAATTGCTAGATCTTGTAATGAGTAGTGTCAATTGTGCAGTAACCCGTGACTTTTTACCATTAGTAAACGAAGATCTCTATCACCCATCTCTTTCCATTGAGCTCATTGGATTCACTTCAAAAAGGCGTCATTTCAGTACAAATATTAACACCAGAAAATACAATTTTAAAAGAGCAGACTATCGCTCTTTATACAATGATTTCTTATATAGTAATTGGGACTTTTTAGAAAACTTTACTGAAATTAACGTTGCTGTGGAAAGCTTTTATAATAGGTTGTATGAAATCATGAATACACACATTCCACTTTCCAAAAATTTTAAACATAATTATCCAGTATGGTATCCAAGCGAGGTTATAAAGCTTATTAAAGAAAAGTCCAAGCTACATAGAAAGTTCAAAAACACAGGAAATTTTTATTTTCATCAGGAATTCAGTAGGCTAAGGGCAGATATCAAACAAAAACTAAAAGAAGCATATGCATCGTATTTACAGAATGTAGAAATCAAGTTGAAAGAGGATCCGAACAATTTCTGGGCATTTGTCAATAATAAAAATAGAACTTCAAGAATTCCTGGTAAAATGGTTTGTGGAGGGGAATCGTATACTGATCCGCAATCGATTGTGAATGCCTTCGGGAATTTCTTTGAAAGTGCCTATTCATTACCTGTAAACGTAGAGGAAAACTTATTATTTAATTTTGATCATAATACTCTAGTAGATATTAGCTGTGAAACAATCACGGAAACAGAAATCTTGGAAGCTGGGAAAAAATTAAAGAATAAGTTCACTTCAGGGTCAGATAGAATACCATCATTTCTCTTGAAAGACTGCTTAAGAGTATTAGTTCACCCTCTACAAATCCTTTTCAATTTAATTTTGAAAACATCAGTTTTTCCAGAAATTTGGAAAATTGCCAAAGTTTGCCCAATCCATAAAAGTCAAGATCGTAATGCCATTAATAATTATAGACCGATATCAATCTTGAATAACTTTGCGAAGATTCTGGAGACCATCTTGTACAGTCGCATTTATCTGTCCACCAAACATATTATATCTGAATACCAACATGGTTTTATGAATTCTAGATCCACCGTTAGTAACCTGGCTGTTTTTAATCAATATTTGTGTGAAACTTTAGATCTTAGGGGGCAGGTTGATGCGTTGTACACAGATTTCTCTAAGGCTTTCGATAAGATCAGTCATAATATACTTCTTCACAAACTTTCAATAATGGGCATTAATGAAACTTACTTACAACTTTTAGAATCATACCTCCATCAACGCAAACAGTATGTTCATTACAATGGTTTTTATTCAAATATCTATTTTGCAACTAGCGGAGTACCTCAGGGGTCCAATCTTGGTCCATTATTATTTTTGATATTTATTAATGACTTGTGCAATCTATTGGAGTGCAATAGGTTGATGTTTGCAGATGATTTGAAGTTATACGCTACTATAACCAGTTTAGATGACTGTATGATATTGCAAAATCAAATTAATACTTTACACACATGGTGTCTTGAAAATTGCTTGCATTTGAACATATCTAAATGTAAAATCTTAACATTCAGCCGGAAACTCAATACATTACAATTTCCCTACAGCATAGATAATGTCACATTAGAAAAAACTGATACCATTAAGGATTTAGGTGTCTATTTTGACCAGCAACTCACATTCAATCAACACATAAATAGTATTGTTAGTTCAGCATATCGATCATATGGCTTCATTATAAGAAACTGTAAAAATTTCAATAATATTTTAGCATTGACCTCTCTATATTTCAGTTTAGTCAGATCGAAACTAGAATATGGGTCCATAATATGGAATCCTATATATTTTCAATACTCATCTGCTATCGATAAAGTTCAAAAGAAATTCTTAAAATTCCTAAGCTTCAAAATCAACGGAATTTATCCTCCAAGAGGCTGTAATTATCTTGATTTGTTGCATAGATTTGACATTGTATCATTAGAAAAACGTAGAAATCAGGCTTCTGTTTTATGCTTGTATAAATTATTCAATGGTAAAATTGACTGTCCCGCGTTACTGTCGCAAATTAATATTTTTGTTCCAAGAATAACATCTAGACACAACACTACTTTCTTATGCAAAAGAGCTCAAACAAATTTAATGTTAAAGGCACCAATACATTTTATGTGCAGTAATGCAAACAAACTTTCTAGTGTTTGTGACTTCTTTTCTTGCAGTGTTTGTGAACTCAAGAATAAATCTCGTGCGCATCTTTGAATTTTTGTATTTTTTATTTTACTTTTATTTTTTTTTGTTTTTGTATTCAAATAGGACTTGTGATTGTCATTCATTCATATTTAGAAATTAGTGCTACTAATTAATCTTGTATTGTCATTTATAAAATTGTTCTGTAAATGGGAAACTGTTGGGCTATTATTATTATTATTATTATTATTATTATTATTATTATTATTATTATTATTATTATTATTATTATTATTATTATTATTATTATTATTATTATTATTATTATTATTATTATTATTATTATTATTATTATTATTATTATTATTATTATTATTATTATTATTATAACGTGCTTATCTGAAAACAGCAATTGCAATAAGCTGAAATGTATATCCTATCTAGACAGGAATACACTTGAAACGTTTCCAAATTATGAAAATTTGGCAGACGCATATGATGATGGAGATATCATTTGCTTCTATACAAGAAAATTCCATTTTCTAGTTTCAGCATTTCCATAAAAGGGGGTGGGGGCTTTGGTCCATTTTGAACGTCATTCTAATGTTAACCTGCTTTGAAAAATATTGATGTTATGTGTTATATATGATAAAATTTTCAGTTTCTACCTTTTCTATCATTATAAAGTATACGAGGATGTATTGATATCTAGTTAGCCTAGACCAGTTCCCTGCATAAATAAAATATTGCGTTACCATAGCAACGAACAATAACTTACTAGAAGTGTGAGTGTAAAGTTGGACGTCAAAAAAGTGAACCAGAGTTACGCAATAAATTATAAAAAAATATAAGTCCACCGAAATTATGAAAATCGAGTATCGAGCATCATCAAGTACCTGCATTTAAAAGGGTTAAGAGGTAAGCAGATTTACGAAGATATGCCTAATACCCTTGGTAATCAATGTCCTTCGTATGCGACCGTTAAAAATTGGCTGCAAGCTTCAAAAGAGGTAAATTTGCCATTGAAGATGATGACCGATCGGGAAGGCCAGTTTCTGTGTCAGTCCCCGAAAATATTGATGCAGTTCATGACATGATTTCAACAGACCGTCGAATTGGGCTAAAACGGATATCTGAAGCACTGAATATTTCATACGAACGCATTCATCATAGAGTTCATGTCGATTTGGACATGAGAAAAATTTCTGCAAAATGGATCCCCAAATGTTTGAATGTTGACCGAAATCGTACAAGGGTAGTAGCATCGCGTTCGATCTTTGCTCGATTTGAAGACGATGTAGACTTCTTATACCGAATTGATACTATGGATGAGACTTGAGTACATTTCTACGATCCAGAAACAAAGCAACAATCGATGGAATAGCGACACTCCGGTTCTCCAAGACCTAAGAAGTTTCGTGTCCAAAAATCTGCTGGAGAAGTTCTTGCTTCAGTTTTTTGGGATTGCCATGTAGTAATCATGATTGATTTTTTGGATAAGTGTAGAACAATAACTGGAGTTTACTATTCGACATTACGGGAAACAAATCAAAGAGAAAAGATGCGGAAAGCTACCCAAAGGTGTTTTGTTTTTGCAGGACAACGCCCCTGCACACAAATCTCATGTTGCCATGCAAATAATTCGTGATTTTGGGTTTGAATTACTAGAACACCCCCCTTATTCACCAGATTTGGCTCCGTCCGACTATCATCTCTTTCCTCAACTGAAAAAAAGTTTAAGAGGTCGTAAATTTACTTCCAACGAGGAGGTAATAAAAGCTGTGGAGGTCTGGTTTGCAAAGCAAGAAGAAAGGTCTAGAGACGTTGAAGGTTCGCTGTAATAAATGTATCCAATTAAGAAGAGAATATGTTGAGTAATACAATATTTTGACATTGAAATTTTGTTAGGTTGTATACTAGGTCAAGAATTTTTCAATATATCCCCGTATATCATGTTCATCTGGGAGGGAATAGTTCTTTGGCTCATTTAACGACTTAAAGTTTTATATAAACATAGGTCCGCAAACGATTCGTTACTGGTCTACGGCTGTTGAAATTTCAAGTATTTTTTTGTTTTTTTTTATAGATCCCGCAATTTTTGAGATTTTTTACTCAAATTTCGAATGAAGGTTACGTTGTAGGGCTTACATCAAAGGACATTTCGAATGTTTGTGAGAATCTGCAGGGTGATAGTTTTTATGGGTCATGCTCCCTTTTCTTCCCCTTAACTTTTATGCGGTGTGCCGTTTGTGAATTCTAAAATACAAAATAGATTCTTAGGTTTGTTTACAAACCTTTTTTCTTGAAGATTTCTCGAATTTACCACCGTTACCGAGAAAAAAAATGATACTGATTTTTTGTAATTCGCTGAATAAAAGTAAAATTTTTAAACCGGGAGACCTCGCGTTCTATGGGCCGAAGAAAATCCACATGGAATTGTAGAAACGCATTTTCAAGAGCAGTTCTCAATGAATGTTGGGGTGGTATAGTTGGGGATCATTTGATTTGTCTTCTATTTTTGCCTGGTCGACTTACTGGTCACTGGCTTACCTCTTTCGCTCAGAAAGCAAATTTGGTGTATGCACATCTTTCTGTTTTGGCTCGGCAATATTCAGGTGTGGCTCCTTAGGTCCCTGTTGCCTTACAAACCTGAAATATTCCTCGTTAATCCGGCTGAAGGATCAGTAAACGTTGCCTTACAAACGTGAAATGCTCCTCGTTAATCCGGCTTGAAGGGCCAATCAATGTTACCTTACAAACCTGAAATATTCCTTGTTAATCCGGCTCGAAGGACCAATGAATGTTGCCTTACAAACCTGAAATATTCCTCGTTAATCCGACTGAAGGATCAGCGCGAAAATCTATATTAAACTTTCAGACTTATTCGACTTTTCAAAATCTTGTTTATTTTCTGCCAACATATATAACATCACTTTTTTTCATAGCCACATCATATTTAAAACTTTAAAAAAACATTCATGTACAAAGTGTGAATAAAACTAAAACCTAAATTTCAAATTCAAACAGTCCCCTTCTTGAATAGCCTAGATTTTTTCCTATGGGGGCATACAACACCAATGAATACCATCGATGACTCACGAAATCAAATATAAAATGCTTTTGAAACCGTAAGAAAAACTCAAGACAATTCTTCTGCCTATCATATTGTACGCATCCACTGCTTGGGGGCAGTTATAGGCAGAGAATACAGGCCTTCTTCAACGTCTGCCTGAGGACGACAACAGACTCACCACAATATATGCCCAACAGGTTCATATATCGAGACTTAGACATCCACCCATACTATATCGACAGACTGATCAGACAACATGTGGGGACTACTCTAGACAGAGTAGAGACCCACACGAACCCGCTGCTAAGGGAGCTCCACGAGAACAGGCATAAGCAAGACGACAGAGACAGAGACAAATACAGATGTCCAGTAAACCAAGGAGACAACGACACCCCTGAAGAAGTACGGCGGAGGCGAGACCTTCGGCGACGCCAACGTCTACTTCGACAGGCACTAAATCACGATTAATCATGCTTTTATGTTTCAGATACCAAGAAGAACCGACCAAGTAGTAATTTCAATTTCAGTTAACTCAGTACACAGCACTTGGCCCTCTGCCGAGAGTTTTTTCAGGCCTTCAGCCAGTTTCAGGAGGGCACCATGCACATAAAGTAAAGTCATTGTTTTAAAAGTCAAACTCATGTCAGATATAAGGGAGCTTCAAGATGAGAATTGGCTGGGCACTCCATATCAAACGGTCAGATTTTATTCTGCTGATCGCCAGTCATCAGGATAGGGGGGTGAGCTTTCGAGTACGTACGAGTGCTGGGGAGTTCATCCTTCCGGGCCTCAACCTTAGGGGGTGCATGGTGGGTAAGAAAAACTCTGGGGGTGTTTGACAGAGTACGGGCATCAATGAGAAGAGCGGACGAATGTATAAGGATTGGAGGAGGTCACTTTGAACAATTGTTATAACGTAGTTTCCTTGTTATGGCTTTCATTTAGATCTTATGTAGGATGAGTCGTTGTTGCAAAAGCCTTTAGATAAACTAAATTTAGCTAATTACAAAAATTAATTAATAATTTTTTTTCTCGATAACGGCCTTAGATACGGAAAAACTACAAGAAACAAAAAAGTTTATAAACAAACCACTACACCAACTTTGTACTTTAGAATTCAACAACGGGCCATCGCAAAAACTTCATAATGGGAGAACTGGGGGCATGACCCATAAAAAAATATCACCCTGTAGATTTTCGAAAAAAATTGCCTTGTCCATTGATTTTAACCCTAAAATGATGCTGCTTGCTAATCGCTGCGAATGTAGAAAGTTTTCTGTTTCAGTTTGTAGTCGCGTTTTCACATTCGTCAGGTAGACTCTATAAAGTACTTTGTAACAATCGACACCAGTCTCCCTTAGTCATACTGATATATGAATATAACGAGGATAATTGCAGCAAATATAGAGCTTTCAGCAGAAAAATAGTTGTAGAATTGTTTAGCAGTTATGTTCGTGCCTTGAATCATGAACATTATTTTGTTATTCAAGGCTTGGTAATGGTAATGGTAATGGGTGGGGGACGCAAGCGTCAGCTACTAGGCCCCAGTGGGCCCTTTTCGCAATCCCCGGCATCTTCACTCATGCCATGTCGGATACCTGCTCGAACCTCTTCGACCTTCTTATGAAAGTCGAAATGTCCTTCCATTGCAACGAGTGCAATTCTTCCTCCTTAATAGTGGCAGCTCCGAAGACGTTTTGTCTGAGCCTGCCATAAATACCACATTCGCACAGGAAGTGGAAGGAGTCCTCCTCTTCCCCACATTCCGTGCATAGTGGGTCTGCCTCAACTCTGATGAGAGCCAGGTGTCTCCCGAGGCCGCAGTGGCCGGTAAGAACTCCCACCAATAGTCTGAGTTCTTTGCGGCTTAGCTTCAGTATCTTGGCCGTCCTTGCCATGTCGGGACCCGATATCATCTGCTTTGACTGCCTGCATCCGTCTATCCTTCTCCACTCTTTTCCTAATGTATCAACGGCCCACTCATTCAGTGCCGTTGTTACTTGTCTCCTTGTTATGCCGAGTGCGGGTCGGGCCCGTAGTAGGGTTGTCCGGCTCCTTGCTTGGCTAGCTGGTCCGCCTGCTCGTTGCCTTCAATCCCTGCATGGCCCGGGACCCACATCAGCTTTATTTCCTTTTCAGTCGCAAGACTCTCCAGGGCATCTCTGCACTCCTGAACCAGTGCTGATCTGGTTCTGGTTGCATTCAGAGCTCTGATGGCGGCCTGACTGTCAGAGCAGACGCATACATGTCTCTCTGGGCCGGACCTCACCTCTTCCATTCTGGTTGCCTCCAGGATGGCATACACCTCTGCTTGGAAAACTGTTGTCAGAGAACCTAACGCATATGCTCTTTTCTAGGTAAACTCCTGCTCCGACTTGCCCTTCCTCCATTTTGGACCCGTCTGTAAAACAGACCAGGCTTTCTGGGGGAAATATCACCCTTTCCTCTTCCCACTCTCTCCTGTCTAGGATCTCTAGCGAGATCATCCTTTTCCACCTAATTTTATCCTCTGCGTGTATCACTTTGATAGCGGATAGTGGGACTTCTTTCTCCGCTACCACAGCGATTTCGGTATTCAAGGCTTAATTCAATAGTAGCGACACCGAAGAAGACAGACAAAAATCTTTATCCTAGTTTCAAAAAAATCTACTAGAATTCGACACATGGAAGATTATATTAGAGACTATAGAACGAATTAAATAGAAACAATAATAGCTCTAGAACATTGAATGTAACGAATCACTAAAAGTAAATCACAGCAATACTAATTTCAAAATATTTCACAATACCATTAGAAACGCTTTCAAAAGGATCTTGATCATGTATGATGCTACCTTAATAGTTTTCAGACAAACCAGGATGTATCATTTTACCTGAAACTTGGCAAACAGATGATGTAAATATTTCAAATAAAATTAAAATAAAAGGGGCCAGGTAGCCGAGTGGTTAAAGCGACATTGTTTTAGTCACTGGCTGCCGGTCGGCGGTGGTTCAAACCATGGCGACTGCAGAATTTTTTCTGATGGCCCGAGAAAGTGCTAGGAATCGCACGTAAAAAGGTAAGACCTCGTTAAACCTTAGCTCGCACAAGTTTCGACTTTCGAGGGCTGCCGTTCGTAAGGGGACGACAGCTGGTTAACGAAAAAAAAATATTATAAATTAATATACAATTATAGCACAAATACAGAAACTATCACCACCAAAGACAAGACAAACACATAGAAAAAAATTGATTACAACAAATTATCCATGAGTATGAAAAATACTTATTTAACTCCGTTTATAATATTACAAATATTGACTCAGCAGTAGAAAAACTTGTAACTTTGATTACCACAGAAATAAAAAAATGTAAACATATGAAGAAAAACAAAGGAAGAAAACGCAAACTCATTGGATACCGATTAATCAAAGAGTGAAAATGTATCAGACTTCGAGAACAAACCACAACAAAGAGATAATACAGAAATCGGTAGGTTAAGAAAGAACTAATTTGGGAGAAAAGCAATCACATAGAAGAATATGAAAATTTTCCTGCAGATTCACAACCTAAGCTTTCCAGCTAGGTCAACCACAGTCTTCATTCGACCTCCAAATTGTCAATACAACACACTCTATACACATGCGTGTCACATGAGCTGTTAAAATATAAAATCAATTTGATGAACAGAAAAACTAAAATCCCCAAACGAAATCCCATTCGGCGCTGCCAGAATAATGAATGCTGCAGTTAATTACTTTGTTAATTTCCATTACATCCACTACCCGTGAAATGCAATTGTTTCCATGAACTGAAATCCGCTTAGCTGCTGGAACTTTCTGGTTCAAACAACTGAAAGCTTTCAGCTTGGACCGGTTGCATTAGATAGAATGAAGCCGTGCACCTTCGCAATCAAATTATCACGCTAATTATTGTAGTCTGGATGGTTTAGTTGATTTCGAAAGGCCTTTTTCTATACACCAGCCTCAGGAAATGAGGTTTAGAGAACAGAAAACTTGCATCGAAAACGGTACTTTGCACACGCCGTGCGCAAAACACTTTTCGCACGGATATGTCATCTTTGCACACGCATCTCGTTCTCGAAAAATTTTCAGAAGAGATAGAGTTGTAAGTGTCTTCTGCTCTCACGGAATCAGAACAAGGATCGTCTGCTGCACTGAGGAAAATCGTGCTATTAAAGTTTTTGCTAAGATATTTCTTGCTATCATAATAAGAAATACTATTACTATGACAAAGTGTCGAATAGTACCAGCACATTGAAATCCTACGGCAGCGAAAACGATTTTGCTGGAGGGGATTTTTCTGCCACAGAAAAGTATGCTGCTGTCGCTCTTATGCAGTCGGTCTGGGACAGAAAGTTTTTTTATTAGAACATTTTAATCTTATAACTGAATAATCACTAGCGAGTTACATGCCTGTGGCTGTAAGGTTTCTGCTTACTGTAAGTGGAAAATCGCATAGATTTTCATCCACTGTAATACAGTTGTCAACCAGCCACTAAAATATTACTGGATGAACCCGCTTACCATTATTCTATGCCTTGCTATGATTATTAGATGTTTTGCTGATATTTCAACGGAAATTACCCCTTCCACGAACACAACAAATATTTTTAGGTCGTTTAGTTCGAATGAAAACGAAGAAACAGAATCATTCTCTAGCTGGTGGTCGTTTGGACAAGACAAAGATTAGGTTATTGTTCTTGGCTTCGTGTTTGTGCACGTGTATGCTTTTGTTTCCAGCTAATTCATATTTCATATGAGTACTGATTGGGAATAACGCCGCTGTGTGGTAATCAAGTTTAGTTTTGTGTATAAGGCCTCTTTATGCAGGTGTGGTTGTGTAGTTTGCGGTCACACGGCAAAACATTGAGCGTTTCCGTGTGGTGCCTTGTACCTTTTTATGCAAGTTGCAACGGTTCGAGAAGCTTTAGTGCAGTATGCTATCAGAGCAAAGAAACAAGTATTCTGTATTATTTATTAAAATTTCGCAAGAAGCGTTTCGTGCCGTTCGACTGCAAACCATACAACCGCAAGTGTATAAATGAGGTCTCAGAGAGTAGGTACCTTTCTACCTAATGGCTAACAAGATTATTTTACAAGAATGGGAGCTAGCGGAATTAGAATGTTTGCTCTTTATGAATTCTATACAAGTGGTTGAAATTGATGAACCTATTTTTGGGACATCCTGGAGCAATAAATATTGCAACCATTGCTAGCAGGTAGCAAAATTGCAAATCTACAATTGAAACTATTACTTATAGTCTAGGTAGATGCACTCGTTAGCATTAGCTGGAACAGTACCCCATTAGTTCTAGGTGGATGCATTCACTAGCGGTAGCAAAGTCAGATACCTACGACAAAGACAACCTTGTAGTCATAAGTAGGTGCAATCGCTAGCGGTACCAAAGTCAGATACCTTCGACTGCAACAATGCATCATAGTCATAACTAGGTGCACTCACTTGCGGTAGCAAAGTTCGACAAAATCTAGTAATCCCAAGCGAGTTGTAATCAGCAAAGTCGACTATATAACCACAGGTGAGAACTCGCTTGTCCCCTATGCTATTAGAGTTTCTTGCTGGGGTTATTCGATTTCTAGCTGGGGTTAGTAAAATTTTTCCTGAGTGTGGAAACATAAAATAGACGACCATCCTTTGGAGAACTGTACTGATAACGCGCCACCAAAAATATTCTCGAATAGGTACAGAAAAAAGGCGAAGAATAATAATCTAGTCACCAGAACTCCTCCAAATGAACTTCTAGTCAATTGGTACCATAATCCGAGTTTATCCGATAGATACCTGAACTTTCATTAAGACTACCCATATTCACAAAAAAATCAAAATTATCAAAAATTTAAAACAGAGAATCAGGAAGATATCCTGTACCAATTTTGTTGATGATATAACCTACAATTATTAAAATCATACCTACTAGGTATATAATAATCCAAAAATGCTGCTGACTAGGTTAATTTTTCTAAAACTCCCTCAAATAAAAACGATGAAACAAATAGCATCCATTTGAAAATACTTTATGTTAACAAACTTACCAAGAAACTAGGTACAGTACTAGACTAGGACAATTTTAAATTTTTATATAAAAACGAGACTATAACAGAACAAACATTCCCCACAGAAATAAAAAATACCACACTTTTTGAACACAAATGAAATGTCATATATTAAATTCCGAATAGTTACTCTAAAAAATGTTATATAAGTAGAAAAAACAAAACGTTATATAACAACGAGAATGGAAGAACAGATTCGAAGAAGAAATATAGTATTAAAAATCACACATCTCTTGTAGATCATGCCCAGAAAAATAATCATAATTTCAATTTTGAAAACACAAAAACTGACAAGAATCGTCATCTTCAAATTGATGCGAATTACCTACCTCCAACACATATTCCTTACTGATTCTAACTTTTTCAAGTGCCAACCTATTTTCAACCATTTTTTATTTGTTTGGATAACAATTTAGCCATTTGTTCATCAGCTCTTACCTGGGCTTCTATCATTTTTCTTCTATAATTACGATTAGCATCAGACTTGATAGATGTAGTAGCTGATTTTTTCTCTTGTATACCATCATGTCTTCCACTTCTACCGGATGAGGTTGCAAATATCTTGTTTTCTGCGGCGCCCCGTTCAGTATTCAATATTGATATCCATGATAGCGATACGTCTGAGATTCTCACTTCCGGCTTTGGCAGTCTTGCTTCTTGTTTCCATTTGCCGTTCTTTAGACTGAAGGACCAGCACAATGTTTATTTTTAACTATCCAACATCCTCGAAACTAGTCTGCAGGTAGTCACCCTGTCCAAATCAAAACATAATTCTGCTGTTTGGTCACAGAGGGCACTTGCAATTACGTTCTCTGATATTTTGAGGAACGTTGCACAAGTACCTGTTAGATTTAATTCAATAACCCTCGTGGTCTCAGCCAGGGGAGTAGTTGTTTTCTGTCAGGTACTTGCCTTAATAAGCCTACTTAGTAGGTGTATATGGGAGTAAAGGATTCATCATCGGTCGGTAACGTCTGTTCGTTATTAAACGATCTCCCAAAGAATTCTGTTTTCTTCGATTAAATCTCTCAACCCGGAAGTTCGGAGTGTTCTTCCTCTGCTCGCTAGGTGGAGCGGCATAGAAACCGCTTTATTGCGTGAATCAGAGTTGACCAAGCGACGAAGTGTGTATTGGTTCGAACGGGGAACAGATGGCTTCATTGCTGTCTGTGTTGACCTACTCTTTGCACTGATGAGAGGCAACATCCTCGAAACTAGTCTGCAGGTGGTCACCCTGTCCAAATCAAAACATAATTCTGCTGGTTGGTCACAGAGGCCACTTGCAATTGCGTCCTCTGATATTTTGAGGAACGTTGCACAAGAATCTGTTAGATTTAATTCAATACCCGTCGTGGTCTTAGCCAGGGGAGTAGTTGTTTTCTGTCAGGTACTTGCCTTAATAAGCCCACTTAGTAGGTGGATATGGGAGTAAAGGGTTCATCATTGGTCGGCAACGACTGTTCGTTATTAATCGATCTTCCAAAGAATTATGTTTTCTTCCTATAACTATCCACTCAGAATGACCAGCACAATGTTCATCGAATCGGTTTTAAAATAGTATGAAATCAAAGACAAGATTTTTCTGTCGTTATTTACGTCTTGCGTTCTGCTTTTTTGATTTTTTTTTTAAACTTCAAACTAATTAAATATTGTATACAGGGTAAAACATATATGAAACAATACAAAAACTTAAATAAAACACAACAGACCCCATAACTTGCATTAATGAAGAAATTTGCAAATTTCTCAAAAACTCTTGTCCCTAGCGTTGGAAAACAACCCTAACCTTTTCATTCAGAAAAGATATAGGAATAAGATTTGAACATAAAAAATTCCAAAAGTTCTCTGAAAAAAAAATTATTAGGGCAAATTAAAATAAATAATGATCGCGTACACTCTGAGTGCTATATGAAATTTTGATTTTTCTCCTCAAAAAAACCCAGTTTACCAGATTTTGTGCAAAAAATTAATTTTTTGCATGTCATTCAAAATAATTGAAAATTAAATTTCAACTTCAACACCCTGTATCTCCGAAACGAAACATTTGCAGACACATATTCATATAAACTTTTCATCTTGAAATTAGTCAATTATTCACCTCTCGGAGTTTGACAAGTACTTAATGAACACCTTGTATTTAAAAACAAACAATTAAACCGGACTTGATCACAAAACTTCAACAATTTTTTCATTAATTTTTCCGGCTAGTGTAGTACAATTTTTGCACTTTTAAATTCCCGTATTTATAATTCACTCCAAGTAACCATCACACTATTCATCCAAAACCGGATGATACGGCACTGGAGCAATCAATAGAATACCTCACGAGCATTATTCACTATTTGTCCAAATCAAAGGGCTTCACTTTGCTACAATGAATGGTTATATCACAGTTTATTTCGCATTGTGTATCTTCCCTTCACCCATTTTCCTTTTGATTCATTGTGGGAGAGGAAACGCCGAAAGTCTGTTTGTTCTTGTGAAGCTTTCAAAGGCTTGTTTTATTATTATTCGAAGCTTTTGATAACCCGTATACGAGACCCTAATATTTGCGGATTTGCTGTCATTTTACCGGAGTTGAATGGGACGCTCATCACGATAGTAAAGATTTATAATCCATATCTAAAAGTCTTATTTTGCGTAACTTCTGGATGGATCCCTACAAAAGAAAATGGATCAAACAGAAATGAAGATTTGTTTTTTAAAGTGAGCTATGAGTTTTATATTCAGAACGGAAAAATGTATTAATAAATGGAAATCGAAACGAGAAAATGTATTGATAAATGAAATAAACTTCTTTTGACAATAACTGAATGTGGAGAATAATAATTTCAGAATTTCTTACTTCGAATGAACAGACTTGTCACAAGTTGATTTTATTGAAAATATGAACAGGACGTACATAACATCTGACCTGTTATCTAAGTAAGTATATTATAATGTAGGCTACCCTACTGGGTGTTTTATAATTGAATGCTGATCCTGAAGGGCGATAATCCTTGGATGATTTTAGGAAAAATTCTTCATATGAACATAGTTCCGTAAAGGCGTCATTTCTGAGATACACGATGTTGAAATCAAGTATGCATAAAAATACATTCTTTCCATGATGAAGGATTTCTTAATTTTCATCAGTGGCGTCCCTGTTGACATACCCTCTCATATTTTTCATCAAAATAATGATAAGCCACTGTCTTTTTTCCAAGTAAATGTTATTTTTGCAATTGCCCTTTATCTTCTCATAAAAATGTTCTCCTGCCTTTTTTTCGTCTGGAGGATGGTTTTCGATTTAGAAAATAAAATACATTCATTTGCTAGTCCCTATTCGATTTTTTCTCTGTCTTAATTTCACAATTGTGGTACCCAAAATATCTAAGCAATATTTTTATAATTTTATGGTAACTATTAACTAAGTTTTTGTAATGAGTATGCATACATAAAAATACATTTTTATTTTTAAAAACATAACTAATTATGAACAAAAAATGCCAATATCAAACTGAGTGTTCAAAATGATTTTTCATCAATAATGAGTTATACACCAAAAACCTGAAATAATATCAATTGTTCTAAATCCATCAAAACTAAAATTTCATTTCGTTCCAAATCCATCATATGAGTAAATTATTATACTATATCCTTTGTATTTCAGTGAAATTGTATTATTATTGTAGTCTATATCCTTACAGTGGTGAATGAAAGTTATTCATTTGTTCTATATCCCACTCATTTGATAGTTCACAATGATTATTTCACTTATGCTAAAATAGCGTGTTATGATTGGTTGAAATTTTTGTATTGATAAATGAAAACAATATGTTTTCGATTTTGTAGTTCGGCTCTTGATTGGCTACTGGATATGTATATGATGTGTTTTCGATTTTGTAGTTCGATTCCTGATTGGTTATTATCAAAACACAAACTTACCACTAGCAAGCTGCTATAATGACACAACACCAAACTTTGACCAAAACTAAATAAGCACTCACTATTAATTCATGTCAACTTCACAATTTTCGACAAATTTTGCATACTCGTTGATTAATCAAATCACTAAATCAAAATGTTATCAAAACATAACCTCGAGCGAGAAACAGTAGACTAGACATGCAATGACGAAACTACGCAAGCGCTCGTGTGGTTGCCAAGCAACATAATTTAATTCTCAAATTCAAAGGAATTGCTATTTCGATAATCACCGATACACTTGTGGTATTACCTACGATAATTTGCCGAATTGTTGATAAGTTCTTGTTCAGTATCCCCAGCGACTGTAAATTTCTTGCTGCTGGAATATCGAAGTTTGGTAAAAAAATGTAATACAGAATAAAAAATTTGTGAAATATTTGAAAGAATCTTGTAGGAGATTGAAATTACGAAGGGAACGATTCACATCCGGAAACACAATACTAACAGCAGATCTATTAATCGACTTCAATATTGGTTTAACAGAAGAAAAAAAAGAGCAGTAACAGAAGAAAACAAAAAAGCAGTAACAGAAGAAACTAAGAAAGCAATAACACAAGAAAACAATAAAGCAATAACAGAAATGTTACCTCAGATGTCGGGAAGAGAACGCAAGTTTTATAATGCCATATTATCAAATCAGTCAAAGAAGAAGGAAATGAAGAACAAGCGGAATTTACCTTAAATGAATTTTCAATTTATTCTTTTTCGGGGCCATTCCATTAACATAGAATAACTAATAATTATTCGAAAATAATAATGTATTCAAATCTAATTTAATTGTTTGCGAAAGATTGAGAGTCATAAGACGATTAAATGTTTTGTTTGAGGCTATATCCATGAAATATTCGTTTTGACACTTTTCGTGTTCCATATCCAGAAGAAAGCATACTTTATATTTCGTTCTCCTAATTTATTAATTAATCTCCCCTTTTATATTTGTATATTCAATATTGAAAACAAAACTTTATTGACAGTTCATTGTTACAGATATATCCAAACTGACGGTAGAATCTCAAACAGTAAAATTCGTTTATCTCGAAACTATGGCTAAGGGATATAGAACACTATAATTCTCCACTGACGTTTTGTTGAATTTGTGTTTTGTATTAAGTATTGTATAATAAATGAAAACCTTCCTCTTTGTTTTATAAAAAAAAACCCTTATTTCATGGAGCTTGAAAACCACTACGCCTCTGATCTGTCTAGTATACATTTCGGAAGGTACAACAAGCGCACCAAAGCAAGGTAATGATAATACGCCGACAGACGTTGATTCGACATGACAACCATGGGCGAAAACACGGGGTGGATCCATTCTTCGCACGCGGTTCGTTTATATGGTTTCAGTAGCAGATACAGCCGCGATCAGATAATTGCAGATCATTTCTAGGTATCTATAATTACATTAGATACAGAGCCGGCTGGTGTCAGTTGGATTTAAGCCGGTTGACAAATTTCCACATGCAAATCGGTTGCGACTGTACCACGTGGTGCACGTGGACCAGCAGGCACACAATTAATATTCATGACACATATATGTTTCGAGTATGATGTGATGGAATCTGCAATGGGACTCTGATGAGGACAAATTTGTTTTGGAATTGAAATATGACGTTTGTTCAGTCCAGATTATGTTAATGACAATTTCATTGACCCTCTACAAATTACTAAAGCATCAGGTTATAAACCAATTCAGAAGGAGATTCCTGGAAATCTGGCTAATTGTCTCTAAAATACATTTCAGTCTAGATGTTCTTCATTAGGCTACTTTTGTATATGAAACCTAGATTCTAATAAGCAGTTTTCGCAACTCTCTCTCCAAGTCTAATCGATCACATATTTATCAATTTTTGCAAGCAAATCTCATTAATCATTATACACTTTTGTTATCGATCAATACGAACGTTGACAAACAATACCCGATTTCTAACGATTCATCTTACACTTATTCATTGAGAAACATGTTTTTACAAATTTGGCACCACTTCTAGTACTATTTCACCAACTGTGATTTTACTATGTCGTCGGTGTTTCTTCTGATTTCTTCTTTTTTCGTGAATATTTTACTGTAATTCAAGGTTAGTTTTAAGCCCTTACTTTGTCAACAAGATTTTATATTTTTGTCAAATAAATGAATATTTTGTAACCTTTGGTTTGAATACAATTCAAGAAAAAAAAACTACCCAAACACCAAAACTACGTCACAATCACACTCGACGCGCGTATGGATAGATAGTTCATTAACCATGTTATGTAAAAGAATACATTTGTAGTAAGTCAAGACAAAAATGTTTGAGCTATACAAATAGATGAATAACAAACATTTCAAGCGAATAAAAATTTAAAAAATGTGAACAGTTCAAATAGAAGAATAACAGAGTATGTATATAACAAACATTTCATGTACACGAACACAACTATCAACAGAGATGACACAAATGTATATAAAAGACAAAAACTTGATGTAAATAACTAAAGAATTAAAAGTCCATAATCAGAGTGATTTATATTCGATCATGTGGGTTCGTGTGGCCAGATACTCGTTGACACTAAAAACAGTGTGTTGTTAGGATATTTTTGGTTAACCTCTTGAAACTACATATACGAGGATATATTGAAACATTCTCAGCCAACTATAGAACCAAACAAAATTTTAATGTCAAAATATTTTATTACTCAACATATTCTCCTCTTAATTGGGTACATTTATTAGAGAACCTGCAACGTCTGTAGACCTTTCAAAAAAATGTTTGTTCTTGCTCTGCAAACCAGACCTCCACAGCTTTCATTACCTCCTCGTTGGAAGAAAATTTACGACCTTTTAAACTTTTTTTCAGATGAGGAAAGAGATGATAGTCGGACGGAGCCAAATCTGGTAAATAAGGGGGGTGTTCTAGTAATTCAAACCCTTAATCACGAATTTTTTGCATGGAAACATGAGATTTGTGTGTAGGGGCGTTGTCCTGCAAAAACAAAACGCCTTTGGATAGCTTTCCGCGTCTTTTCTCTTTTTTCTTTCTTTTTTCCCGTAGAGTGGTCAGTAATGTCGAACAGTAATCTCCAGTTATTGTTCTACCCTTATCCAAAAAATCAATCATGATTACTCCATGGCAATCCCAAAAAACTGAAGCAAGAACTTTTCCAGCAGATTTTTGGACACGAAACTTCTTAGGTCTTAGACAACCGGAGTGTCGCCATTCGATCGATTGTTGCTTTGTTTCTGGATCGTAGAAATGTACCCAAGTCTCATCCAAAGTAACAATTCGGTTTGAGCAGTCTACATCGTTTTCAAATCGAGCACAGATCTAACGCGATGCTACTACCCTTGCACGCTTTTGGTCAACATCCAAACATTTGGGGATCCATTTTGCAGCAATTTTTCTCATGTCCAAATTGACGTGAACTATTTGATGAACGCGTTCGTAGATTTATTCAGAGCTTCATCGATATTTTCGGGGACTTACAGAGAAACTGGCCTTCCCGATCGGTCATCATCTTCAATGGAAAATTTACTTGTTTTGAAGCTTGCAGTCCAATTTTTCACGGTCGCATACGAAGGGCATTGATCACCAAGGGTATTAGCATATCTTCGTAAATCTGCTTACCTCTTAACCCTTTTAAATACAGGAACTTGATGATGGCTCGATACTCCAATTTTTTTGATTTTCACAATTTCGGTGGACATATTTTCCCTTTTAATTTATTGCGTAACTCTGCTTCACTTTTTTGACGTCAAACTTTACACTGACAGTTCTAATAAGTTATTGTTCGTTGCTATGGTAACGTAATATTTTGTTTATGCAGGGAACTGGTCTAGGCTAACTAGATATCAATACATCCTTGTAGGTAGATCTTTAACCGTGGTTGGCAATACATTTTAAATATTAACATTGAATGGATTTG
This sequence comes from Chrysolina oricalcia, assembly GCA_944452925.2. NCBI lineage: Eukaryota > Metazoa > Arthropoda > Insecta > Coleoptera > Chrysomelidae > Chrysolina > Chrysolina oricalcia. Next base: position 41,588,259 of record OX101826.2, read on the forward strand.
TGTAATTTTAGCCTGGGTGGTCTTAGAAGATTTGCACCTATGTTCATGAACCTGTAAATAGGTCAGATGTTTGTTTTTGTGGTTATGAATTATGAAAAGAGATTGATATTTAAAAATAGAAGGTACCATTATTATGTTCAATTTTGAAAAGGGGTCTCCAGGTATCTCTGGAAACGGCATTTCAAATTATTCTTATAGCTCGCTTTTGTATTTTCTCAGCACTGGGACAGTTGCCCCAAAGTAAAGTTCCGTAGCTAGCATGAGAATGAAAGAAAGCGTAGTATGCTGATGAGAGAGTGTCCAAGCTGACAAAATTCTTCAATTGCCTGAGTAAAAATAGGTATTTGGAAAGTTTCGAACCTAATTCTTCAATGTGATATGACCAATTCGGAGTATCGTCTAGGGTGTTGCCTAGTAGTTTGACAGTTTCACCTTTAGCTATATTATTGTTTGTAGAGAATGTGATAGTTTGAGTTTTATCTTCATTTAGTTTCAAAAGGTTAGAATTGAACCATTTCTCAGCCTGATTCACTACAGTTTTCGTTGTGGCAAGCAGGTTCTCACAGTTTTGGTTAGAAGAGTTGTATCATCGGCATAGATTACGAATTCATATGGTAATAAGTGAAAGAAGAAGACGTTTATACAGATGATGAACAAACAAAGGTCCCAGAACGGAGCCCAGACTCAAATGGCAAAAAAACCAAAGATCTGTTTTCACCAAGATCAACGCATTGTTTACGGTTGTTCAAGTAAGAGCTGAAAAGGAAGACTGCAACTCTCAATTTATTGAAAAATACAGTGTTCAGATTGATCAGTTAATCTTATATATAATAATGGTTTGACGAATCCAAAGAAAAACATATTAGTCATTGTTCGAATTTGAGAATTAACTTTTCACAAATGATCTCTACTTGCCCGTGTTAATGAAAGGCAGATTTATATTTGGTGGTTCCGCAAGCTCCTGCACTATATTTATTAAAAAAATCAAATGAGAAAAACAGAATAAGTCAGTATGACAAGAAGTCAAAAAGAAATAATTTAACTTCATCCTGCGAAGTTAACGCTTTTAAAAACGTGCGTCACGAACTTGAGGAAAAAAGACATTCTGTTCATTCTACATCTTCAAGAGAAAGGTAGCAGTGCCGGCCGCATGGAGGTAAGTAACACACGGCATCGCCATTCGGAAGCCAGTTCGTATTTTCGAAAGTAACACGCGGGCTGGCCAACAGACTGGCAATATCGAGTGCTACTTTGCGCTCGACTCTTTCCCGCAGCAATTCTCAAAAATGCACAGTCACTTTGTCTTCGTGATTTAACAAAGGTAGCAATTATTGTATAATCTGATTATTAATCATAGATTTTTCGTAGTTACCAGATGGCTATTGCTATTTAGAAAAAAATTAAAAGTTAGGGGAACGTTATTATTATATAGTTGCATTGTGTACGCCAGTTATGCAGAGTTGGTAAATTGGTGTAACAAAGTTCCGAAATCATATTTTTAGATTCAACTGGCAATTGTGATGTAGATAACCATAAAGTCTATTTTTTTGCAACACAACCTCCGAGAAAACTCTCAATTAAGTATTAATTTTATTGCATACTTCTTTTAAAAACATGGAATATAAGTCATCCACCAACAACTAGAAAGGGAAAGAAGATATATTAGTGCAGCCCACAGCGATAGCAAGAAAACATTCGAAATATTCAGGTATAGCTATTAAAAATATCAAAAATATGTTATGAGGTTTATCACTAATTTTTATTAGCTCTCGAAAAAAAAAGATTCCATAGCTAGGAATTTACAGGAGTAAGTAAAGGGTTTTCTTTTATTTAAAGTTCGTTTTTTTTTAAATATACAGTGACAGTTCAAAATTGTAGGGTTAAAGGTTGGCAATCCTGACTTCAAAATAATATTATCATGCACTGATATTTACATAAACTTTCTGTATTCGTTGGAAGCTATACAAAAACATACAAAAAATTACATTCAGACAAATTGAGAACCTCCTCCTTTTTTGAAGTCGTTTGAAAAATGGTTTCATTTTTGTTCAATATCTCTTCTCTTATAAATTGAGCCGCAAACAATGAACAGCGATTCTAGGCATTGAAATGTATAGGTGAGTGCATCAAATAGGGTACCTACCCAGGTAGCACATAATATCGGCTGAATCTTGGTTCCATATTGGGCCAATATAGATATATTGTAAATGAAAAATCAATATTGGTCCAATATGGGTGAATATTAAAAAAACATTATAATAATAATATTGGTGGAATATTGGTTGAACTAGTTTTGAATGTAGATTATCACATGAAATATTGGGTCAATATTGGTTGAATAATTTCTACCAATATCGATAATACAATATTGGTTATATATTGTCCTCCACATCTAGAATAAATATTGCAATCCAAATATTCCAGTCATATCGATTATAGGGAAAAAAACTATATTGTATTTCCAAGTTTGATAGCATATTGGTTGAATATCATTTCCACTTTATTTGACAAATTGTAATAACTCATATTGAGTCAATATTGGTTCAATGATATTTACCAATATCGATAAAACAATATTGTCTTCACATCGTTTTCAACATCTAGAATAAATATTGCAATCCCAATATTCCCCTCATATCGATTCAAGGAATAAAAACTATATTGTATCTCCAAGTGTAATTACACATTGGTTGAATATCATTTCGCCAATATTCAACAAATCTTATTAATTAATATTGGGTCAATATTGGTTCAATAATAGTTATCGATATCGTTAAAACAATATTGTCTTCATATTGTTTCCTACATCTAGATTGAGATGAAATTTGAATATTGGCCGAATATTCAATGAAACATATTTAAATTATTTTATGATCAAACCTGGATAAAAATCCGCTAGGTGGCTCTACATACAGAACGTCTTCTAAAACCTACGAAAGTTTATCTAATACTTCTCTTAACTTGTTTTCAAGACAGCTAACTCAGTGGTTAAGGCGATCAAAAGGCAGACTCTGGTGTCACCTTCATCAACTAAAAGACATTTAATAATTCACCAAGGTATATTGACGTCCTCCAATATAACCAAATGATATTGTACCAATATCGATAAATATTTTAAGGCCATTATTGCTTCAAGAATATTTCACCAAAACTATTTTTGGAATATTTAAACAATATTCGACCAATATCGCAAAATGTTCACATTTTACTTCTCGACAATATAACTTTTGAATATTGTGCCAATATTGTCACAATATTGTATCAGCGATATTGTACCAATATCGCCAAATATTTTGAGGCCAATATTGGTTGGGGAATATTTCGCCAATATTATTCAAGTAATATTGGACCAATATCGCCGAATGTTCACATTTTTTTTCTCGCCAATATTGCATTTCAAATAGTTCGCCAATATGTTCACAATATTGTACCAATATTTTACCAATATAAGTGTGCTACTTGGGTACATAAAATAGGTTGTAGTTTTATTATTTAGCGTTTTTCAATTCTTATAAAGTAAAAAATATGCATTGAATAGTATAAATCCATTTCCTAGGATTATTCCCCGTGTTATGTATTGTCTACAATTTTTTAAATTATGCGATAAGTAGCACTCGATAGCGCCAAACGGACGCACAGCCCGCGTGCTACATTCAAGATTGAAAAATATTAGGATTGCCCGAAGCCGAACGATACCGATTGGCGATACCGCGTGTTACTTACCAGAAGATCCCGCCATATCAGAGGAAATGGTAAGCCACAATATTGTCTGCCAATCATTCGATTTAACTTTCATTTACATATCTAAAGATCCCTTACAGTCCACGCTCAAGAAAGAACAGTAATTCTGGATGTACCTGAGCCAGGCTTGAATAAAAAAATAGAATTTTTTGCATAGCAAATATCATTTTCAGATATTCTCATTTAACATGAAAATAATTGCATTGTTCGCATTTGGGAAAATATCCAATGAATGTTATTCTTTTAAATCCCAGTTATCCGTGAATGCATAACACATTAGAGTACATTCAGCATGTTCATCAGTTGGACCAAATCCACTATTTTCAGTTTAGTTCGATGAGTTGCACACAGATTTCCGGGCAATAAAATAAAAAATAGCGTGCATGCGAAACTCCAAAGGAACAAACTGATAAAAAAATTAAAAGGAAGAATTCCATAATCAATCACATGAAGCAAATATGATGAGGTTCTCACACACAATAATTTATTTTCCGGAACAAGCATTATCCATTTGAAACTTGAAACGAACCTTTCCTCGATATAATAGTAATTTTATGGTAATTGAGTTTTTCTATTCGTCGAAGAATATTTCGACGTGGACAAAGAATAATAATCAGCGTATAACTAGCAACTTATTGGCATTAATTGCTTTTTGGTGTCGCAAGGGTCGAAAAGAAAGAAAAAGCTTGATCATGGCGCCCGTTACGTACCCTTTCGGAACTGTACGTGATGGGTTTTGTAATTATTCAGGAGGAAGTGCAGAGTCACGGGTGTGAATATTTGCTGCATAATTTCCTCATCAAGGCATAACATTGGGCAAGACATTCGTAGGAATTTGACAGGTCGATGAATTGAATCTATGCCTCTCCAATAACACATTTAATTAAAGTAACAATTATTCACAACAGCGGGATGGTGGCTAAGATAATGAGCCGATCTGATGGTAATTTCAATAAACACAACAAAGACTAATAAAGTCTGTCCCCAATAAGTTTTTTTTTATAAAGGACCCCGCACTTTTCTTATGTAAAGTGGCGACCGGTCAAATTTTCTGAAAGTTTGGTATGTTGTTGTACCCGACTCAGTAACTAAAAGTGTCGATGGGCCCAACCTAATCCTATGGCTAGTTTTCAGAATACGGGGTGTTAAAGTTGAAAATTGCCCAGATTTTCGGATTTTTTTTATTTATTAAAAGTTAGATTGGATTTCTGTTGCATGCAGACGTTCACTATACATGTTCTAGTAATGAAATTAGTGGATACATATGATTAAAAATATCTATATTTACAAGGTGAGTCACGAATGTATGACGGTAGTTTTTTTGCCAAAATTCACTCTTTCTACTGTGACGTCAGGGTGGCATATTTTTGAAACGTTCTCTTCGATATAGTATTTTGACTAGAAAATATTGCACAGTACACATTTTTTATACAGGATATTTCACAGAGAGATCCACTAGACAAAATTTGTGTTTTTAGGATAAATTCGAAACCCTGTATTTACAGATTGATTTTTGGGAAAAGTAATACCACAAACATGTGTGTCTCTAATCTCCAAAATATTCATGGTGGTTCACTTATAGAAAGGTATTCTATTTTAGGAAAAGTACAAAAAAAAATTAACAACTTGTATTCAAAGTTAACTATTTTCTCACAATAAATTGATTTTCATACCATCTTCAGAGGTGCGAATACTGAATCCGATACTATGACCAGATTTCGAGATACAGGGCGTTAAATTGGATAATTACTGATTTTATCAGTTTTTTCTTCAAATTGAAAAGCCGGATTGATTTTATGTTTCGCCTATCAGTTTAATATGAGTTTCGGTCAGATGTACATGGAAAGGTTCAGCTAAAAATATTTACTATTACAGGGTTATTCACGAATAAATCACAACAGGTTTTTGCAAATACTCAAAATTCTACAGTTCCGTCACAGATAAATCATTCCATGACGTTAATACCTAGTCGTTTACAATTTTGAGTCTGAAATACTTCATTATGAATACTTTTCATACAGGGTGAGCCATACAGCCAACCATAAAAACCGTAAAAATATTGAGTTATACATTAATTTCAAGGAATTTATCTAATATTTATCACTATATTATATGCATAACTGTGGGGCATGCAAGGTGATTTATTTATTATCTTTTTGAATAAAAATAATCAAAATCCACGAAGATCACAACAAGTGCTGGACAAACTGCAAGAAAGTTATTGAAACAGGTGCTTTGTTGATGAATACAAATTCTAAATTAATGAATTTGTAATTAATAATGCCACAGTACAGAAATGCACCAGGTGACTTATAATGAACTGTCAGTTTGACAACTTGTTTATTCATTGCGAGCGACACTTCTTGCTCATTGGAATTGAAATTTTTCTGGGTTTAGTTGTCAGCGGAATCATTAAAGAAAATGGACGCTACCTTACGCATTTACCGGCATCTTAGATACAAGAAGTTGTTCAAAGACAGGGTTGCCATTTCATTTAAATCGTCTAGTTTAATCAGCAACGTAATTGGTTGAGATTCATGATTTACCATAAGTTTGTATGCTATAAAATAAACGTTGTGGAATGTACTTGGAATACCACTATAAAAAATACTCATCAAAACAACTCGCTTAGTGGTGGTGTCGAAATGAATTGAACGATTCACCTAATTTTCTGATAGTTGTTGTGATTTACGTTTGTACCTTTGGTTCAATTCTTGCATGCGTAGATTATCCTAAATAAATATTTTTGTTGCTGAAAAAAGTATATTTATTAGGTAATAACCGAGGTGATGACTATATTAAGATTTATACTTTTCAATGTACCAAGTATATAACTCATTCTACATGTATATTGTGAATTACATACCTATACAAATAGGTTTGAATCATACCTAGACAAGAAGATCGAGAATTATCATCTTTTTGGGGATGATAGCGCAGTGGGAAATTTTTTAATACAAGTTGTTCATTTTATTTTTACTTTTCGTAAAATAGAATACCTTTCTATGAGTAAACCACCATGAATATTTTGGAGATTAGAGACACACATATGTTTGTGGTATTACTTTTCCCAAAAATCAATCTGTAAATACAGGGTTTCGAATTTATCCTAAAAACACTAATTTTGTCTAGTGGTTCTCTCTGTGAAATACCCTGTATAAAAATGTGTAATGTGCAATATTTTCTAGTCAAAATACTATATCGAAGAGACTGCTTCAAAAATATGCCTCCCTGACGTCACAGTAGAAAAAGTGAATTTTGGCAAAAAACTACCGTTATACATTCGTGAATCACCTTGTAAATATAAATATTTTCAATTATACGTATCCACTAATTTCATAAGTAGAACATGTAGTAAACGTCTGCATGCAACAGAAATTCAATCTGACATACCAAACTTTCAGAAAATTTGACTGGTCGCCACTTTACATAAGAAAAGTGCGGGGTCCTTTCATCTAATCTCTGTTGAATTAACGGAGTCAATACAGCTTATCAAAATATTTAACTGTCATACAATCTTATGTTTCTATAAACTCATCTTGTATATCAAAATTTACTGCATTTTCTTTAAAACGAGGTACTCTACATTACGTACTCCAAAAAACAAGGACGTGTCTTATAGTTTAAAAATGAAAGTACCAAATCTGTATGTACTGAAGAGAATTGATTAGAAGTACCTACTTCAAGCAGTAGTTGACATGCCTAGAAGATCCACCCAAGAAATTACACACGTGTGTAAAAAAAGTTATGTTAAGAAAAATAAATATAATGCCTATAAGTTTATTTGCACGTTTCATGAACGAGATTATGACTTTATAATATTATATTATTAACTGGTGATATTTACAGTTTTTGGAATTCGAACTGACGTTTTTACGAGTCAACAAGAACGATATGAATTATGGTTTGTATATGATGGATGTTCTGCTCATGCTGCCACAATAACTGTTTCTGAATGATTAAATAGGGAATTTGGTGATAAATTTTTGGAACGAAATACTGATCCACAGTAGCCTCCTCGTTTGCCAGATCTCACACCATTAGATGTTTTTCATAGACACTGCCAGAGGTTAATGAACATACTTTTTATTACAATTTCAGGGACTTCAAGAATATCGGCATCTTTTGTAGGTCATGTGCAAAAATTTAATTAAAATTAATTTTCAACTCGAAAACTGTAGCATACATCTAAAGGAATATGTTAGATGGGGTTCTTCAGAAAATGGTGTAGATACTGAACATTAAATAGTATACAGGGTGTTCTATTTAAAATACCGAAGTCGCTTTTATGTTTTTCCCTCTTTGCGAAAGGAAACTAAATCTCTTTGTGAGAAGCAGAAAGTTTGTGAATTTCAAGTCTCCAATATACCACTTCAAGCGAGAGTCGAATTGATTTCTCTGGAAGAATCCAATTTACTAGGAATGATGAATCACTGCGTGCAGAATGGTTTAGTAAACGATATAATAATAATGTTTATTCTTCAAATAGTTAGTACAATAAAATTATTACAAAATTACAAATAGAAACTAAAAACTACAATATCAACAACAGTATTATAGACTGGTGTATATAATTTTTGTGAAAAAGAAAAGAGTAGCAGGCATGGACCAGGTGGAAAATGATGTTGAGGTTCCAGGAAAAAAAATATTTTAACACGAAAACACTCAATATTATGAACTTTATTCATTGAAACACATATTTAACATATATATGACATACAAAAAATTGGGAAGAAGTTCAATAGATACATTACAGATTGTTGTTTCGATATTGACGGAATGGAAATAAATATATACATGTACATGCTCATGCTCATAGATATAAAATACAAATATATAATAAATCTTAATTACAGTATAAACATATAAAAAACAATAAAGTCTACACATTAAAACCCTAAAATTAGGAAATTGAAATATTGCAATATTGAAACATTGATATACATTGAAATATTAAATCACTAAAACATGAAAACACTAAAACATTAATTAAAACACCAAATATTAGAATATTAATTATCAAATTATTGAACATCAGGATATTAGAACATTAAAATATCAAAACACTGAAACATCAAAACATTAAAATATTAAAATGTTAAAACATTAAAATATAAAATACAAAAACTAGAATAAAATAATTAAAACCAAGTCAATGGAGAGGTATGGATCTATAATATAGATGTTTCTGTTTAATCAGATTATTTATTATTTTTCTATTGTTGCTTAAGATGTAATCTTTGAATTTCTTTTTGAAACTGACTTTATTTTTTTCAGATCTTATAGTGTCTGGGACACTGTTATAAAACGTTTTGGAGACATATGAGTGCATTTATTTAATATGTAAAGTAAGGGATGGATTAGTAAATTGTACAATGAGCATGAAATGACATACATTTCCCGCGAGTAGGTTTATGAAATTTTGTAGTACGAGCGTAGCGAGTACTACAAAATTTCATATACCTACGAGTGGGAAATGGGTCATTTCATGCTCATTGTACACTATACTTTTTCTACGACCATCTCAATTATTAACAAATGTGTAATATTTTTAATAATCATTTTTATCATAAACTCTCCTGCCGTCATTTTTACATGGTTCAGATATTTTTTTCTTTCTTCACCCGTTGAATGAAACATCAATTTTTTCTTTTTGTACACGTACCTACCTAATACCTACGGCGTGAAAATTATTATAAAAATCAAACACTAATCGATTTCATAAAATGAAAAAAAAAAGTGGCTGCGCGGATTTGAACCCTCGCTCCCACCATCCAAAGTCCATGTCTCATCTGAATCAACACTCGTCGTTACTAGAGCACATAATAATTTGTTCAAATTAACTGCTATATAGAAAGTATCTGTCAACTATTCAAAAATATAGAATCCGATTGTAATCAATCTTTTTCAACAGAATTTTGTAATTATCTACTGATGTGAAATGTCAAATTATTAGACAGACGTAAACAAACTTGATTCGATATTATTTATGTTCATAAAATTCTTTAATTCCTACCTATATTGACAGTCTAGTAGTTCATGAAAGTCGTAGGAAATGAATATTTCGATACAGCTAGCCCGTGGGAAATGAAAATCGGTGTTACAACGTGGTAGGTTTCTTAATCGAAGACGCAATTGAAATGTTCATTTCGTAGAAAAATATATTGTGCAACAGATTTGATGGCTTCCGCTCTGATTCCTTCACCTCCAACGGCTTTTCTATCATTCAATTTTCTTACTATATTCAAGAGTTCATTAGATCATAGAATTGGGTAGGATGTCGTCAATATATTCGTGATTAGTATTTGATTTGATTTTTTCAGCAAGTGTCTTTCCCATTTCAACGAATGTCGTATTGAATTCATTTGCAATATCTTTGCTTTGTGAAGATGTTCTCCCTTTTCGTATAGGACTGAAGGTTTTTTATTATGTTTTGTTGTCGAGTTACTCAATTCTCTTACCTTTTTCCACAGGAATTTTGAATTATTGATTTTTTTTCTATTTTTTGTTTATAATAGTCTTTCTTTACTTTTTTGATAAGGTTAGTTAATTTATTTTTGTATAATATTGATTTTTCAGAAGATAATACGGTTCTTTTTTTAGATCAACAAACATTTAATTTTTTTTATTTATCGACATCGGTAATAAGTTTGTGAGCCATGGTGCGAGTTTGGAATTTTTTCTTGTTTGTTTTTTTGTTTCTAGGGATTCGTTGATATTTATTGATATTAATTTAATAAATTCATTTATTGTTGAGTTTGGGCTCGGAGCTAGAAACACACTTTCCCAGTCTATCTGTTGAATTTTTTGTAATTCAAATAATCTATATATTTATGTTTTGTACCTTTTTCCTCATTAATTTTATTTGTTATAATCTGTAGTAGAGTTGTTTTATGATCAGTGTTGCGGAATTTTATACTTGTTCTCAGAAATTTGATCTCATCCATTTCTACTATTTCATATTCAAAATCATATTCTTGTTTCATATACATTACAAGTTCATCATTCTGATTGTAATCACCTTGATTATATATAATTTTGTAGCCTGGAAAACTATATATACTGAGATCCACCAACCTCCAGGTTTCGGTCAAAACTATACAATTAAAACTTACACCGATTTGGAATTCATCTGAATTTTTATTGATACTTCGAATGTTGTTATGTATCATTTTGAAGTTCTAGAGGTGTTTGTTAACTTCTAGGATTTCTTAACATTCTGAGTTAGTGTCGATTGTGAAGGTTTGTACCGAATCAACCTGGAAATCTGATATGTATGGATCCATTTTACAATTCCATTTAACAATAAATACCAGTGAGGAAATACTCAGCTCTGCTGATGACACTACAATAATTTACTTATCAAATTCCTGGGATAGCCTAAAAGAGAAAGTGGAAACTGATCTCAGTAAGATATTTGAATGGTTCAATTATAAATTATTAACTGTAAATGTTGATAAAACGATGTTCCTTCCATTAACCAACTATAAAAATAAACTTCCAAACTTTACTCATCTAGAAATTAAGACAAACGGATAAAAAACATTAATCAAGTCAACAAAATACGCAAAATAATTAGGTAGGTATTACAATTGACAGTCATTTACGTTGGGATCACCATATCAACAAAATCCGTAACACCATCAGAACAATGATTCATAAATTCAAATATCTCTCAAACGTATTAAAATTATAACATATTTGAAAAATGATTTATTACACACTTGTTGAATCACGTGTTTCCTATGGAATTTTAGAATGGGGAGGGTTCACAAAGACGTATTTAGATAAACTGGAAGTTATACAAAAACTCATATTGAAAATTATTTACAAAGAAGTAAGAAGCTACTCCATTGACCTCCTGTACAATGAGTTGAAAGTACTAGATCCTCGGCAAATATTTTTCAATAAAATTGCGTTGTTCTGTTTCAAAAATGAACCAAAATTTCATCATATCTCATATCAGTACCAGACACGAAGAAACAAACAATGACCTACTCATTCCATCACCATACAAAACTGTTACCCTAGGAAATAAGAACAAGCTTCTCCCTCTACAAATTCAAAAATGATGTGAAGAAATTCTTATTGTCTGAAGATAGAATTCGGGTGAGCAATTTGATTGACTCAAAGGGGAATTAAAAAGGTCGATCTCTCGAGTGAAACATAATCATCACCGCCAGACTCAAAATCCATGCTATATTAATTTATAGTTCAAATATATTTTTTATTATCTACTTCTATTCATATTGTCATTATTTATAATCTCATATCCTCCATACTATTCTACGTCGCTTATTTTAATTTTTTTTTTCAATTGTAAAAAAATATACATATTCTTATATTACAAAATGTTACTCATGACAACTACAGTCACTCTCTTCTCACTTAAAGTCATACCTACTTTCTATATGGTTTGAATAATTATTTCAATTCAACTCACACCACGGACAGTCTCTGACTTTGTGGTTCCTGGTTTATTTGTAAATGAGTTCATGAAGTCCATCACTTGATGAAATATCATTTTAATTGTGTTGTTATATATATTATTTTATCGTTATATTGTATTTTTGTATTATGCTGTTACCTATTTACAAATAAAATTATTATTATTATTATTTCAAATACAGTGTCTATTTCATACTATACAATAAAGTTAAGGATAGAGAGCTAAGAAAAATTGAACAATATAAATTTACCTTAAGAGTTATACATGTTCATCCTATTGCCTAACTGACCGGGTTATTGGTTTGTCATGACTTCCTACTGATAGTTTTCGCGTCAGCGGTAGTTTAAGGGTGAGTTTTTGTTTTCTGGTTCCAAGACTTCGGTTGGGGTATTTTCTTTGGTGGATATTTTTTATTTGATCTCCTTGGTGGTTACTGTTGGTGATGCTGGAGCGCTGTTTGGTTTAGCAATTTCCTCTTAGTTTTCAAAGACAAGAAGATCATCCACTCCATAAGCTATTTCTTCGACGTACAGCTTGTTATGCTTGATATCTATATCTTTTATCTTGTCTAGCCAGTGCTAAATGTTTCCTTATGGTTTTTTGTTCTTGTCTTTGTTTTAGTGTTAGATCATTTGCGATTGCGATTTTCGTGCCTTTCAGTTTCGAAGTGTATTTGAAGACATTTTTTTGAGGGGTTCTTCACAGGTCTATTTTTATTATTTCCCAAATGGTATACAGTACGATGCAAATGTATGGAATTAATTCATTATTTCTGAACATAAACATATTTTGGAAAATTCCTCGAACACGTCGATTTTCTTTTCCTATTGTCCAGTTTCTAAACCCCACCCAAAATATATAGGTTTATCCGCATTCGAGTAAACTTGAGTTTAGTGAAATTTTTAAATGAGACACCCAGTGTATTATTCCATATTTGTTTAGAGATCGTCATTACAAATCCAGTAATACCAGGTGTGCGGAGATATGGGCAAAAAACTTCTCCATATGCTCAATGAGTGCGACAGAGACTTTTGACCTTCCGAATCGTGTGGAGTCTCTCAGTCATACTCATTGGACATACGAGGAAGTTTTTTGCCCATATCTCCGCATCCGTTCGACATAATCCCATCAAACCTGGTATCACAGGATTTGTAATGAAGTTCCCTAACCAAATATGGAAAAATACACTGGGATAACCCTATATATTTAGGGTGGGATTCAAAAATTGGCCAATCGGAAAATAAAATCGACGTATTCGAGGAAATTTCCAAAATATGTTTATGTTCAGAAATAATGAATTTATTCCATACATTTGCATCGTACTGTATATAATTGAAATGAGAATCATCCAGGTCGATATCAAGGAGAGTATTTGGAGTTTATTTCTTTGTTTTCTGTTTCAAGTCCAAAAATTACTATATTGTTTTTCTTTCCAGTAGTTCTCAATTTTTCAACTTCTACTCTGAGCTCCGAAATCTCTTGTTTTAACTTATGTACTTTGTTTCTCAATTCTTCAAATTCAAGTTAGAGTCTTGATTCACTTGCTTCTATGGAAAACACTCAAAATGGTGAAAAGGATATGCAGTTTAGAGATTGAAAAAGTTTTTTTTTTTGTGATTGGCGGCGAAGCCTAACCTTCTAGCGAAATTAGTTCGATGAAAAAAGTGTAGATAATGAAAAAATCGAAAACTTCTTTATCCAACACTTTTTGTTATAGCCTCAAATTAACCGATTTTTCAGTATTTTTTTTCTCACGTATAAATGATTCAGTTCAGATGAAATTTTGTGGATAAATGTCTTTTTTGTGTTGAATAAGCATGACATTATCGTGAATCAGAAGACTACGAGTTATTGAGTTATTCACATTTTTCGAAAAAAATACCCTCATCTTCCACGAACAATTGTCTTCATACTTTTTTGTATTTCGAAGGTCTATAAGTGATCATTTCAATTGTTGAAATGTCTACTTCCAAATGGTCTATGTGACTTGGGGGTTTGTTGGTTGTTAAACCGCTTAAAATTGAGAAAAATGTTTCTCTGAATCATGATTTTCTCAGTATTTTCAATGATATTCGACTTTCGTTGATATTTTTATAACAAAAAGTAGTTTATATTAAATTTCTTGCATTGAAATATTTGAATACCTGATTACACTACGGAATTGATTTATAAATATCATTTTTGTTCTTTTTTACAGCAATTGAAAATCATTGAAATTGTTGAGGAAATTATGAGTCACAGACGCTTGTTGTCGGTTTTTCTCAATTTTAAGCGGTTAACGATCAATAAACCACCAAGTTTGTTACGGTTCAAAATCAAATTTTAACATCGGTTTGCAGATAAGACTATTCTCTTACCTTATATTGTGTAAGATCCAGAAACCTTGCAATCGATTCCACATTTTATTTTGATGAACATTCGCCTAAAGTATGGTATAAATTTGACTACTGAATCTCTTTCTGTTTATTGTTATTGGTACCTTCGATTGTGTATGTGTTCTGGGCATATTCCATTTTTAATCATTTCATCATATTGGTTTTCATCTTGTAACGATGTGTATTCAATTCTGAATTTATTGAATCAATAGTATTCAACATTGATTCGATAAATTGGTGGGACGATGTAACAGCAAAACATGTATTCAATTTCTTGTTTCGAAATTTTGTTGAGCGATCAAGTAATTAAATGTCAGGTTGACGTTTGTCAAAATTTGATCACTACTGAATTAATTTCTATCAGAACTTCAGGAGAAAGAGTTGAAGATTCACATAACCACGGTGAGTATTACTTTAACTGTATGAAAACATATCATGCAATATTTTATATCAGATTTATCCCTTTTAGCGGAGACGTGGTTCAAATCTTAAACTAAAGTTAAGCAAATGAAAATTTTCAAATCAGCAATAAAAGGGAAACGTAACTGGTGAAAGCAGTTCAGTCCAGTTTGTGGGAGGAATTGGAAATTCATTGTTGTTTCTTGGTGTCTCTATACAGAGGGTCTTTCTACACATTGCCCTAACTGAAAGCTGGTGAGATATTTCTATGTACTAATAGACCTAAGCAAGTGAACCTAGGAAGGTTACTATTTATGGAGAACTTCAACTACCTTATTTGTCTTGTTATCTTGTTTCTAGGTAATGAATAATAGTGGACTTAAAAAAATAACTTAGATATTACTTAGAAATAATCAATTATTCATCATTCGCTTCATTTCCCCTCATCTTTCATTAATTATAAGTATTGTTAGGCCTTAGGTTGAGGCAATGTTAATTCTTACTAAATGTTCGATATTTAAGTGAATATCAACAATTCTTTATCAATAAGTAATATTTTCTTTTGTTCTGAAACTCCTAAAATCCCACGACTTCCTTCTTATTGAGTATTTATACTAAACATTTATATACAGGCTGATTCACGGTGGATGGCACATTAGACGTTTCTGGTGAACCAGACAACGGATCACTTTGAAAATTTAATGGAGGGCATATTCGGACATTCTCTAGCCAACTAAAATATTTTCGACAATGCGGTGTTGCCGCTTCTATTAGAAAGCAGTAGCAACTTTGATTTTTCAAATTGAACACTCTGTATATAATATTATTTTTGGAATCTCCAACAATTGCCCGACAACTTTTCTTGATATTTCTCTATACCTATCTGTTACCGTTTTCGAAATAAAAATTAATTTAAATTTTTTTCTTCGAAAATCATGACTTCTAAAAATGCCGATATCTTTTAGTTAAGAAGTACTATGATATCGGAATTTGCTTGGAGTTAGGTGATAATTGGACACTTCCCACACGTCAGCCTAATCTCCGTTACTTCAATACAGGGTGGTAAAAAATACAGTTTTTTCGTTTGCTTGAAAAAGTTGCTGAAATTTGATTATTTTAAATGGAACACCCTGTATATTATTGAAAATTCGGAAAGCTGGTGAAATTTGCTTTCTTTATATGTATATCATACCTATACCTAACTAGTCAAGTTTCGGACTTATGAGCATTTATTTGTGAAAATGTCTCTTCAGAATGGTATTTCCATTCGGTATTTGGTAAGCAGGCCATGATTACTATTTGACAGTAGCGTTGTGACATTCTCCTAATAATATCGACATTTTCGTCACTTCAGAAGTTGCAAATACCTTCAAAACGTTGGAACAAAACTATTCAAACGAAGTTCTTATGAATTTGTTTATTATTTTTGGACAGTGTGATAAAATTATCAGCAGAACATGTAGAAAGTTCAATGAAATGTATCCGAATCTACCGCCAATGAACCTCAAGAAATTTATACGAATTCAGAACAATTTCAATGCATTTGGATCAACTTTAAAAGCATCAAGAAACTTACCTCGACCCGTAACTTCTGAAGACAACCAGATTAATGTCTTAGCATATTTTCACGCATTTCCCGAGTCATCGATAAGAAGTGCTGAAGAATATTTGGGTATAAAATATTCATGGGTTCAAAGAATCTTGCGAAGACATAAAATGCATGATTATAAATTCACCAAAATTCAAGCAATGAAGCCTCAAGACCCTCAACAGAGAGAAGAATTTTGTGAAATATTGTTGAAACGCATTCAAGAAGATCCACTTTTTTTAAATAAAATTATTTGGACTGATGAATCGAAATTTTCGAGAGAAGGGATTTTCAATAGAAAAAATCGTCATTATTGGTCCAGTAAAAATCCTCACGTCACAAAAGAAGCCGGATTTCAAGAAAAATTTAGTTTTAATGTCTTCTGCATGTTGATGGACAACCAATTGAGGTACGTGATATACGAGGAGTCATTAACATCCAGAAGCTACCTGAATATTTTGGAGAATACTGTAGAGAGTTTCGTGGATAATCTGCCACTCGAAGAATATCGAAACTGTTGGTACCAACTAGACGGAGCTCCTGCACATTGCACAAGAGAAGTGAGCGCAGAACTGGAAAGACTTTTTGACGATCGGTGGATAAGGCGCTTGGGACCATGGAATTGGCCAGCGAGATCACCCGATCCTAATCCATTAGATTTTTATTTCTGGGGAATGTTTAAAGAAAAAGTTTACAAAATACCCGTGCGTTCGAGAGTTGAATTGTTAGAAAGGATTGCCCAAACATTTGAAGATTTGGATCCCAATGAAATCAGTCAACACCCGCATTTTAAAGTGCTTGGAAGTGAACGGCCAGCGATTCGAACATATTTTGAAATATTCCAAATGATTGTTTTACTTTTTTATAATTATTCATATCAATATTTCCAAATTCAAGTTTCTTGGTGCTTTTTTAAAGTTTATCCAAACATATTGAAATTGTTCTGAATTCGTATAAATTTCTTGAGGTTCATTGGCGGTAGATTCGGATACATTTCATTGAACTTTCTACATGTTCTGCTGATAATTTTGTCACACTGTCCAAAAATAATGAACAAATTCATAAGAACTTTGTTTGAATAGTTTTGTTCCATCGTTTTGAAGGTATTTGCAACTTCTGAAGTGACGAAAATGTCGATTGTATTAGGAGAATGTCACAACGCTACTGTCAAATAGTAATCATGGCCTGCTTACCAAATACCGAATGGAAATACCATTCTGAAGGGACATTTTCACAAATAAATGCTCCTAGCTCCGAAACTTGACTAGTTAGGTATAGGTATGATATACATAGAAAGAAAGCAAATTTCAGCAGCTCTTCGAATTTTTAATAATATACAGGGTGTTCCATTTAAAATAATCAAATTTCAGCAACTTTTTCAAGCAAACGAAAAAACTGTATTTTTTTATCACCCTGTATTGAAGTAACGGAGATTAGGCTGACGTGTGGGAAGTGTCCAAGTATCACCTAACTCCAAACCAAATTTCGATATCATAGTACTTCTTAACTAAAAGATATCGGCATTTTTAGAAGTCATGATTTTCGAAGAAAAAAATTGAAATTAATTTTTATTCCGAAAAAGGTAACAGATAGGTATAGAGAAAGAAATATCAAGAAAAGTTGTCAAACAATTGTTGGAGATTCCAAAAATAATATTATATACAGAGTGTTCCATTTGAAAAATCAAAGTTGCTACTGCTTTCTAATAGAAGCGGCAATAGAAATAATAGAAGCGGCAACACCGCATTGTCGAAAGTAGTTTAGTTGGCTAGAGAATGTCCGAATATGCCCTCCATTAAATTTTCAAAGTGATCCGTTCTCTGGTTCACCAGAAACGTCTAATGTGCCATCCACCGTGAATCAGCCTGTATAATATCGTAAGAGATATTACAATCTTATTATTGTTAAAGTGAAATCTTATCATCTTAAAATAACGTTCAAAATATAATTATTTGCTACGAGATATGAACATTTCAGCGAGTTGTTTCTGTCAGTAGTTCAGTTCAATACTTGAGATTTTGTTTGTGAAGTAGGCGTTTAGTTGAGTAGATTTATCTTGCGCTTTAGTGACGTCATTCATTGGTTTGTTGGTTGCAAAACATTATTCGCACGGAGGGTGATTTATAGTTGATTTAATTTTGATCCTACTATATATTCTGACTTTTATTAACCATTTCATTACTATGTTGTTAAATATTCGTTGCCAATAATATTTGTTGAAAATCAGTTCTGCACGAACAGATCACATTTGACAGTCTCTGTGATTTAAGACAGACGAACATACTTTTCATGTTTCTGACTTTTGACTATCTGGAAAAGGAAATAGATTTTTTTTGGAAAATAGCGTCGTTTTGGTTTCTTGGAGAGAACCATCGGATCGAACTTCCTCTTCCGTGTGCTACGTTGTTGAAGCAGTTGTGTGACCAGATGCATGTAAACAATTTGGAGTATTTTTTCACGTTATCGTGGATTTGATTGATTTTACATGTCTAATAATCTCCGGTGATATTTGTGGACTTGTATAGTCGTTTTGGTATTTGATATATCACCGAGAGTACCTGTAATGGGGATTTTCGTTAATATCACACACCGCCATTTTGGAAGCCACGAGTCCAAGTAATTAGAATTTTGTTGCTGCCTTTTATTGTTTTCTTTGGAGTGATACTTCAATTCCACCTGGTAAACCGTAATACCACGATTAGTTAGAATCAACACACGAAGACGAAAGTGTTGTACCAAGCTCTTAGCTGGCCCTGTATTATCGATCTAACAGTCCATTCCATCCACCTCAGGACATTGTTAGTCTTGGAGGGACAAGAGGAACCATCTATCCTGAGGAGGTGACGTTGGTGGACCTTCCAGTTGAACCAAGTTTCCCGTATTTGTTTGTACCTTCTGTACGGGTATAACAACCTGTTTCATCCACATCATGACATTGGGAGTCTT
Organism: Chrysolina oricalcia; assembly: GCA_944452925.2. Taxonomy (NCBI): domain Eukaryota; kingdom Metazoa; phylum Arthropoda; class Insecta; order Coleoptera; family Chrysomelidae; genus Chrysolina; species Chrysolina oricalcia. Next base: position 41,607,757 of record OX101826.2, read on the forward strand.
GGAGGGACAAGAGGGACCATCCATCAGTAGTCTGAGCAGGCGAGGGTGTTGGATTTTCAAGTTGAACCAAGCTACCTGTATTCTGCCGTCTATACTTGTCAAGCAGTCTTTTTTATCCACCTCAGGTCACTGAAAGTCTTGGAGGGACAGGAGGGACCGTTCACAAGTAGTCTACATTGGTGAACGAACCGAAAGACTGGAGTCTTCGAGCCATCCTTAGGTTGTTGACAAGAGGACGAAGGGATCAGTACGTTCTCTTTTAACAACAAAATTTATAAACAAAGTTTTGGAACTCCAATGGGAGCTTCAATCTCCCCTATATTAGCTTCATATGTGATGGATGATGTGTTGGACACAGTAATTCCAGTACTATCATTTAAACCTTTTTTCATCAAAAAATATGTTGATGATATCATTGTCGCTTTACCAAAAGATGGCATTACTGAGATTCTTAGTACTTTCAACAGCTTTGACCCATATATTCAGTTTACAATAGAAACTGAGGATGATGATTTTTCCGTACCTTTCTTAGATACAAGATTCTTCTTCTTCTTAATAACAAAATACTTATAGACTGGTACAGGAAACCATGCAGTTCTGGAAGATATATTAACTTCGAGTCTTATCACAAGCGGTCAATGAAAATAAACCTTGTGAAACAGATGAAAGCTAGAGTACTCAAAATCTCAGATAGATCCTCTCATAAAAAAAACCTAGATATTCTTTTCAAACTCTTTTCAGACAATGCTTATCCACCAAAATTACTGAGAAGTATTCTGTTCAGCACACCATTAAATATTGAAACAGATATTATATCTAACAATCTGAACATATCCATTAATGGCAATGTTGCTAATACTAATCCTACAAATCCTACAATTCCTACATTCACTTCACTTCCATATATAAAAGATATTACACCAAGATTGTCCAAGCTCTTTCATTCAGGATGTAATGTCAAAATAGCAAATAAAACTATTTTACCAATTAGATCAATTTATTCAAAAGTAAAAGATAAAATTCCATTAACATATAATAATATAGCATTCCTTGTCAGGACTGTGATAAAAATTATATTGGCCAGACTTCTAGATGCCTAAAAAGTAGAATTTCCTCACATAAAAGTGATTGTAGACTTCATCCTGAAAGATGTAAACAAATTTGACCATCGAATAAATTATAACTCAACTGAAATATTAGCTAAAGAGACACATATGACTAAGAGAACTTTTTTGGAAATGGCCTTCATATCTCAAGACAAAAAAAGTATGAATAAAAGAACTGATACAAATCATTTGAGTGAGATTTATTCCTTCTTATTGTCGTTAGACCACACTCTCCCTATGAATAATAATATCTCCATAACTACTCAATTGGAAATGTAATTTTTTCCTAACTTACAAAACAACAGTCGTATATTTCAATTTTCAACATTTGGTACAAGATTACAGTTGGTAACATTGACTTGAAAATTACAGATTTCTTCTCTATTGACAACTGATTTGTGTCCCTTGGATACAATCAACAAGTCTTTTGTTTTTCGACTGAAATTTCAAAATTTTCTGTTATTTATATTCGTAAAGTCTATTTTCCATATTATTTACAATTTTAAGCTGTAATGTCACTATCCAAAGAACTAAGAACATGTCAACTAACCTCACTATAGTTGTAAGTAAAATTTTAATAACATCAAAATGTATAATTGACATAATAATTCTTTGTAGTTCCCTGAAGATGTAAATAAAATTTACGAAAGCTTGGAATAAACTCTATAAGCACTTTTGACTTTGCTGCAATTCCCAATATTAAATGGATTTATATATATATATATATATATATATATACAGGCCGTTTCTTTTATCATGTGGTAACATTGCTATATTCTAAACCGTAACAGATACGAAGACGATTAAATGAGAGAAAAGGTAACTATTGTGGAGAACAGTACAATGGTCAAAGAAAATTTACAGGGAGTCTCGCCCTTCCCGAGTTATACAGGGAAAACTAAAAATGCTGTTATTTGTTTTTTACGAATAGAATTGTTATTTCTGAAAATATAAAAAAATGGATGAGGATAGTTTTAATGTATTCTAAATGTACTATAAAAATGTAACAATGAGTCTTTGATTAAACGTTTCGTGTCAACACGGCCACCATCAACATTTCTTTTCAAATACGGACCTGTCTGTTTTAGTACAAATATTGATAAAGCGATAAAATCACAATTCAGTGGTACATCACACTTGATATTTTTATAACGTTTCATTTAAAATAACTAACATCATCAGTGTTAACAATTTTTAATTACGGTCCTGTCGTTAGGTCGTTTATGGATTCCACAAAACCTAACTATCCGATATAAAAATTATCAGTGACGTTTTGAATAAATGTATCTATTAAAATTATGTTTACACTATAATAAAAGATATCTGTAGTTTCAGAGACGAACGATAGCAATTTACCTCGGAAATAAACTTACTTAAGAGTAGAAGAAATCAAACAAACAGAAAACAATTTATTTCATATTGAATTTTTGAGTGAAAATAAAAGCAATACAGAAAATGAATTCTTCATGATAACCTACATTAAATGCTCGAATTGCCGACCTCTTTGTTGAATGCACATAAGTTGTCTGTCCATACAATTTCTGTGGCAATTTTCTAGCATGATGGGTGTAATGCTATTACATGCATCTCTTATTGTTTGTTTGAGATGGTCGATATCTGTACTAGTTGTCGAAAAAACTTTATCCTTTATGTGTCTCCAGACAAAAAAATCTGAAGCAGTCAGGTCTGGGGATCGAGCTGGCCAGGCAATTGGTCCATTGTTTCCAATCCATTTTCTTGGGAATATTGCATCTAAATGTTCCCTTACTATTGCTGCATTATGGGGAGGGGCACCGTCTTGTTGAAAATATTGTATTTCACGGCGGATGTTCAGTGGCAATTCATCTAAGTAGCTATCAAACTCATTGGATAAAAGATGTAAATACATTCCACCATTCAAATGCTCGTCGTAAAAGAAAGGACCTAGTATGTTTGTTTCCAAAATTCCCAACCAAACATTTATTCCGCACCTTTCCTGGAAATTGATTTCTCTATGTAAATGTTCATTTGTATTATTCCACCTATAATGGATGTTTCTGATAAACCAACCATTGTTGGTGAATTTTGATTCGTCCGTCCATATTATTTTATTACAAATATTTTCAACTTCCCTATTTCTACGTATCAACCACATCGCAAATCGTACTCTCCTTCCGTAATCCCTTTCATTGAGGTGATGAACTTTGCGTATACTGGAGCATTTGTATTTGTTCTTTTTCAAAATATTTCTGGTAGATTTTACAGAAATCCGTAGTTCGTGGGCAATTTCTCGTAAAGAACAATCTTGATTAGAAATATTTTTATAACTGACCAATCCTAAATTGAAAAAAAAATATTTTCGTCACTTTGTTAATCTTTATGAAGTAATATTTGCTTACCTAAAACATTTATTTGGTTCCGCATACTTCCAGTAAAAACACATTTTCTAGTTTTATTTCTATCAAATGCACCACAGTCTCTCAAATTTCTTTCTAATCGTCTAAACATTTGAATGTTTGGAATACGACGATTTGGGTATAGCTCACCGTACATATTTTTTGCCAAAAGAGGATTTCTATTTGATTTTGCATAAGCAAATAGCATATCAGTCCTTTCGTCATTCGAATACATCTTTGATATGACTGAGTGTATAACCGACTGACAGTACCAACAACTTATTTATTTGTCCTGCCATAGAAACCAAGCAAAGCCTACTTGTTTAAAAATGGTAAATGAAGTGAGATGCTATTTAATTGTACCATATCACACAATAGTCGTATTTTGACCAAAAACTAATATTTTCGTTACTTCCAGGATTGAGAATTATAGAAATATTCAGTATGATAATTGATTCAGAAGAAATCAGCCTTGAAACAAAGATTTCTGTAATACAAAAATGCCCAAGAAGGAAAAATACGAATGTTCGTTGTGTTGGGGTATCTTCTTATCGAAATTATTGGGTGAAGTCTGAAGTATGCCAATAGTTGAATAGGTTTTGAAGAAATCAAAATAATTTACAAATATTATAATATATATTATATACTATAATTGATTATTGTGCCCACTATCAAAGTGGAGGATATTTGTACAATTAATTTGGTGGTTTACAAACCTAATGATTTTTGATAATCTATATCTATAGATATTTGTTTTTCGCTACATTGGACTTTGAGTCCCAGTTAACTAGTACTTTCCAGGTGGTCACCTTCTCACTTGTCAGCCCTTTGTGATCACAACGGGAGCTTGGAAGGCATCGAACCAACACCGTACCAGGTACTCCATTATTTGAAAGATTTTTCTGTGTCCATCATACGGATTATTAGAGGTTTGTAAACTGAGCGTTCGGCATTTCATTCCAACCCTAACCCCAATACTCAAACAAGGTAGTCGTCATACTACATACCACCAGTGCTTGTATTATATAATATTATTATAAATTCCATTAAGAAATCTCCTTAGAGATCCGGAGCAGTCTGTGTTTTGGGCTGGCTTCATCAACTCACTGGCGCGGTATAAATTTTAGAAAGAACCCATGGCACCCGAATTGAGTTAGTCGGTGACTGCTATGTTTTCATTTGCTTTCTGATGGTTTTTAATTATTAATATTATACTTCTTCTTTTTTTATATAAAGAAGCGTAGCAAGTTACCCACTTTCAAAAAAGAACGTTGTGCTAATATCTATCGAATATTCATTCATTCACCTTCTATACTCATATAGATTTCCTTTAATTTACATTTTTTTCACTTTCGAACTTTGCGAATATAATTCAATCCTTGCAAAATTCTCGGACTTTTTATGTTCGATACCCTTTCAAAACCCAGTTTTATTCTTCAAAGTATTGCCATGAAAATAAGTCCAAACCGAAAGCATTTTATGGCCACAAGCAGAAAGAGAAAAAGGTATCAAGTCCGTGATAAATTCGAGAGAAATCGAGCCATCTGCGGGAGTTTCCTGGAATATCGGCGAATTCGAGTTGGAGTTTACTTTTAACATAGCATCACAATACCTCGAATCTCCCCAGGCAGTCGTTGGAAAAATTCGACTCGCTTTGACGAGTCGTTCTGATTCTTTACTATGAGTTGACGCGATTTTCATGTCTGGATCGGAAATGTACAGCTCAATCGCGGAGGATGAAATACACGTACGTGGGTTTATAGGGCTGATAAGGAATGATGGAATTTTGCGAGGGATTGAAAATGTAACGATTTTTATTTGTGGGTAAACAAAGTTTTCACTCTTTCGCAATGGGCCCTTTTTTACGTGATGTCGCTCATATATGCGGGATTTCAGTTCACTCCTATTCGTGCCTATCCCGTTTGGACTATCACTGCAAAACTGCGCTTATAAAAAAAACGTAGATAAGGAAAACAATTTATTATCAGAGTTACAAAAAATACTTTTTCTACAACCACACTCCAAAATATGCTTTTCTGCATAGTTTTACGTTCGCAAACATGATTATTTCTCACAATAATTGAAATTTGACATTAGTGTGCCGCAAAGTGACATTTCTGTGCCACAAAGTGACATTTCTGTGCCAAAATTTTTCAGTACCTAATTTCTAAGCAATACAGTTTTCGTGACAGCAAGGTGAAAGTATATTTTAAAAATTCTGCATTTCGAAGGGATATTCGATCAGGCAACTTCAAGAATGAATAGACAAAGTCTATTGGTTTATATAATATGAGGGAAATTGTCGTACAAATTCATAATATTCTGAACAAAAATAATAGACATCACTACTACTGTCTCAAATACCCACATACACACTATCCATTGCTAGGCAACGGAGCAACATTTATCGAATCATTTGAATGTCAACAAACGTCAAGCATAAAATATTCGTAAAATATTCTTGTCCCGTCATTTTTTAATGAGATTGAACTATAATGGATAGCGACAGTTCTGAAATTGAAAATACTCCGCCAGAACTAAGAGAACAAGTTAATTCATTGTCATTGAATTTACTACCTTCAACTTCAAGAGGAAAATATAAGAATGAGTCACTGACATTTCATTCCGTCTTATAGTATAGTATTATTTTTAGCAAAAAGGGTGTTGTAGAAAAAGTATAGTGTGTTACACGAGCAGAAATGCAATTTCTCACTCGTTTGAATTGCAGCATTCGCTTGCGCTCGTGCCGCAACTTTTTCAAAATTAGCACTTTTCTGCACTTGTTGCACAATATACTATTATAGGGGATCTTAGCTGCATATTGGGAAACTTTATGATTTATATTAAATAAATTTGGCCTATTTTATATATTGTTTTAATTGTATTAATTTTTAACATTATCACAATTATTTTTCAAACACATATTTAAACTAGTTTTAAGTCAGTGTTTGGATTGTTTAGATTGTAAATAATAATTTAAATAAATTCATTTTTCTACATTCATGCAAAAAACAAACTTTACTGAACTGTATTTAGTGGAAAAACGCGGGTTCTTTATGACACTGAGTGCAATAAAATTATTATTGCACTCATCTTCTTTCATTCTGCTACAGCGTTCTCTCATCATGACAAACATAAAAGTCAAACCGACGCCATATTTAGCATATTTTCTATGAGATTGTATTACGTTTTAAACAGTTGCATATTTTATATTATTGTCAATCATATGTATTTCATACTGGGATTACAACATTACTAGAAAATACTTGACGGGTAGCGTACCTACTCTCGGTAATGAAATTTTGTTTGTGTTTATGAATATTAACACAACCGTGAGTATATTGTGTTGCTTAAAGTGATGTCTACACGAATCGCAAAATTTCGGTTCACAGAGATATCTCAAGGCTCGTTTCTGCAAAACAAAAACACTTTGGAGAATATTACCACTGCACAGCCCCCAGAATGAGATACCGTATCGCAAATGTGACTCTATACCAACGAGTAGTGTACTGTCATTGCGGTTGAGTATCCTAGTTCGTTCGTAGCAATTTTCAGAGCATAACAGCAAGAGGACAATTTTTTGTTCAAGCTTTTCACATGTTCATTGAATTTGACCGTTGTCAATGTGTAGTCCTAGAAATTTTGAAACCACACTGTTTTCAATAATCTGATCGTTTAGAACAATATCAGCAACTGCACATTTGAAGGACACTATCTTGGTTTCCAATATGTTGAAAGATAAAAGGTTTGAGTCGCACCACTCTTTGACTTTTATTATATCTGAATTAATGATATGGTGAAGATCAGCTTCCTTATCTTCATGCCATAGTATAGTGGTATCATCGGCGAACATTGTGACATTTCCTGAAATGTCTAGCGTTGTCAGATCATTACCATATAATGAGAACAGAATTGGACCCAAGACCGATCCTTGCGGAACACCATATTGTATTTTACCCAAACTTGAAATTGATTTTGTCTTGACTACTTGTGTGCGACTTGATGAATATGTCGTAAACCATGAAAGTGCTTTATCTCGAAAGCTGTAACGATGAAGTTTCCGCAACAGTATCTCATGATTCAAACAGTCAAAAGCCTTCGATAAGTTACAAAATACAGCCGCGGCATCTCCATCATAAATAAACTCTTACTTTTTGCACTTGCATAAAAAACTATTATAAATATATTTCTTTGATTGATATTAATAATCACACAGGTGAAATAATAGCTATAATAGTAAGTAAATGGCTTTCAACTTCCGTTTTGGCTCCCCAGATTTGTGCTTGAAATAGTGGTATATATGTTATTGTTTTCTTTCCTCAGCGCCCCCCCTAGACCCACTGGCTTCGTTGCCTTAGCAACGGATAGTTTCGGCCATGTGGGAGCCCTGATGGGCAAAAGTGGGGTTATTTATTAATTATTTCGAAGGTGTTTTAACAGATTTTCTTAATGAAACTGATAACATTTTAATACTTGGAGAATTCAATGTGAACATGTTACATGATAATGCCAATAATGCTGTAACACTTGCAAATTTAGCTAACACGTTTGGCATAACACAAATAATAAATCAACCTACACGAATTTCTGTTAACTCATCTACTCTGATAGATATTCACCAACTTAGAGGAGTTAATTGATTCCGGTGTGAGGGCTATTGATGTTTCTGATCACATGCTTATCTACTGCTCCATGAATATTGAAGCTGATGTCCCAGAAGATCATTCGTTCAGTTATAGGCCTTTACGTAATATGAATATGAAGAGATTTCAAATTGACCTTGAACGAATTCGTTGGGGCATGTTATACTCAATGGAAGACATAGATGATAAAGTTACATTCATCACAAATAGTTTATTGCAATTATTTGATCGTCATGCGCCTGTCCGGTATATGAAGCATAAAAATAGACCTTACAGCCCGTGGATCACATTCAATATACGCCGAATGCAAAAACTCAGAAGGGAAGCACTGAATAGATATAGGAATACCAAAAGTCCTGAACATAGAGACTATTATAAGAACTTGAGAAATCTCACAACCTCTGCTATAAGAGACGAAAAAAAGCGTACTTATGATAAATTAAAAAATCTGAATCAAAGGCAAAAATGGCAGGAGTTAAAAAAACTCAATATAAACAACAAAGTAAAAGTTGCTCTACCAGAGGCTTTGCGGGATGTTGATGAACTCAATAAATATTTCACAGAGTCATGTAAAAATGATGATGATCCAACTGATGAATTAATTGATCAGTATGCTAGTGATAGGCTGAATAACTTTTTTACCTTTATTCAAATAGATGATGAATTTGTTTTAGAAACACTGAAGAACATTGAATCGAAGGCCTTTGGTTGTGACAAACTTAATATCACATTGATATTATTATGTTGTCCTCATATTGTACCTCATTTAACACATATTTTAAATTCATGTATTCTCAACTCATATTTTCCAAATTTGTGGAAAGAAGCCATCATCAATCCGTTGGCAAAAATCACCTCTTCTACAGAATTCAACCATCTCCGTTCAGTTTCGATTTTGCCTGTAATGTCCAAAGTACTTGAAAGAGCAATTGAGTCTCAAATCGTACCTCTTCTCAACTCTATTGATTTTTTACCTGAAAAACAATCTGGTTTTCGACCGGGATACATTTGTGATACTGCACTTGCTGATGTCACAGACGATGTCTTGAGAGGAACTGATGTGAATAAGGCAACTGTTTTGATACTCTTAGACTACACGAAAGTGTTTGATATGTTGAATCATAAAATTTTATTAACAATTTCAGATCACATTGGTTTTTCGAATCGGGCTTGCAGATTAATAGATTCATTCTTGAGCAACAGATTGCAGAGGGTAGTTTACCAAAATAATATATCAACATCATTATTTGTCAACTCAGGGGTACCTCAAGGAAGCATTCTAGGTCCACTACTCTATTCAGTATATACCTCTAAATTTGTGACATCGATAACTAATTGCAATTATCACTTATACGCGGACGACACCCAACTGTACTTTTCCTTCAACTCTCCAGATGTAGCACAAGCAAATGAAAATATCAACGATGACTTACAGAAGCTATTTGAGATATCCAGCCGACATTTACTCAAACTAAATCCAAAAAAATCTATGGCTTTACTTTTTTGTAATAAAAAAATAAGGGAAAAATTGGAAGCTAGTCTGTATATTCATCTAGATAATGAACGTATACCATTTAAAAACTCCTGTAGAAACCTTGGTCTTGTTATCGATACGAAGTTAAAATTCACAGAACATGTTACACCAAAGTTGAGAATCGGTTACGCTAACTTGAAATTAATTTACCCACATCGAAAATTCCTGAATAAAAACACCAAAAAAATGTTATGTGACTCAATTGTCCTCTCGCATATGCATTTTTGCGATACTATATATGGACCATTTTTGGACAGTCATGATGCTAGGCGAGTGCAAAAACTACAGAACTCCTGTCTGCGGTTAATATTTGGTGTCATACGAAGACTAAGAATAAGTCACAAACTGCCTGAAATCAAATGGCTGAACATGTATAATCGTAGAATACTTCATGCAACTAACCTCTACTATAAAATTATAAAAGTTAAACGTCCACCATATTTATATAGAAAAATAATTTTCAGAAGTCACGTGCACAACTTGAATATTCGGAGAAGAGAAATTATAACCATACCCTCTCACAGAAAAGAAATCTTTAAACGCTCGTTTACCTACTCCTCAGCGAACCTACTCAACAAATTTCGAATCACTGACTTCTCAAAATCGATTGTATCGTTCAAAAATGTAATGAAGGAAAGGCTTTCCCAATATTGATATTTCAAGATTTTTTTTGTATTCTGTTGAATTATTTTGAATGTGTTTTGTTATTTAGTTTTAAGATTTTAGTTTTCACTAGGCTTCAACAGCACCTGATTTCGCATCAGAAAGCTGAATTTATAAGCCGTTTGATCTTAAATTCACGTTTCGGATATTACTAGATTTTTGTTTTGTTTTTTTTTGTGAATTTGGATTAAAAAACGTCTTATTATTATTATTATTATTATTATTATTATTATTATTATTATTATTATTATTATTATTATTATTATTATTATTATTATTATTATTATTATTATTATTATTATTATTATTATTATTATTATTATTATTATTATTATTATTATTATTATTATTATTATTATTATTATTATTATTATTATTATTATTATTATTTGTAGAGAGAGCAAAGAAAGTAATTGGAAAAAGTTGTTCATAATTCAATTTTAGGCCCACACGCAGAATTTGAAATATCTATCTGAATAAGTTGAAAATTGCAATTTTTTCTAAATATTTTTTTATTGGATAATAAATGCTGCTTTTTCTGAATGATCACTATAAACTTTTGTAATCAATAAATTGGAACTTCTTAGATTTGTTCCCAAATTACAGTACCAAAGGACCCCGCACGGTTCTTATGGAAAATGGGTCCCAGTCGAATTAGCTGAAAATTCAGTATGATGTAGTTTATGATGATGTCCTGATCAAATGTCTCCATGGGCACAACAAGATCTAAAGGATAGTTTTTGGGATACAGGGTGTCATACATGCAGGGAGAGGGTTGCTACTTACTTACGTTTAGAATACCAATTATGGAGTTATTATTTTGTTACAAAAAGTAAGGGATGAAAATTACAATCCTGATACTGTCGACTCGAGTTGTAATGAAATGTTTTACGACTCCTTATACAGGGTTATTAATAATCACATAATTTTTATGTGATTCTTTGAACGAAATCAGTCAAACGCAGAAGCTCGTAGTCCTGCAAAATAAGTAAATTTCATTTGATTTTGGTATTGAGTGATATTAGGTTACTACTATATTAGGATCACACAAAGTTTCAGTTTTCAGTTGTATTTATATATTTTTTTTTAGTAACGTATATGCAAATTTATCATAGAGTATAAATCTAAATATAGTTTCATCAATATTTGATGGCTCTTGTCTATTTGTTGCATCTTGTATAGATACCATATTTCGGTAAGGGCATAGCCCGTATAGCGAATGTTTGGTTGATGGCGTGCGTACCACAAAATCCATATTTCACTAGCAGTATGTGCACAGGAACCGAGAGTTATATATGAGCACCAGATTTAAATGTGCCGTAAAAACTGTCTATCTAGATTCTTCTTCCTAAATTATTCCTTCATTATTATTTGTTGGTAGATATGAAATCCACAGTTGATATTTGCCTGCATTTCCAAAACGAGAGAATACTTTAACCCGTAAAAGCCCTGGCCATGGTAGTCTGTTGATATCCCTCAAAGTTTCAGATTGAAATTATTGGTCGTGGTCCCTATGCAATTTGTCTTGAACATAAGACGGTGCCAACTTTAATTGATAAATTCCAATTGTGAGCGTTTTTATGAAATCAAGTCAGAATTGGAAATTCTTGCAAATGTTCAGCATCTAAACGCACCCATCTTTAAGCATTTCTAGTATTCAGATTCTTTACCCCAACCAGTACTTAACAACATTTGGTTCACTAGCCTTTTCAAGTAATCTTTGAGCCAATGGTGCATCGGGTCCTTCCATAAGGAAAGAAGGTCGATACCTGTTAATAATCGCTTCAGCTATCTGATAAAAATCTCCTAGATGGGAAAGAAAGATGTTGAATTGAACATTGATTTAATGTGGCCGTTTCGTGGTTCTACTATCGATCTCGACTTTTTTATCAAACTAGAGTCGTTAGCATCTTCGATTGAGAGTTGCTGTTGGTTAGGCAGCAAAGAAGCTTCATTTACATGGGTCCAAAACTTTATAAAATGTTGCCATCTGATATCAAGTCGATAAATTCCCACAAGGTATTCTTCTCAAAAATCAAGTCATCTTTTCAACATCTGCCTATTACACAAGACTCTTTCGGGAAGCAATTGAAATTCTGAAACACCACAACAACTTCAACAGAAACGGAGAAGGACTACAATTGAACACGGTTTGGCTTCCAGTTCTCAAAAATTCTCAATTAGCTCCCTACCCACAAAATAACGGTACGAACGATTCTATGATGTCAGCTAACGCTATGGACCAATCAGATGTAGGAACGTCAAATCACAGGTAGTTATTGAGACAACGTATAACAAATGTAAAGCATTTGACTTAAGAAACCAGAAACTTCGAAAATATCCCTTGAAAATGCTAACCATTCGTGTTGGCGAAACGTCGAGATCTTCTCTCAACATACGTCGGCCTTACAACCCGAAGAGCCACCATGTAAAAAAAGCATATGTTTCAAAAGTCAAGAACAGATATTCATCGACTTCTAGAAATTATTAATTAAGTCTTCTTTGTTTATATTGTTATTTATATTCATACCTATATTCTGATATAACATCAACATATATGTCAGTAAATAAATATGTCTGTATGTGTGTGAAAGTGTGTGAATGTAAGTAGATATCTACATGTATGTCGACCGCGAGCGGATGCTATCCATGCGGTTTCAATCATTTATTTATTAAAGTTCGCAAATGTAAAATTACCTGTATGAAAGTGTTATGCTGATACATATATTGATAAATAAATATTAATCACTATTACTACTATAAGTATTTTATGCACAATGCCTAGGTGTCCAATAATTTCAGCAGCATCACGGTACCCCCTATCCACTACTACATTATCATTTTACTGGAACCATCTTCTCATTATATTATCATCTAGTTCAATTTCATTTTACAAACCTGCAGCGTCATTATTTTAACTATCAGATTACCTAACCGTCTGGTGCTACTATTGAAATAGGTTTTAATAAGTGTCAGCCTTTGCGTATACAGTACGACTGCCGCAAATCTCTGAAATTGCTACTCTTGTGAAGGTACACGTACCATCAATGGAAGTTATTTGGGAGATGCAAACCATCAACAAATAGAATCCTTACATACTGGTAAATACAATGTCTTAACAGACATAGACATGGTATGAACTTGTAAAAAAGATTTTTGATGCAGTAGTGTGTATCATCATGCCGTTGGCCAGAATTCGTAAAAAATGCAACAAATAGACAAGAGCCATCAAATATTGATCATTTATATTCAGTTTTCTACTTTATGTTCAATTTTTAAAGATGTTCCAAAAAACACAAAAAAAAAAATTGAGAGACCCTGTATAATAGTTACCTCAGATCACCCAATATCAAAATCAAATAATATTCACTCATTCTGCAAATCTACGAGCTTTAGCGTTTGACTGATTTTATTCTAAGAATTACATAAAAATTATGTAATTATAAATAACCCTGTATATGGAGTGTTAGAACTTCCCATTACAACTCCAGTCGACAACAATAAAATTGCAATTATTATTCTTAACTTTTTGTAACAAAATATTGATTTTCTAAACTTAAGTAACAACCTTCTCTCTGCATGTTTGACAACCCTGTATCTCAAAAACTGTCAATTAGATCTCGTTGTGCTTATGAAGACATTTGATCATTATTTGGACATCACAAACTACGAGGGCTGTTTGGTAACTCCGTGACTATTTGAATAAAGAAAAAAAAAAATTGGCAAATAAGCGTTTTATTTTTCAACATAATCTCCTTTTAGATCAATACATTTAGTCCAGCGTTTTTCCAGTTTTTTTATTCCTTCCAAATAATAGGTTTTCTCAAGGCCCTCAAAATAGGCGTTTGTTTCGGTTATAACCTCTTCATTCGACCCAAATCTCTTACCACCCAGCCATTTCTTCAGGTTTGGGAAAAGAAAATAGTCGCAAGGGGCTAAATCTGGAGAATATGCTGGATGGGGTAGTAGTTCGTAGCCCAATTTATGAATTTTTGCCATAGTGACTACACACGTGTGCACTCGTGCATTGTCTTGATGAAGCAGCACTTTTTTTTTCGCTAAATGTGGTCGTTTTTGCCTCAAATCAATATCGAATCTGTCTAAAAGCTCTGAATAATATTCGCCGTTGATCGTTCTACCCTTCTCTAAGTAATCTATATGAATGACACCGCGTGCATCCCAAAAAACTGTGGCCATAACCTTGTTGGCTGACAGACGCACCTTAGCCTTCTTTGGTGCACGTTCACCAGTTGACACCCACTGTTTTGATTGTTCCTTGGTCTCTGGGGTATTGTGATGGATCCATGTTTCGTCTACGGTTATATAACGGCGTAAAAACTCGCCCGGATTGCGATTGAACTTTGCCAAACACTCCTTTGAAGTGGTCACACGGTTGCGCTTGTGGTCGAGTGTGAGCAATCGCGGCACCCATCTCGCGGATAGCTTCTTCATGTCCAAATATTCATGTAAAATGTGATGTACTCGCTCAGTTGAGATGCCTACAGCCTCAGCTACCTCACGTACTTTTATTCTCCGATCGTCCAATATCATTCCATGGATTTTATCGACGATTTCTGGCGTGATGACCTCTTTTGGGCGACCTGAACGTACGGCGTCACTTGTGCTGGTACGACCACAACGGAACTCAGTAAACCACTTCTTAACCATTGAAATTGATGGTGCAGAGTTCCCATAGTATTTATCAAGTCTTTCCTTGGTTTCAGTTATGGTTTTTTTACGCAAAAAATAATGCTTAATCAACACACGAAATTCACTTTTTTCCATTTTTGTTAAAATTCACGAGGTTGTCTGCTTCTAATTGCTGTCAAACACAAACCAAATGTCGCAGCTTGCTCAAAATTTGACAGTAGTCTATTGAAAGATGGTGGTTGACAGCAGCACTGTTGCATTTAAAGTTACTGCGCGGGAAATTTAAAAAGTCACGGACTTACCAAACAAGCCTCGTACATTATACTAATTTTTCAGCCATTGGGACCCATTTTCCATAAGAACCGTGCGGGATCCTTTCGAAAACTACTTTTCTCTATGACTCTTGCTATTGTTGTTATTCATTTGAAGCGAAAGAGCGAAGCTTCAGTAGGCCTGCTAGGAAATGTACTACATTCTGTAATGTCTTCGGGGTGCCAGTATTGAGGGTTTCCATAAGATCATTCATGCTTGTGATCTGTGGCTTCAAAAACTCGTAGTCCTTCATAAATGGGACAATCAAAGAATAAATGTGGGATTGTTTCATCAGTACCCATATTGCAAATAGAACAGGTTTGATCCACTTTTATTATGTGAGTGTAGTGATAGTACATTAGGGTGTATACGGGGCATGGTCAAAAATCATATTTCGAGAGTTTTTTTCCAGAATCAACAAGTTATATTTTGGTAAGACATTATAGTGTTTTCTGTGAATTTTTTTTTTATTGTACAACCTATAAAATCTCTTCATATTGATAAACTTAGTTCATCATACTTAGTTATTGAGTTGGGAAACAAATATTAACGCTATTTGTAAAAAGTTAAGCAGTGGCTATTACGCTATTATTCAACTGAAAAATATTTTCAATACAACCCAGCTAATAAATATTTATTATGCAAAAATTTATTGTCATATATCTTGTAATATAAACATTTGGGGCTGATCCAGCCATTCCAACGATATTTGTGTTACAGAAAAGAGTCATCAGACTAATATTCAATTTGAGATTCAGAGATTCCTGTAGAGAATATTTTAAGAAATATAATATTTTATCTTTCCCCTGCATATAATATATTTTAAAATGCATTATGTTATTTCTGAAACATAAACATATATACGACACAGTTTCTAAGCATCACAATTACTCTACTATAATAGAGATCTCTTCAGAATTCCGAATTAACTCATCATTTTATAAAAATAGTCCATCATACACAGGAGCTATATTTTTCAACAATCTTCCTATTTGTCAGAGGAAAATTCAAAATCAAAATTTGTTCAAATCAGAATTGAAAAGATACATGCAAGAACATAGTTTCTATAGCGTCTCGGAATTTTTAAACGTGAAATAACTTTTTTTAACATTTTAACATGTCCTTGAATTTTGTTTTCATGTTTTAATTTTTATATTCGTGTACATCTTATAACATTTTAACATGTCTTTGAATTATGTTTTCTTGCTCTTATTTTATACTCTGAACTGTATTTTAAATTTATATATGTTTGTATTTTGACGTATCCTATATCATGTACTTGATCACACAGGACTCAATAAAATTATTAATATATTATATTATTGTCAATTTTCATAAATTGAATACTTTAAACGACTCTTTTGAAACTCATAAATTTATTCATTCCATTCAATATTCCATCTGTTTTTCGAAATATGAAAAAAATTCATGGTACTTATTTTTAGACCTTTTTGAGGAGAATAAAACTATGCTTTTATATTTTTTGATTTTTTTTTGTTTTAGAGATTTTGGTGATTTTAGAGAAAATACAAATCTCGTAGTTTTTTTTTTCAATTCATTCAAGATTTTTCCATTTTCCAATCCAGTTGGATAAAAATAGTTTAGAAATATCGATGTGGCTTGTGGAGAAGTATGCGAATCAATTTTTAGTTTTTTTATTAATTTCATTAGTACGGAAAATATCTCGATTTTCCATTTTTTTTTATATTTCCCGTACTATTGATTTTACGAAAAATATTTCATTCAGATTTTCTGAATACAGCTTGTGAAGAACTATAAAAAAATATCAACCGTTTCTGAGATATTTCGTACCTATTTTACTGAATGCAAATTTTAATTTTCGTATTTTTCAGTTTTTCCGGTTTTCCAATAATTTTCGTAGAAAATAGTTCATGTAGGATTTGTTCGTCTATTTGAGTTGTACTTGTTCCAATTTTCGAAGTTTAGTTTAAAAGGTTTCAAATAAATGTGGGATTGTTTCATCAGTACCCATATTGCAAATAGAACAGGTTTGATCCATTTTTATTATGTGAGTGTTGTGATAGTACATTAGGGTGTATACGGGGCATGGTCAAAAATTATTTTTCGAGAGTTTTTTCCAGAATCAACAAGTTATATTTTAGTAAGACAGCATAGTGTTTTCTGTGAAATTTTTTATTTATTGTACAACCTATAAAATCTGTTCATATTGATAAACTTGGTTCGTCATACTTAGTTATTGTCAATTCTCATAAATTGAATACTTTTGAAACTCATAAATTTATTCATTTATTAAAATTGTTCAATTCAGGCAAACCTATCTGTGATAATTGAGTATATTGCTGTAAACACGTTCTTTTTTTAAAACTCTGTTAATATTGAATCTACCGACTGTATGCTCAATAATTATGTGAAATTGTTAAATATGCAAGATGCAAACGTTGTGCCCTATCAATGGACTCTGTTGGGATTTGGTTTCAAATAAATGAATAGGTTCAGTCTATTGTAAGCTATGGAAACGTAGTTTGTGTCTTGATGACTCTCTCTGTTTGAAATTTGAATTTTTGAAATTTTTAATTATTCCTACGCCTATTGACAGGTCGTTTTTCACTACACAAAAATAATTCATCAATATTGTTGATTGAACTGATTGAACATAAGATAAGGTAGTTTTTTGATGAATGCAATTAATCATTATTACCTTTCATTTTGAAGCAGGGTGTGTTAATTTTTTTTTAGTACAATTACAAAGTTCTTACTGAATATCCCAAAAAACTTTGTACATTGCGTTTGTAATTGCATTTTCAGAGATAGTAAGGACCAGTCTTTTCACCTCACAATAAAGTCTCTGATAACTATCTATCGGATAAACTTCACAGGTTTACATATCCTTATCTGATAGATAGAGTTATCTGGGACTCATCTATAGGTGAAAAGACCAGCCCTAAATGATCTAAAAAAGTGTCGGAACCTGTATCTATATGAAAACTAACATTGAGCAACAGAATCCGTCAAAAAGCTAACTCATTCATGTTCAATCAAGAGTAGCAATAAATAAATTTTGTTGTTTTAATAAACGACCTGTCAATTGTTTTCAGAGTAGGGGTATGATTATAAATTAGAAAAAATCTTATTTCAAGAGAGTTATCATGAAACAAAACACGGTTTTATTGCATTGAATAGACTGAAACTATCATGGACGTACAATATCATATAAATACAGATGGACTCATCATTGCCATACCTACGACACGGAGTGATTTGAAGTCGCTCTGTTTTTAGGCGCGCGGGCTGTGGGAAACAGAGAAGGTAGCGATAGACTGTGACCTTCCCACAACAGACAGTAGCGCACGCATTTGCTGAGTATAGGGAAAATATCAAGGAAAGTGTTAGAATATACATCCGATGGGACTTCGTGAGATAGAAAAACTCATTTGACATACCTGATATCATAAAAAACTGTATTGACTCGGATAGTTTCGTTCCTTAGAAAATTAGGTTAACAAATTTTTCAAAAAAAAAAAGACTTTTAAGACCTTCTTTTTTCAATTAATGGAAAGCTGGAGACAGTTGACTGAAAAAAAAGAATAAAAATTCATTAACTAAAAAATGGTAATTTATATATTCAATAAATACATGTTCTCATACATATTAAAATAAATGAATATGGCGAAGAATAAATGTTCCAAAGAAATTTTCAGCGCATATTATTCAAATTCAGAAATACGAAATTTTAATGTATTTACGACAATATGCAAACAAAATTCACAATACAGATAATCAAACTAACATTTTTTACTAGAAGATATCAAAAATCAAGTACGTACAGAGTTTCACAAAAACAACAATAAAATAAAAATGAAGAATTTGTTTTCTATTCTGAAATGATTTGCTACTTTCTTGAGTTCCCTCCTCGAGCTATGATAACCGCCTGTTATACTCAATATCAGAGTCCTTATTCAATTATGTCTCCCAAATTCACTAAACTGTCCCTCAGCTCATTCAAAGAAACTTTGGGCTGCTCCAGGGCTCTAATTCATCTCCCAATAATATCATATATATGTTCGATGGGGTTCGTATCAGGACTTCTCGCGGGCAAGATCGCCCAGAAATACTGGCGGGCAAAATCAAGCCGTGATCTGCAATGTTCTGCAGTCAATGAAGGCCTTGTTGCTGCCCTGCATGGCATCAAGTTGTGTTCCCTAAAACTTTGCTTGAAAATATCTTTACCAGATTAGATTAGCTTAGATTCATTTCTGGCTTCCGCGCTAAAAGCCTTCACACTGCGACCATTTCAGACATATTGTGTGTGTCCTTCGAAATCGTTTAGAGCCCTTGCAGTGACAAAGTACGTGTACTGGTGTAAAGCAGCATTTGAAAATTCTCATCATTATTATTATTATTATTATCACATTGATATTATTCTTGATGTGTGTGCTAAATTTGAGATTATTCAGAGGATTGGAAGTGGGTGGAAATTGAGTTTAGAATTTATCATTATTATTATTGTCGTGATCAATGCCCTTTGAATTGTTTTGGTGCACTGATCTATTGTTTCTTGTTGTTGATTGATTGGGTCATGACCGCGGGTCGTTATCAAGTGCGAGTTTGATGACTGGCAAGTTGTACGACCGTGACTGTGCACACCACATAAAAACAAAACATATGTTCTTATATAAATACAATGGGGATAGATTGAAAAGATAGTTAGTAATAGACTCCCATAGAGGAGAGGGCCTTGGCGCTCAGATAGCCTTATAGGCTAGGCCCTTTTGGCCTTAGCTCTACGTATTGTATAGTGATGGTTTTAGGTAAGAGTTTTATTTGTTCCCTATTATATTATTGAATGTCCCTTATTTTAAATATGTATATAGCTTTCCCCCGTATCCCAGTTGTTATTTAATAAATGTTTATATTCCGTTGCTACCCCTTGAGTTTTAATAGCTACCATCTGTAGCTACACCCCAAGTCGCATTTTGTATAAGGGAAGCAACCCCTTATACGGCTCAGGATGCTACCCTAGTAGTCCTAGTCGCGACATATGGTGGAGGCGCAGTGCTCGTCCCGGGGGGTTGATTCTTCATAATTAACTCCACCCCGTCCCTTATTACTCCAGCCATAGTCTAAGGACTATGGTGGAGGTGCAGTGCTCGTCCCGGGGGGTTGATTCTTCATAATTAACCCCACCCCGTCCCTTATTACTCCAGCCATAGTCTAAGGACTATGGTGGAGGCGCAGTGCTCGTCCCAGGGGGTTGATTCGTCATAATTAACCCCTTCCACCCCCATAATTACTCCACCCACAGTCTAGGACTATGGTGGAAGCACCTTGCTTGTCCCGGGGGGTTAATTCTTCATAATTAACCCCACCCTGCCCCGTTTCACCCCAACCATAGCCTAAGGACTATGATGGATGTGCCTTGCTCGTCCTGTAGGTTTGTTCTACAGAATTAACCCGATTCAGAATATGTCTGTACAAAATGTTTCACGGTATCTTCCTCTCAGCCAGGAAAATATAAATGTGAATACAGAAATTGAAGTTTTCAGAGTTACTCCAATTTTTTTTAGTCCATATAGAGTAAGGGTTTATTTTTTCTTCGTATTGTATAGTATTACTAATATAGAAGTGTCATGAATATTTGGACAAATATTCAAAATGAATTTGAGTATTCAGGCCTAATTTTAGTAATTTTTTTCTGTTTATTATAGAAATGAGAAAATTTTTGCTACTTTCATGAATTTTTCCTGGCACAGGAATTTTATACCGAACTGAGAAAAAAGCATACAATTCCGAAAAAATCAAAATGAGTTTATCTGAGTTTGTCCTGACTCAGGTATACTATGGATGTTCGGTTATTTCGTGTATTATATATTATTTAATAGAAGGTTTTCAATATTTTTAATAATTTTTACTACAATAGGATTTTTATACAGAATTTTAGAGTAATACGTCCTGAAGAAAAATGGTTTTTTCGGTGCAAAGGTACAATAACCACTGGAAATAATTTATTTTGTTTGTTAATAATGGAAAATGATTTTTTTTGTATATAGCAGGAACCGTCGACAACAACAAGGACCAAGAGGGACACTATGACTATGAAAGATTTTGCAAGTATGAGCAAATGAGAGAATACAAATGAAAGAATGCAAAGAAGCGAGATGATTATTTGAATGAAAAGGAGAAAAAAACGATGATTGTATGAATTAATGTGAGGAAATTTATCTCAAAAATACCTTCATGAGAAGTATGTGTCGTTTTGTAAAAATGAGAGTTCTATTGAGAAAACTGTGGAGAAAAATGTAGACGAATGCCCGAATGATAGGGCATGTTGAGAAATGTTGAGTAAGAGGGAAATATGGAAGCTGCATATTTGCCTGGAATTTTTTTGTGCCTCTCTTGAAAGTGTTGAGGATGAGGACTTTGTTGTGCATTATGGTTTTGAGTGACAGTAGTTGTATGAAAGGGTTGAAGGTATTTTTGAAACACACTTAATGTGAAAAATTTTTTTTTGATCAGAATTTTTAAATTTAATTTTGAATTGCTTCACTTGTAAATGACATATTTTGACGTTTTTGATTTTTTTTTTAAATATGTTCTGCTTTGCATGCTCTTGGAATTATGCTCATAACGTTTTCGAAATATCTGGTGCAATTGGTGTATGATCGACTTTTCAATGAAATATCGTGATATGAGAATATTTATAAGGTAATAGGTTACCTATGTCTATAACGCAGTTATAGAAGAATTGAATGACGGCAGGAAGAGGCTGTTGTAAAGGAGTTTGCAGGAGAGACGTGGGAGAAAATCCTCAAAGTGGGATTGAGCGTCTATATGCAGTATTTTACTCTTGAAGTGTTGCCAAGAGTTTTGAGATTTTTTGGTAAATGGTATAAAGTGATATACATGCTCTTGATGGGTTTCCAAGAGAATCATTGGTGAATGATGTTGTTTTTTCTCGATGTGTTGCCGAGAAAATAGGTGAATTGCGATAATGTGAGATGTCGATGTATGAGAGAAACAGTTGCACGGAGAAAGGTTTTTGGATGAATGAGTCATGAGGAATTGTAAAGAGTGTGAATACGAAATTTAAAGTATGTACTTGAACTGCAAAACAGAACATTGAAGAGATGAAAATTATGGGTGTCATAAAGGTGATCAAGAGGTCTAAATTGCTAATTTGAAATTTGTCATATAATGTGATTGACGATTTGTATGACTGTCCTAACCAAATTGATGGCATACCAGTGTTACACTCAAGATGGTGATCAGGAGGCGTGAACTGATATCTAACATTCACAAATTGATAAATTGTAATTTGGCCATCCCCATTACCTCGAATGATATTTTTTTTTGAATCATATGAAAACAATTGCTCATTTACAAGATTGCAACAGTAAATAATGAAATGGGTCATAACAAATAATCGTGTTTTGATTATTATTCCCAAATTGATAAATTATAATTTGGCCATCTCGTTTCTCGAATGATATTATTTTTTTGTGAAATTCCTTAAAAACTCACATTGTCGGTATCTTTTATAAATATATTCGAAATGTTATCGAAAAATGCAATACTGAAAATATTGAATGAAATGTGATGAACAATTGTGTTTTGAAAACAAAGTCGAGTAATACGTTTGCGATTCAGCGTTTTATATGGCCAGTAAATAGTCAATTGATTTGTCGTAAGAAACATTCGACGGTTTCCTTTTGTTATTAATGTGAAATATTTGTTGATAATTCGAACTATGAGAATAATTGATCGTGAGTGTTTTGAAAACAATAAACTGTTTGATTACAAATTTTCGACTGATAGTTTTTGGCAATAAAGCGTTTTTATATGGCTCAAGTTTATGGAGATATTCATTCGATAAGAAATATTTAACGGGTCATTTTTATCTCAAGATTAGAAGAAAAAAAATTGTTGGTCATTTAAATTGAAGGTTGAAAATTATTGGTTAGATAGAATATAATATTTTGTATTGAATTTTCTTTTGAGTAGAATTATTAAGGATTAACCTGTAACAAAAAAAAAAAAATTTGAATTTTTCTATTAGTCATAGAAGCTGAAAAAAAAACTAATCGTAATAAATATAATTATGAAAAAAAAATGGGAAATAGTAATAGTTGTAATGGTTTATATTTTGATTAGTTATTTGATATAGTTATGTATTTATTTGCATCTTGTTTTGTTTCTCGGTTATGGTACACACACAATCCTGGAGAGAAGAGATCAGGACAACCGAGTACCCAGTCTGGCATTTCGAGAATAGAATTTGGACACCCAACATGGCTGGCAATAACTGAAAGTGAGAAGCTGCGATATTCAAAATGGTTCAAAAAGGGTTGGAACACTGGACGAACTGAGTAATCCAGATGTTTCCTTCCCCAGAAGTGGAATGAGGATTCTGAACGTGAGTCCGGTGAGAATTCCAGGAAGTATCGGGAATGAAAGGTTTCAAAGGTCGACAGCAAATCAAGATGGAGAGGCTGTACAAAGGAGTGAAGCACTGGATGAACTGAGTAATCCAGATGCTCCTCCTGAAGTCATAAATGGAGGATGGAGAAACGTGAGTTTGTCAAGGATTCCAGAAGATTATCCAGGTCGTAAACTCCCAAGCCGACTCAATGGTACCCAGAAGAGAAACCAGATAATTGCCGTTGATGTTCTTGAAACTGTCCCGAAGGTTGTTCCAGATGCTGTGATTCCGAATACTTGCAGTCCCAGAATGTGGTAGCGCTGGTAACGCCTACCGTAGCTGCCAGTCCCACCGATGAATGTTTGTCGACAGCCAGTACCCAGGGTGCCAAACGATGCAGTCCCGTTCAATTTCGAGCTGTGTTACCGGATACGGAATACTGTAGAAATGCCAGAGCTGAAGAAACTTATGGTGTCAACAGGACCAGATCCCGTCGCTGTGTGTGTACCACGTAATAGGACCCAGAAAAATATATTTTTTGTAATCATTTCAGTAGTAGATTTATGTATTATTAGAATAGGGCACTTGCTTTGTATAAGGTTTTCGTAGGTTCGTGTTTATATTTTAAAGCTGGGGTCCAGCTTTTTTAGAAGGTGGGCATATGTCGTGATCAATGCCCTTTGAATTGTTTTGGTGCACTGATCTATTGTTTCTTGTTGTTGATTGATTGGGTCATGACCGCGGGTCGTTATCAAGTGGGAGTTTGATGACTGGCAAGTTGTACGACCGTGACTGTGCACACCACATGAAAACAAAACATATGTTCTTATATAAATACAATGGGGATAGATTGAAAAGATAGTTAGTAATAGACTCCCATAGAGGAGAGGGCCTTGGCGCTCAGATAGCCTTATAGGCTATGCCCTTTTGGCCTTAGCTCTACGTATTGTATAGTGATGGTTTTAGGTAAGAGTTTTATTTGTTCCCTATTATATTATTGAATGTCCCTTATTTTAAATATGTATATAGCTTTCCCCCGTATCCCAGTTGTTATTTAATAAATGTTTATATTCCGTTGCTACCCCTTGAGTTTTAATAGCTACCATCTGTAGCTACACCCCAAGTCGCATTTTGTATAAGGGAAGCAACCCCTTATACGGCTCAGGATGCTACCCTAGTAGCCCTAGTCGCGACATTATTATCAATAAAACATTAATATAATAAAATTCTTTTATTATCGTCAGTCCTTGGTAAGTAAGCCAAATTTTAAAATTTTCCGATGAATAGAAGTGGGTGGATATTGAATAAAAACTTCACGTCAATATCATTATTATCATTATCATTAAACTTTTAATAATTAAGTCCTCGTATTGCAATCGGTTTATGTGTGCCCAATTTCAGATCATACGGACGATTGAAATCAAATTCGAAAATTCTCATCATTATTATTATTATTAGGTGCGTTATTATCATAAAATTCTTGTATTGTCGTTGGTTCTGAAAATTTTTGAAAAATTTTAGATTATTCGGAGGATTAATAAAGGGTGAAAGTTGAATTTGAAATTCCAATTATTATTATTATCATTATTTTTATTACATTAATAGTAGGCAATTCTTGTATTATCGTCGGTCCTTGATATGTGGCCAAATTTCAGATTATGATAATTGGGTGAAAATAGAATTTAAAAATTCACATGATTATTATTATTATTAGTGGAATCGAGTTTCTTCAGGAAAATCGCCCGTATGGAGGAACTTAAAAACTAAAACCTAATCTGAATTAAAAATTTTATCCAAATCTTTAAAGCTGTTTCCGAGAAAGCCAAAATAAATATATCAATATACAAGAATTGCTTTTAAACATATTAGATAGATTTGATAGATTTGATACTGCTACCAATACTACTCGCTTTTTCTTTCGAAAATCACAGGATTCTGTCATGTTTTTCATACCAGAAAATATGAAATTGACCTAAATAATATTATCTGTCAGATCGTCAGTATTTCAAAGCCAAACAACCTGAAGTGGATGAAAACTGAGTTGCGAAATTTGAGTTAACAATTTTTACTATTCTCAATTTGTCCTCATCTCTTCAATGGGGGACTTGAGTTATCAACAATTTCTTCAGAATCTGTACCTGGGGCTGTTTCAGTGGAACCAGTTGACGAGTTTTTCTTGCTGAAATCGTTCAATCTGAAAATATGTAGTATATTGTTTTTTTTTTAATACAAATCTCTGTTATTTGAAATAACTCATAGAAAATAACAATTCTGACGGCTGATAATAATTACCCTGAAGTTGAAGCAGCTGAATTTCTTGGGATATACCATTCATCATATAGAGGTATGATAAAGTAATGCACAAAATTCATAAAACGTACAACGATCACTTTTGAAAAAAATGCAAAAACACGTCAAACTGTGTTTTTTATTCCGCATCTTTTGACATAAGTTACAAAAATAACACGTCAAAGTTGTCAAAGTTATGACGTCATCAACAAATGGGAAGCTAAGATTTTTATTACATTATGTGATAGAGCTTGTGTTTTTACACAAGGGAAAAATAGTTGTAGTAGGGCTCACATAAGAAAAAAAACGAGAAAATGAATAAAAAACGAAATAAACGTAAGTTTCATAATAACTTTTCAATTAACTAAACAGTCCATTAAACCAACTTTGACGTGTTATTTTTGTAACTTATGTTTTTGCATTTTTTTCAAAAGTGATCGTTGTACGTTTTATGAATTTTGTGCATTACTTTATCATAATACTGTATAATAAAGGAAGAACACTTTTCTTTAAAAATATTCTTCCACTTGGGTTAATCTTTGAAATAAATGGAACAAATCCTAACAGACTTTGGAACACATTCAGTTGAACATTTTATCCCCAACTATTTCAACCAAGCCGCTTTTACTGTGACATCAGCTGGAAACCTAAAGATAAATCAAAATTTTAATAGACATTTCTTGGACTTTTTGGCATCCTTTTTGTTTTAATGAATCATCCAAATAACTAATGAAGTTAAAAGTTTCGTGAGGTATCTATTTCATTATCTCCACATGTAAAGGTTTGAATTCACATAATAATTTCATTTTATTCGGCGAAAACAGATTGATACCCACTGTAACGCCTATGATACTTACTGATGGAATCTGATATTCGGGTTCAAACACATGGATTGTTTGCAAACCCAACAAGATTGCACCATTATGATTCTCTTACTATTGTACTGCCACTATATATCACGAATGAGTTCAAAAACCACTATTTCAGCAATAATCCCACAAAAAATCAATGACAGAACATGACAGAACTGTTTACTTTGTGGAAAACATAAACATTGATATTCGACAGCGTTGACAAACGTCCAGATACAATAATTTCTTCACAACCATTCGAAGACGTAAGTAATGTTTTATTTAGATGGTTTGGATTTTCAAACTTGTAGGTAATACAGGTTTGAGTTGCCTGATAATGTCACCATCACCATTCTTCATTCTTTGATTGTAATCGAATGGAATACATATAGTGACACAATTTTGTCTATGATAAAGACTTATTACCTACGCGATGTGACAACGCCCAACTCAATATCACGACTACAGATTGTGGTCATACACGACTTCAAACCAGGATGTAAACAGCTTGGTCCAGTACAATACTTTATAGGTCCATGGAAACTATGATGTCTTACCATAATATAACTTGTCGGTTCTGAAATAGTAAAAAAAATCCCAAAAAAAATATTTTGTGGCAATAAGGCCATAATTGGACATGTTATCGAGTTTCAATAAACATACTTTCATCCTGAATTTGTCTTATTCCAACTGACAAAACAGTTTTATTATTTGACAATCAACCCATTTCAGAAACGTCACTAACAAAATCATTCAAATTCACACATTTTTCCAACGACTCATCCCGCTATATAACATAATAAAATTTCAGCCAATTTGACCTAGAGCCAATTTCCCAAATGTTTTTATGCGGGGTCCCTTAAAGAGCTAACAAAGACCACTTTGCTCGACAGCATTCAAGTTTTGTGGACAGAGAAGGAAAACAATATATATTCCGCAGTACAACGTGGAAACATTGTCCCAGACGACATTTCTCTCCGAACATTTTGCAACATAGAGGGTGTAATTAACGTTACGCAATCTCTTAAACACTGTTCCAAATGATTTGTATATCTGAAGGGTCTGAATTTGAATAATTTTTTTTAATCTCTACAGTAAAAATGTATCCTGAGAACAGTGAGAGCTCTAGAGAGATGGGGTTTGTACCGTTGAGTTTCTATTCAAAATATGCATTCAACCGGTTTACAAACACCATGTTTCACCTATTAGGAAAAAAAATTATAAGGATAACTCGAGAACGGATATACTCAGAAGAAAATCATTGGGCTGGTAATAAGTTATCACAACACCGACATGAAAACATGAATTAATCCACTGAAAAGGTAATTAAGAAACAATTTTTTTTCAAGTTCAATCTTCAATTTTATAAAGCGCAACTTGCTGGATGATATGAATTCTTTTCCATCCTCTAATGTGTCCAAAATACCGATTTCGACCCCCTCCTTCGATTTTACATACTCCCTAAAACACCTATTTTTAAGGGTTAAAACGTCGGAAATATGATTTTTTTTTTCAATTACTCGCTATCGTGAAAGTATCACCAAATCTAACCTCATCAAATCTAACTTGACCTACTTATAGAAAAAAAAAGAAAAAAACAATATTTCATTTTCATTTCTTCAAAATCTCGTTTCGTTTTTGGGTTATTGGTGTTTTTAGTAAAATGGTAAAAAAATTCCAAGTACTTACACACTTATTTGTTATTTCAAAAATTTTCGGGAATATTGATATAAATGCAAAAATTTGTCAACATTCTTTGTAGGTTTCAAAGTCGATCCAAAAATGTATCTTGTGAAATTTAAAAACCTGTCGGCGTATCTGAGTTTTTGATGATTTTATAAGAAGAAAATTTAATATTCCATTCATCATTTGAAATATGGAAAAAATGTATGGTAACACAAACTCATAGTTTTTTTTCAATTTATTCAAGCTTTTTCCATTTTTCAATCTAGTTGGATGAAAATGGTTTAGAAATAACGATGTGGCTTGTGGGGAAGTATTCGAATCAATTTTTAGTTTTTTATTCATTTCATTTGTACGGAAAATATCTCGATTTTCCATTTTTTTTGTATTTCCCGTACTACTGATTTTACGAAAAATGTTTCATTCAGATTTTCTGAATACAGTTGAATAACAGCTTCTGAAGAATTATAAAAAAAATATCAACCGTTTCTTAGATATTTCGTAGGTACCTATTATACTGAATGAAAATTTTGATTTTCGTATTTTTCAAGTTTTTCCGGTTTTCCAATAATTTTCGTGGAAAATAGTTCATGTAGGATTCGTCTATTCGAGTTGTACTTGTTCCAATTTTCGAAGTTTAGTTTTAAAGGTTTGAAAGAACAGTTCGGCGTATTTTGGTTTTATTTAAAATCGACATTTTTCGGAATAGCAACGGAAAACCCGTTTTCGCAATATCCGATCTTTCTCAAAAACTATATGGTTCTGTAGGATATATTGAAGTATATCTCCAAAAAATACGTAATGGATCAAGTCAATTCCTGAACTTGTATCAAGGGAAATAGAAACAAAAAAAACGGGAAAACCCATAAAATTTTACCTGATTTTCATATCGCGAAAAAAACTGACAAATATTTTCCTTGAGTTATCAAAATGATCCAAATATCAAAGCGAAAAATGTTCGTAAAATATAATGGTTTGAAGTGCTTACGACAGACAGACGGACGGAGCTACAGACAGACAAACAGACCTACAGATTTTTTCCTGGAAAACCGAATTATAGTAGTTCTAATAAAGTAGTGCATTAAAAATGAAAAAATAAATATTTTCCTCTTAAATTCAAATACAATATCGATTTAAATACGAGGATGTATTGATATTTAGTTAGCCTAGACCAGGTCCCTGCATAAACAAAATATTGCGTTACCATAGCAACGAACAATAACTTATTAGAAGTGTCAGTGTAAAGTTTGACGTCAAAAAAGTAAACCAGAGTTACGCAATAAATTAAAATAAAAAATATGTCCACCGAATTTGTGAAAATCGAAAAATTGGAGTATCGAGCCATCATCAAGTACCTGTTTTTAAAAGGGTCAAGAGGTAAGCAGATTTACGAAGATATGCTTAATACCCTTGGTGATCAATGTCCTTCGTATGCGAAGTTGAAAAATTGGACTGCAAGCTTCAAAAGAGGTAAATTTTTTATTGAAGATGATGACCGATCGGGAAGGCCAGTTTCTGTGTCAGTCCCCGAAAATATCGATGCAGTTCATGACATGATTTTAACAGACCGTCGAATTGGGCCAAAACGGATATCTGAAGCAATGAATATTTCGTACGAACGCGTTCATCATATTAGTTCACGTCAATTTGGACATGAGAAAAATTGCTGGAAAATGGATCCACAAATGTTTGAATGTTGACCAAAAGCGTGCAAGGCTAGTAGCATCGCGTTCAATCTGTGCTCGATTTGAAAACGATGTAGACTTCTTAAACCAAATTGTTACTATGGATGAGACTGGGGTACATTTCTACGATCCAGAAACAAAGCAACAATCGATGGAATAGCGACACTCCGGTTCTCCAAGACCTAGAAGTTTCGTGTCCAAAAATCTGCTGGAAAAGTTCTTGCTTCAGTTTTTTGGGATTGCCATGGAGTAATCATGATTGATTTTTTGGATAAGGGTAGAACAATAACTGGAGATTACTATTCGACATTACTGACCACTCTACGGGAAAAAATTGAAGAGAAAGACGCGGAAAGCTATCCAAAGGTGTTTTGTTTTTGCAGGACAACGCGCCTGTACACAAATCTCATGTTGCCATGATTTAGGGTTTGAATTACTAGAACACTCCCCTTATTCACCAGATTTGGCTCCGTCCGACTATCATCTCTATCATAGTATCATCTCTATCAACGTATTGAACTACCTATATTGATGAAATATAATAGATGTATTTGCTTCTATTGATAGCCAGCAAATATAAAAATCACGGAAACTTATTTCCGAGTTGAACACGCATTGGAAAAAAACCGTCGCTTCCCTGATTCAAATTCTCCTATTTGAAATGAAAGCGTTCTATCAATCATTTCAACTTTTCTCAGATAGTTTGTTTCTCACGTTTCATTATTTGTGAAAAATCTTGGCCACAAGTAGACGATACGCGTGAACAAGTTCCTTCAACTCGTCTTGCAAATGGTAATGAGTTTCTTAATCAACAACTATGAAACTAGTCATAGTAGGAAACTGAATTTTTGGGACAGTGTTGAGGAGAGAATGATGAATATATTAAATAATAATAAAGGAATTTCACAGAGTAAATCGTGAATTAGAGGGTGATTTCTGAAACGTTGATATTTTGTCATTTTCATCATCGAAAATGTTCATGATCACCCTATATATCCCAACGAAATCATGTTTATACGGTATCAGCTATCTTCGGAGGATGGTAATTCACTTGAATATACAGAATATGTACGAAAGAACCGGCCATATATTTCAGCAATTTTTCAAATCACCCTGTAGGAAATGTATGAATTGTCATAAGTAATGGAATAAGAATAGTATATTGTATGCCAAATTAATTTTATCAATATTTTATTATTACATCGAATTTTCAGACATTACTAAAATGCTTAAATTTTTCACTGTGTACATAATGATATAATCTACACCATCTGATTGATATTTAGTAACTTGAAGGTACGTTGGATAAGAACAAAAAAAAATGCAGTTGGCACTTTCAAATCCTGAGAAAATAATTAAATAAAAATTACTGATTTTTAACTTGAACGCCCTGTATTTCAAAATCTATCTCTCTACTATCTCTATCTTTTCTCAACTGGTAAATTTTCATCCAACGAGGAGGTAATAAAAGCTGTTGAGGTCTGGTTTGCAGAGCAAGAAGAAACATTTTTTTTAAAGGTCTAGAGACTGTAATAAATGTATCCAATTAAGAGGAGAATATGTTGAGTAATAAAATATTTTGAGATTGAAATTTTGTTTGGTTCTATAGTAGGTTAAGAATTTTTCAATATATCCTCGTATATATTACCCCCATATAAAGATTCCATTTTCAAATACTCCAATATGCTATACACGTGCAATTTGCACTTAGTTCATGAAAATGTATGAGAAAATTCTAATGCCGTTTTACAAATATCTGTCGCACCAGCGAACACTCAAATATGATGGAATGTGAATGCAAAGCGTTGTTCTAGAATAAAAGCCTGATATATAGTTTCAATTCCAGTAACGACTGAAAGTACCTGTATGCTCATGAGAATGGAATATTTTTATGCATTCTCTGAAGCTATTCAATTCGAGAATTGAAAATGAATTAACAATATTTTATATCAATGAATTTTGGCACGCAGTTGTTTTTATCGTATTGCTGAAGATCCAAAAATATCAATTTCTTCCCACTAAGTAAATTGAAGTGCGGGTAATATTACTGTAATTCTAGTTTGTAATGTGTAATTTTGGAAATTTCCATTCAGTAAGGTTGCGAATATGTTACTGTATTGCACTTTTCGGCAGCTCAGTATTATTGACAAAGGTAACACTGCAACAGTAACATTACGGAAATATTCAGGAATCAAGTTGCCACTAGGTTTGATCCGTAATATTACAAATTTTTTCGTAAGTAATATTGCATAAAGTTTGTTGCTTCGAACATTTTTACATCACTGCAATGTTAACGAATGTATACAACATTGCAAAAGTAATATTACTAAAATATTTTTCATTCGTAGCAATAATCTTGAAGATAAAGTTAAAGATAATTTATTTACGTGGACAATACATTACAGCATCGTATAGAAAGTTGTTTCCCGACAAACATTTAATCCATAATATCATTTTCAATTATTGATATTTCGATGTTGTACTAAGTTATGCAGAATAAAGAATTAATAGTAATATTGCATTTTTCCAAGAATAAACTTGTGCAGGTGAGCTGAAATCTATGTATCTGCAATGGTAGGTAATGTTTCATGGGTTCGTATATTTTTTGTTTTCGACAGTTGGATTTGTTAGTTTCTCAATAATTTTCCTAGCCACATGTGCCCCAATTTCAGTGAAGAAGTTGTTGAAGTAGTCAGCCTTCTCTTCATCCAACTCAATTAGTTGTACATCATCTCCTGTGATATAATAGTCAGTCAATTTATGTTTAGTGTTGCTATTTGTTATATTAATTACGTTTTGCCAATTTTTCTTTCAGGATAATTTTTGGCCTCTTTGAAGGAGGTTAGTTGAAAAATTCTATAATTTTTGTATTCAACCTCCCTCTCAATTGTTTGATATCAGTTCATGTTGTGTCTAAGTGGAAGTCCATATGCTTTCCAGTTTGTTTACTTTAGAGGTTTCTTCTTTTACTTCTGTGCATTTTTCGAGGTGATTCAGAAGTTTATTTTTGAAAGCATTGTAGCTTATTCTGTGTCATTAGATTGGAAGGTAAATTCCTAATTTTCTCGATATGTTAATAGACAGGAGACATTACCCAATAAGAATGATATCTCTAATAAGTTGATTTTATTCTGTTGTTATATGGAACTACAGTATTCAATATCTCTCCTTATGTACATTGAAATGCCATCATTTTGGTCGAAGCGAAATTTATATTCAAAATTGGGAATTGAAACAATGTGGATATCGTTAATCAAGTATATTTCTGATAAAATAATTATATCGATGTAATGGATATCGATCAATTCCATGTATAAAAAAATCCTCTTTTTTCTCTGAACTCCTCATGTTCAGATGAAATGTATTGAAAAAATGTTCACTACTAAATTGTGCAACACTCTCTTCTAGTCTGTCAAAGACGTGGCTTTATTCCTCCTAGTCTTCAATGTTATTAAGGAAATCAAGTATGATAGTGCGTTCAATTCTTTCAGTGCAGCTCGGAAACAATCATGATAGTTTATTATATTGAAAAAGAAAAGAGAGTATCCCCTAGCAAAGAAGAACTAAGGAAAGCTGAGATACCTACATCATTTAAAATGATCTCAAATGAAACATGTTGAATGGAATAATTTTAAACATACTCAAGATTTATTTAATTCATATTTCTTTGAGGTCTACCAAGCACTTGATCTTTCTGCTTTTCCCAACTTCTTAAGCAAATTTTTGTCTATGCAATTTTTAAGCCAAACTCAGATTTTGCCTTCTGTCGAACATATGTTAGTTCCCTTTAATTTTCACCCACATTTGAGAATTTCAGATTTCCAGCCTAGGTTTGTTTTGGTTTTCGATACTTTTTCCGATTCTGTGAGCATCCACATCAGATCATTCGCAAATGCATGAAATTATGTAGATGGTTGCCTGGTCTAATATGTACAACAAGATCACTAATTGCAAATGAAGATATATGAGCAAAATGTCTCTGATAGTACGAGAAACGGTGTTGTTTCAAGGAAAACGAAATGAAATCTGAGAAGATAGAATGCTTGCTCCAGATATATTTCATACAACTAAAAATATTCCAAATGTAATGGAATGTTTCATGAATATTTTTGACAGTAAGCTCTACAGTAAGAAGTTAATTTTTAAAGATTGGGAAATTCGAATTTGGTGTTATTTTCGAAATTTTCCTGTCTAAAATATCACATAATCTCACGAAAAAATATATACGAATTATGAGAATTTGTAAGGATCTGCGTGGAAAGTCTGTAACATACACGTACGTAATTCCTGGCACATACACTTTTTGGAAGGATGTATGAGTATGTATAAGTAGGTGTAATTCATAAGCATACCTGAATACATGTCATACAGGTTTGTATCAGGCACTTTCAATCACAACGACATTACATGCCCATTCACAAAAAGCTTGTCAACGTATAAGAAATGTGTGGAAATTCACAATTACTAATCTTAATGGGTACCTTGTGGGTACCTTGTGGAAACAATGGAATCATGATGTGATGGTTTGGATCAGGAATTCCTTATATAAATTTATGCGATTTCTATAAGTTTTCATACAACTCGAACTCACTGAGAATTCACAAATGTCAATAAGAGAACAAGGATTAGAGTTTGTTTTAGGCAGTGGTGGTGCAAGGACGATTCAATGAGATTTTCCAGTTTCAATCACAATAATGTTTTTTCCTCATTCAAAATCAGGAGAACATATGTGTGGAAGTACACATAATTTCTTTCCGTATCTTATGAAAGAAGTAGGTTCAGGACTTGATGGTCCAATCTGTATTTGGAATTCCGAATTCAATTTTATGCAAATCCTATGATAATTCATCAGATCCAACAGTATAGGAACATTACGAAACCAACTGGAATATTCTAAACAAAATTTTTCTAATTGAAACAAATATTCGAATAGATTATCATTACATCAAGCCAGAATATTTCAAAAAGATCACAGCACACAAGTTAAATGAAATGCAACATTCCAGGAAAATTTTTCTAGAATATTTCTGAAATATTCGAATAGATTGTTTTTATCTATTACTAGTGATATTCAAAACATATCAGAAGAATCATGATGTACCCAAGGTTATCTTATCTACGCCTACAAATAATGATATATATATATATATATATATATATATATATATATATATATATATATATATATATATATATATATATATATATATATATAAATAAATAAGGATGGATTTAGCGAGGGGCAATATATGAAAATATAAGTAGAAAAGTTATTGGGTATAACCCTCAAAATGTTCTGCAACCGTAGACACGTGTTTCGAGCTTAAGCTCTCATCAGTACGGTAAAATCAAGTGCGAAGATGTACAACACTTGGATGTAAAAGTAGAAACAAAGGATGTCAACAACAGGAAGCCAACCACACATTTGTGGCTTCGGTTAGAAGACCTTGTGCTTACAAGGCAACAACTAACGTCGCTACGGAGGCAGCTATAGCTACCAGCGTGACAATCCTACCCAGGAAAATACAAATAAGGATGGATTTAGCGAGGGGCAATAAATGAAAATATAAGTAGAAAAGTTATTGGGTATAACCCTCAAAATGTTCTGCAACCGTAGACACGTGTTTCGAGCTTAAGCTCTCATCAGTACGGTAAAATCAAGTGCGAAGATGTACAACACTTGGATGTAAAAGTAGAAACAAAGGATGTCAACAACAGGAAGCCAACCACACATTTGTGGCTTCGGTTAGAAGACCTTGTGCTTACAAGGCAACATCTAACGTCGCTACGGAGGCAGCTATAGCTACCAGCGTGACAATCCTACCCAGGAAAATACAAATAAGGATGGATTTAGCGAGGGGCAATATATGAAAATATAAGTAGAAAAGTTATTGGGTATAACCCTCAAAATGTTCTGCAACCGTAGACACGTGTTTCGAGCTTAAGCTCTCATCAGTACGGTAAAATCAAGTGCGAAGATGTACAACACTTGGATGTAAAAGTAGTAACAAAGGATGTCAACAACAGGAAGCCAACCACACATTTGTGGCTTCGGTTAGAAGACCTTGTGCTTACAAGGCAACAACTAACGTCGCTACGGAGGCAGCTATAGCTACCAGCGTGACAATCCTACCCAGGAAAATACAAATAAGGATGGATTTAGCGAGGGGCAATATATGAAAATATAAGTAGAAAAGTTATTGGGTATAACCCTCAAAATGTTCTGCAACCGTAGACACGTGTTTCGAGCTTAAGCTCTCATCAGTACGGTAAAATCAAGTGCGAAGATGTACAACACTTGGATGTAAAAGTAGAAACAAAGGATGTCAACAACAGGAAGCCAACCACACATTTGTGGCTTCGGTTAGAAGACCTTGTGCTTACAAGGCAACAACTAACGTCGCTACGGAGGCAGCTATAGCTACCAGCGTGACAATCCTACCCAGGAAAATTCAAATAAGGATGGATTTAGCGAGGGGCAATATATGAAAATATAAGTAGAAAAGTTATTGGGTATAACCCTCAAAATGTTCTGCAACCGTAGACACGTGTTTCGAGCTTAAGCTCAAATCAGTACGGTAAAATCAAGTGCGAAGATGTACAACACTTGGATGTAAAAGTAGAAACAAAGGATGTCAACAACAGGAAGCCAACCACACATTTGTGGCTTCGGTTAGAAGACCTTGTGCTTACAAGGCAACAACTAACGTCGCTACGGAGGCAGCTATAGCTACCAGCGTGACAATCCTACCCAGGAAAATACAAATAAGGATGGATTTAGCGAGGGGCAATATATGAAAATATAAGTAGAAAAGTTATTGGGTATAACCCTCAAAATGTTCTGCAACCGTAGACACGTGTTTCGAGCTTAAGCTCTCATCAGTACGGTAAAATCAAGTGCGAAGATGTACAACACTTGGATGTAAAAGTAGAAACAAAGGATGTCAATAACAGGAAGCCAACTCGAAAATAGAGTATATTTCGTTTTAATTCCGAGAGCTCTAACCTTTGACAGCTGTTTCGTGCTAACGCACTCATCAGAAAGGATTCCTTGGTTCGTGTCAAATTAAGTTTCAACTAGTGACTGTAGATGTCATGAATAACTTCCTGTTATATTCTGTCTTGCCTCACGGTATTAATTCTTGAGTGGATTCGTTTTGATTTCGAGAGCTCCATAAATCCTTTCTGATGAGTGCGTTAGCACGAAACAGCTGTCAAAGGTAAGAGCTCTCGGAATTAAAACGAAATATACTCTATTTTCACTTATATATATATATATATATATATTCCAAAATGACTTCAATTGCAAATGATCAATTTTTTTTAGGTGATAATCGGATCATCGAGAATGAATTTATTTACTTATTTCCCTCGTATGTCAAACACGTATTCACTAATAAACAGTTTTCGTTTCTTTTCGAATGAACTGCATGATTCTTTCACAAGTCGTGAGCTCTGAATTTCTGAATGTATGAAATGAATGAATCTCTAACCGGCTACTCGAAAAGCTTCTTCCTCTACTCGGAAGATGGTGCGGCCTAGACCACGTTTCTTAGGGCGGGATAAGAGTAGGCAAATAGCCAGCCACGATAGGATGAGAGTTGTGATAAAAAGGACGAGGAACAGATGGTGTTGAAACAAAACTGTCTGCACAGATCTACCTCCTTTTCGTTTCTGTTAGAAATGAATGTGTATTACTGTAATTCGCACATTTTTTCTAAAATGAAAACGATTCAATTATTTTTGTATGTATGTGCAGATAAAATCATAAAATCCATTGAATTATTTATTCAATCTTCATATGGAATGAATCTCGCAGAATATCAATTATTTTTTCAAATAATGAAGATAGAATCTCATACTGTCTCATTTATTTTCAAACTGCAGGACCTCATAGAAACATGTAGCATCCATTCCAGTAATCGGTGATAGAAATGGATAACTGTTATTTCTAAAAACATATTAGAAACTGGAGGAATATGTATCTGTAATGTCTTTTGAATACTGATGAATATCAAATTTGGCTCTAAACGGATTTTCGGTTTCACTATCCAATTCGGATCTCATAAATTCTCTTATTTATTTTTTTATCAGTCTCTATGAGACTGTTTTGGCAGGTTTGCGACACATGACAGCTAGAGGTATATTTTATGAACTCAAGACTTTACCAGCATGCATGGCATACTCCAAAAAAAAGATAAATTTGTACACTTTTATTACAAATTTGCTAACTAAATAATTAGCTAACTTCCAAGAAAACGTGCACCACACACCGTATTTTTGAAAAAATTGATACCATTGCTGATCAAAAGGCTGTTAGAATCACTTACAAGTCATTGACGTATTGAAAATTCCAAAATTTTGATCCCCAACGTTAATAATGAAGGGTATTTTAATTTTTATATTGAAAAACCAAAGTATTTGAAAAAGCGCAACTGTTCACAGTGGAAATATGTTCAGAGTTCTGAACATTGCAGTTATAAAAAGGTTTTGCATATCTTTGGACAGATGTCGCTACAAAGACTTGTATTGAAATACTACTTTGTCGACACACACAAATAATAATAGTCCATATTATCTGGAGGTTCAACAGGTTTTCTTACAGCGGAATAGTGCACCACTAAATTCACAAAATGCTCCACTGAATTTCTCTCCTCTACCCGTGCAGGCTATACTATGCTTTTGGATATACAACACTTTACGAGTGATTATGAGAAAGGGAAATGAAAAAATTTTTATCCATTTTTATATTTATTTCTGTCTGAGTGAGTATTTGGATGGATTATCTGGAGAATAAGAACCCGATTTCGAATGAGTATCAGCTCACTGAACATCTTCATGTGCAATTATGATTTTTCACGTAAGTGGCGCTGTATGTGAGGAACAACATCACATTCTCACTTGAAAAGAAAATAAATCCCTGTTTGAGAATTTTCAGAAACATCCGAGGTGTTCCATTTGAGTGGATTAATGGATAACCTTATGTTTATTGGCCATAAAACCTTTCCTCACTTCAGATTGATGGTATTACCTGACATGAATCATTACACGGTTATCCGCCCATAAATTTTAAAGGTCATTAAATCCGATCTCTTCCAGATTCACCAGTATTCACCACATTGGATTAGGAAGATGAGTTGCGATACATGCTCCGAGATTTTGAAACTGAGAATGAACGTCCTCTACAGGGTGAGTGGAAATGCATTAATAGATTATAGTGATATTTCTGCCTTCTTCCTGAATACATAGACTTGCTCATCGTCCTAATTATTCTACAGCCCCTACTATATCCCTTCTTCTCATTGACATACTCCCCTTAAGATCGTCAACATTACCGAAATCTTGTTGGCCATAAATCCGGTTTATGTGCCCCACAAAAAAGTATCAAGTACTGTAAGGTCAGGCGACCTTGCTGGCCATTTTACATGACCATTATTTCCAATCCACCTATCTGGGAATCTTTTCTCTAGGTATTCACATATTGCTTTGGTATAAGGTGGAGGGGCATTGTCATGTTGAAACCCATATTGAATTGAATTCGCGAGAGGTAAAATGTCAAGATAATCCTCAGAAGCGCCTACAGAGAAACTCCAAATAAATTTCTCCATTGAGTGTTCCATTAAAGAAATAAGGGCCAAGGATGTGATCTCCACAAATTCCAACTCATACGTTCAAACTGAACCGTTCCTGCTCTAAACTATCTGGGATTGTTCATACTCCAAATGTGCTTATTATTTTTATTGAACATATTTCAATCAGTGAAAGTACTCTCATCCGTCCAAATAACGTTTGAGAGAAATTGGGGAAAATAATGTTTGTTCATTAGCCAATTAGGTATAGTAAGTCAACCTCCGTCCAGAATCACCTGGTATAATTTTTTACAAAATGAATTTTGTAGCATTTTTTCTGAGCTCCCTCCGAACGCTTGTTTGTGGTGCACCTGTATTTGAGAAATTTCATGTGTTGAATCTGACGGATTCATATTTATCTAAAAAAACAGACAAGTTAAAAAAATTTGATGTTTTTTTAAAATTATGTAAAATTTGATTTGTGAAATTTGTTTTTACGAATCTCCCAGGTTTTCGGAGAAATCCCCCTCAAAAGCAGAGCTTGTGAAAGAATATTTTAATAAAAGAATAAAAGTTTACTATCGTATTTTGAATATTGTTTCTCGTATTTTCATCTCATCGATTTCCATATTTACTCCTCGGTTTTTTGTAACTACCATACTCGGTAAGGTTTCTATCTAATTTTTTGAATGGTGTTATTGCTTGTTGTATTCTTTCTAGGTATAGTTGAAGACACATTTCTTCAATTCTCCCAGTATAACTGTCTGATTTATGAAACAGTTTCATCATATCCCTTTTTTCTTAGTTTGGAAAAAACATTCTACGTTCATTATTAATTCGAATTGGTAATAGCGGACGTGACAGATAATAGCGTAAAAATGAATCAAATTATTTAACAAGTATTATTGACGGAGTCAGAGCCAATTTGAAAATTGTTCTCTGAATTTATAAAAACTTTTAAGGGAACTTCGTTCATCACATGGATGCGCAAATTTTCCCAATTCAACCTTCTTCGTATCTCTTATAGTTTCCGAAATCCCAATGGTTGTTCTCAAATTTGGATTACCCGGTATAATGCACCAACAAAAATTGTTTTTTTAGTTGATTATCTTCATAGTTTATTGTTGAAGGTTTGGAAAATCGGGAAATTGTATCAAAATCAAGTTGTAGATCAAGGTCACTGTTAAAAAACTTGAAAGAAGTTCGTAAGATTTTTGCCACATGTTTTCCACTTTAAGGAAATATATAGATGGATCCACGACATGGACTACTTAGTTAAAAAACTACGATGTATACTCTACAAATTCAAAAGAATCATAAACATGCTCAATCATAAACAGAAAATCATTCTTTATAAAAGTTTAGTGGAGTCCCATCTGAGCTATGGCATAATTGGTTGGGGTGGAGTATCCAGAACCTATCTACAACATCTTGAGGTTGTCCAAAAAAGATTCCTACGATGCATCCTGCAGAAAAGATATGACTACCCTAGCGACCTTCTTTACTCAGAATCTGAAATATTTGATCTCAGACTGCTATATTATATGAACAGTATCGTTGTACAA
The DNA here is from genome assembly GCA_944452925.2 of Chrysolina oricalcia. NCBI lineage: Eukaryota > Metazoa > Arthropoda > Insecta > Coleoptera > Chrysomelidae > Chrysolina > Chrysolina oricalcia. The sequence continues at coordinate 41,649,080 of OX101826.2, forward strand.
TATAAAAATAAAAATGAACTTATCACGTTTAGCCATCAATATGCTACTCGTCGAAATTACAGAATTGTCATATCACTAATGCACAAAACAGTTGACCAAAAAAAATACGCTTATCTAGGGCCAAAACTATATAGTCTCTTACCTGGTGAGTTAAGATGCGAATTGAACTTCAATAAGTTCAAGAGTCAAATAAAGTCAATTATTATCCATACTCCTCGAGCAGAAATAAATAGACAAATAGAGACCTAAACTGAATTACTACCCAAACATATTTTGTTACTTATAACTATATATTACATATTTATTTGTTTTTGTAAACTTGTACTTATTTTAACAGGTATAATTTAGTTATACACTGATTTTATTTTATTTTATTTTATTATGTTATATATTCTATATTAATTACTTACTATTCGTTTCATGTTAATTAGTTTGTACCTTTATCGCTTACAGGCAGATTATTTTGCCTCGTAAGATGTACCTTATTTATCTCTTTCCTCCTCCTCCTGCTGCCCTTATAATATGTTTCATAAACAATGTATCGGAAAAGAGACTGAATAAATTTTTGATTTTTTTTTTAATCTTCGGAGACTTGGGATATAGTTATTATAGGTCTTGTTCTTCGTTTGCATTCTATAATGCTGCAGAAAAACCAAATTCACCTTTAGGACAGCAAAACATATGCACTGCTCACGTCGAAACCAGAAACTGATTTAAATAAACACACCTGAAAAAGAGTACATTACTTGAATTCCAATGATCATTTACAAAAGTAACAGGTGGGAAATTCACTTTCAGCTCTCTTCCTCCCCATACTTTCTCAAATTCCCACCTGAAAAGCAAGCACCAGTTATTTTTAATATTCGAATAATTCACGTAGACCGTGAGCAAAATCGGTCGTGAAAGTGCCAATACTCCCTTGAAAGTGTTAATCCAACCGCAGCATTCACTTTCAATAACGTTCCCTTTTATTCTATCACAGGTAGCCAGGCGGGATGAAATTCAATTTGCTGAATTTCCTGTCTACTTTGAGGTAACTTCGTAGCAGAGAAGTCGCGAGAGTCCATTCTCCCCCAATTGCAAATAACCTAACTTGAGGAAAACAGAATTTATGTTCGATAAAGGAAATAATTTGTGGAAGTGTTTTATGCATCTACTGAGTATTTATGTTTTTATTTCGAGTTTTGGCATCGACTGCTATGGTTATTAGCCGTTTTACAATTATTTTATTGATACTTTTTACCTTTTTATTAACTCACAAATTTTGTAATCGATTTTGAACTAACTTCTTGATGAGATAGAGATTCGAAAGTCTAAACAAAGCTAATAGTCCGCGAGCCCACGTACAAAGTCTTCATCCCCCCCTGAAAAAAGAAAAGTCAGAAACTATTTTTTTTCTGATTGGTGAAGGGTTGTATGATTGTATAAAGATAAAAATGATGAGAAATATATTCTTTGAGTTTTAAATGAATGAAAAGGGTATTTTCCCCCATTTTTGGGCATTTTCGTTCAGTTCCACCATCAAAAAGAACGAATATTTTGGTGTTGTTTCATTTCAGTATCGAAGTCTAAAATTCACTTAGTTAAACAAATTTTTCATTTTTCTCCAAGATGTTTTCTTTTTTTTGCGAATAATTATACAAAAATATGTTGTTTAACGAAATGGGTTTCCTTGCTTTACTCCATTTGAATTGAGAACTATCCAGCTTTATCAAAGTCAACTAACAAAGGTTTGGTTCACCCGTCGACCAGTGAAAACTAATTATTACTTACAATTCTGGACTCAGAAATGAAACTGAATTTCTTTTAAATGACACGCCCCTCAGATTGCCCCTCCCACACGACTGGTAAGAAAAGGAGGGAGTATCATATAGCCAGTATGACATCTGGCACAGGGTCGGATAGGGAATGGGAAATAATAAAACTCATTTTGGTCGATCGAAACTATAGAATAGAATAGAATAGAACTTTATTAATCCATAAGAACCACATACATGGTGTTGGACAGGTCCAAGAGTTAAAAATTAGCATAGAATATTTTAACTTTTACAAATAATAGCTTTTTTCAACAACATGTGTTCATCACTTGGGGGACAATACTCCATAACATTTTTATATCAGGAAAAACCAAAAGGCGGCTCCAGAATGTTGGACGAGTTTCGTGATTTCTGATACCATTCAAAATTGGTATATAGAAGCTTTTGGGTTTGGGATGTCCTAATTTTTTTTGAAAATTCAACGTATCGGCTCCAAAAATTACAAAACTTTTCCGTCATTTTAAATTCACGAATATTATTAGAAATCATAAGGATCTCTTAACCCAAAAACCGATTTTGAATCGAATCGGAAATACCTAATCACAAAACTCGTACGCAATCTTGAATTCATCAATTTTGACGAAAGATTCATAATCCCGAGCCAGAAAATCGTATGCACAGACAAATTTTGAATCGAATCGGACCATAATCACAAATCTCGTCCGCCATCTTTAAATTAATAATTTTAACGAAAGATTCATAATCTAGGACCCCGTAAACCTGCACATACCCATTTTGTATCGAATCAGACACCAAATCACAAATCTCACTTTTTTGTTTCTTCTTTAAAAACATTTATAATGGTGTACCTACCTGCTACTGAAATTATTAACAGTGAACACCTCAAATATCAAATGATTCGGATGTCTGCAAGTGAAAATTTTGTTCAATTATTCCATTACATACCTATATTTTTATCATACAGGTCAAATTAGTATGAAACGTGTAACAAGTAGGTATCCCATAATAGTATATTCTGTAACAAGGTTAGAATGAAAATTCGATGCGAGTGGAAAGTTCCGAGCGCGAGCCGAAGGCGAGCGTGAGGAACCACGAGCATCACGAATTTTCATTCTAACCGAGTAGCAGACTATACTTTTTCCACGATCAAAGATAGGAAACGTGACAGCAATAATTTTGACACTTACTTAAATTTTGCCACTACGATGACAATCAACTGCGTCAAGGCTAATGTTATTATTGCTAACCAGTGTGAGAATATTATTCTATCACAAGAGAGAGAATGTAAATACATTTAAATTGCATGGGGGCAGAGGTGTTGCAGAATATTTCTTCAATCTCAAGAGAGAGAATTCCAGCATTTTGTAATCAAATTTGATTTAAGAATTGGCAAATTTCGTGATGATCGTGGAGAAAAGTAATTCTGGTCAAATACATTCTAAAAAATAATAGAATAGACTGTTTACGTCAGCGTTGTATATTTATTTTGTGCTGCATGCATGTAATGTTTTATTTGACATTAACCGTTTATCTGATATTTCTGACGTCATTATAAATTTCTTTTTGAGCTATACTTCTTAAAATTTACATTCAACATTTCCGAGATAGTTCAAATAGATTTTGCTAAAATATTTTTTCAATTCTTGAGACATTGTGTGGCTGGATTCCATTATATTTATTCATTTGAAATTTTCGTGCAAACCTTCAGATTACCACGAAAACAAACAGGTTTTAGTCTAGATTTGTGATTTGGAAGAACTAGCACCGCATTATCTAATTCGGACCTGTATCTTACGAGAATCGCCAAATTAGAATTGAGGCGGAGTTTGTATTTTATTCCATCGAGAGAACACGCACTGCCATCTAGTGATATACGTTTCTTATTCAGGGTGCTGAAGACCGTTAAGTGACAACCAGCAATTTGTAAATTTATATACTGTTATATACTGTCGAGTCCGATAAGATTTCGCAGAGAGAAAACAGTAACAGTGGTAAGTTTTCCTTTGGCTTCCTGAAAAATTGTCAATTTCGCATTTTTATGTAAGGTAATGACCAGCATTTAGTTTTTGAATTAAAGTGAAAGATATTTACTACGAGTAATATTAAAAAAATTATCCGTCAAAAATTCCTGTCATTGTAGATTGTCAGCCACTCTAAATAGACCAGGATCCCACGTCCATTTTCAAAAATGATCAATAACAGGCTGAATCTTCCTGAGTAGCTTGATTTTCCCGAGACGCCCAACTTTTTCCGCTATGGAAATTCTCGATAGTAGTAGCTAATAAACTGCGCATGCGTCAATCATGTCCATTTGGTGAGTGCAAAAATGTCATTGATAACAGTTAGTTTTTCAGATGAACCTCGAGATAATTCGATAAAGTTCTCGAAAAAACTTTAGCCTACAAAATGGATGGTAGGACTGAAGAGTACCCCACTCCCAACCTGTACCAATGACGTGGTCATAAGAAATCAGCAGTACCTAGCGGATTTTTTTTTACCGTTGCTTGCTTTTTATTTGTATAATTAAATGGTCACATTGTCCTAGGTGGGTTTTCCCAGTCCTACGTGCAAAAGCCGTAGTACAAACGGTACTCCATTATGTTCTTGTACAAACTTCGGATGGTGAATCTTTGACTAATTACAGAATGAAAAGTTCATATGAACATGTGTCCGCAAATGTTTCGTTTAGGAGATACAGGGTATTGAACTTGAAATGTTAAATTCAATTATTTTGAATAACTTTTTGGATAAAATTTGGTGAACGGGGTTTACTTGAGGTGAGGTGAGAACTCAGAGGGCGCTGCATACGCTCTCATAATTTATTTTAATTTTCCCTACCTTTTCTTACAGTGATATTTAGGGAACTTTTATATCTAAATCAAAAAGGTATGTTTATCCAACAACACTAGGGGCAACCGGTTTTGAGAGATTTGCATATTTCAGCATCGATGCAGGTTTTATGAGGTCACCTAGGCGCCAGATGAATTTGCTCATCACTTCACAAAATCTGAGACTATGTAGTGTTGCAGGTTTTTCCGGGTTTCCCTGCATCTGTGAAAGCGAATGCGCCATCATTTAAGTCGCCCCGGAGTGCAGATTTATTATGCCAATGTTTCTACTTTGTTATTGTTGTTTCCAATATGGTTTTAAAAATTATGAACACTAAGCAAATTTCCTGCTTTTTTCATAAACTTTTCACGTAAATTATGATATTTTTGAATCGAACACACAGTTATAAATTGAAAGTAACATTACGTTACGAATAAAAGTATATTAAATTTGCTAAACCACAATTCGTTATTTTGAATAATTTTTGTAGTTCTAGCGATACATTTCCGTTTTTTGTAGGACACTGTATTATTTAGGTAAAGAATACAGTAACCTTTCATGTGTAATCATTATCCTACAGTTACTAATACATTTTTTTACTATGGAATTGACAATTTCGGAACGTAGAACTGGGAACACCTACCATTCTGTTTGTAGGGCAATATGACCATTCAATTATACAAATATTAACTAAGCAACGGTAAAAAAATCTGCTAGGTTCTAATGATTCCTTATGTCGTCATTGGCACATGTTGGGAGTGGGGGACTCTTCAGTCCTACCATCCATCCATCCAAAAGTTTTTTTGATTACTTCATCGAATTATCTCTAGGTTCAACTGAAAAACCAACTGTTGTGAATGACTTTTTTGCACTCACCAAATCGACATGATTAACGCCTGCGCAGTTCATTAGCTACCACTATCGAGAATCGAGGAAAAAGTTGGGCGTCTCGAAAAAATGAAGCTACTCAGAAAGATTCAGCCTGTTATTGCTCATTTTTGAAAATAGGCGTGGGATCCTGGGACGCTCCAGAGATGTCGATTTGACGACAACAATGTTGGTCATTACCATTATTGTGGTTTCGACTTTTTTCATAAAAATGAAATATATAAGACAATGATTCCTTATATTTCGGACGTCCATCATCTTAATGGTTGAAAGATTTCTATCTCTTTCAAATTTTTCACAACGTTTCAATTGCTTGAATCCGCAATCGTCTTCTGGTAAATAATGACAAAATCAGATGCTACGCGACCATTTATAGGTCTATATTTAAAGTGTAATTACGGTGTAATTACTCGCGGTTTTGTGGCGCGCGTGGTTTCGCGCTTTTTCTCCCTCCAAAACGGTCCATGAGCGGTTTCCATACGTTTTTAATTTCCACGCTTGGTTGACTGAAGGCACTATTGGCTTCTGTATAGGTGGTTTCCATAAATTTCCGTTTGAACCAATGTTCCTCTCCATGAAGAACACTAGCTTCGTCCCAAAGAATTCGGTGGTGTTTTGTCCAGGCGTGGTCAGCAAAAACTGTATTTACAAAGTCCCATGTGAATGTGGAGATTCCTGTATCGAAGAGACCAAGAGGCCATTATCAGTAAGAATAGCCGAACACAAAAAGTGGTCTCAACGAGGGGAAACATCAAAATCGGGAATTGCTGACCACGCCTGGACAAAACACACCGAATTCTTTGGGACGAAGCTAGTGTTCTTCATAGAGAGGAACATTGGTTGAAACGGAAATTTATGGAAACCACCTATATAGAAGCCAATAGTGCCTTCAGTCAACAAAGCGTGGAAATTAAAAACGTATGGAAACAGCTCATGGACCGTTTTGGAGGGAGAAAAAGCGCGAAACCACGCGCGCCACAAAACCGCGAGTAATTACACCGTAAAAGCGCGAAACCACAAGACCGCGCGTAATTACACCGTGATTACACTTTAATTATAGACCTATAAAAAGTCGCGTATCATCTGATTTTGTCATTATTCACCAGAAGACTATTGCGGATTCAAGCAATTGAAACGTTGTGAAAAATTTGAAAGAGATAGAAATCTTTCAACCATTAAGATGATGGACGTCCGAAATATAAGTAATCAAGTTACTACATCGTCTAAAACATTCAAACAAATATAAGACAATGATATATTTGTACGACAAAAAAAATTGGTAAATTTTGTGAAAAATTGACAATAAAGAGATCAAAAAATTTCTTTTTTTGTTTTGCGACTAGATGATGTTCAACGTAACTTCCAAAGGGAAAACGAACCTACAGCAGAAATGTCTCAGTTACTAAGGAGGGCCTATTTCAAACATGAATTCATCGAACTTTTTTCATTGTTCCGTTATGTCAGGGAAAACCATTAACCATAAACCGTAAACCAATGAACCATTAAAAGAAAATACTACACAGATACCTATAATGTTTTTTTAATTTCTAACTTTGTAATGCTTTTATATCTATGTTTATTTATTCATAATAACTGACAGAAAATGCGAAAGAATAGTATAAGCAAACCTCGTAAACAAAGCAGTTTCTCTGAACTCATATAGCTTTCAGGTTTCTCGCCAGCTGCGCTAGCTCGTACTCAAAAGCTATACTACTTTAGTGAAACTTTGCTTTTATAAAGTTGTTCGATATACCATTTATAATGCATCTATGAGGATCGATGACATATCATTTTCATGGTTTTGATCGGAAGGAAAGGAATAAAACTATAGTATAGAATACATTTATTTATTTCATTTCTCAAACAAATATATAACAATTATATTACTTAGTACCAACATAATTCAAACTCCAAATGAATTCAGTGCAAGCACCAAAAGCAACAATCATATATATAATAACAGTAACAGCAGTTTCTGCCCTAGAAACATTACAAAAACTAAAACGAATTATATAATCCATTGGTCGCTTGAATGCTCAAGAAATCGATGTAACTTCATAAGTTACTGTACAAATTTATTTCTAGCAAAATTGGCATATCTATGACTACCAATACCAAAATGTTATTAAAATGTATCTTATCTAAATGGATACCCAGCGTCACAGTAAAATATGGACAATATGTTTCTATTACTATTATACCATGAAGTATACACAAGGAGATTATAGATTTCACGACTTCCACTTTGAGATCTCTAACATAGATATGTTCAGAATATTTAGTTCAAAGTTCATATGAGGATACCAGAAAGTCTTTTTTATGGTTAAAATATTATTAAAGATATGTTTTCGATAGTTTTTTCAACTGATATGCGGAAGTTTTCGTGAAAGAGAAGTAGATTTCTACAAATACTGAGAAATTCTTGAAAATCTCAGTTTTACATGTTGGTAACAAATGAGTTTTTTTTATAAATAAGAGTAGAAATGAACTGAGCAAATGGAAGTTTCTCAATAGGCAAGACTCAATGAAATACGATATCATAATGACGATACAAATGTTTGAGGAAAATGTTAATTCTTTGCGGTTGAGTCAAATTTGAAATGAAATTCTATATCAGTACCATGAAGTTTGTGGATAGGATAATCCTACCAAATAATAATTGATACTGACTAGAATTCACCAGTAGTTGCCAGCACATGGACATCATTGAACCTGCTGAATTCCCGAAAAACTAAGTTCTAGAAATTCATTGATATATCCCAAATTTAAGAAATGAATTCTGAAAATAATTATTGTTAGTTTCTTCTCAGTTCATTTCAACTTATGTCACTAATTCGTTGATTCACATTGATTTACTTTTCAGAATATTTTCAGCTTGAAGGTGAATAAAGTGGTGGAAACTAGAAACCATTCGGAATAATCCTAATCATGGTGAGCAATGATGGAATTCAAAGTTAAAATACATACAAGGTGTCAATTCGAAAACTCGTCACTAATATCTTCCTTTCAGTAAATAATATGAGAAATCGAAAAAATATGTAAATTTTATTTTCAAGGTACAGTTTCAGTGAATATTTATAGCCCTCGTAGTTCAACTTGGAAGGGGTAGATGTTACCCCTAGAATCTTAGGTGGAAAGGAGTGTCAAGAGGCAGATAATTTTGAAGGTAACTAAGTAATTGGAACTTGCGTGCACTGAGATAAATAGTTTTCAAGTTATTATTTGAACAAAACTTATTGTATTGAGTCTCCTTTTCGTGGAAATAGTTAGGAGATTTTAGGTATTGCCGTTTCAACCCTTTATCAGGGGCAACATTATCTATCAGCTCCAACAAATGTATATCAGAAAGTGATCTAATTGTGAAATGTACATGGTAGTTGAGTTGAGTTTCTGAAATGACTTCCTTTCTTGGTGTTTCTGCTAAAAAAACTTCCGTTTTCAAGCAAAAAACTTGTTCAGCAAATTTTAAAAATTTGATAGTATTGTAAATGCAGTTTTACTCCTTAGCCTGGATAACTTCAATGATTGTAAAAAAGTGTAAAAACAGATTATATTTATTCATCTAGAAATAATTTGAACGATTTTAATTTATAGAAAGGTAGGAAAGTGCGTAAGAATGGCGGCATTTTTGTTAAATAAATTATGTTTGTTGACAAAGTTTTACGAAACTGGTTAGGTGAAAAATGAAAAAAGAAATAACCTCTGAGTACTTAATGAAGAAGCCTAGATTTGGGTTTTGGGAACATTTGCTGCAGAGCCCACGAGCTTCTTACGATCGCAGTATCATAACACGCGAGATATGAAGTATGACGACTACTTTGTTTGAGTATTGGAGTTAGGGTTGGAATGAAATGCCAAACGCTCAGTTTACAAACCTCTAATAATCCGTATGATGGATACAGAAAAATCTGCACACTGATGGTGTGCAACAAATACCAATCAATACCAGTGATTATAAATAAAACTAATAATAATAGTGGAATATTGTCCGAAATACACTATTCAAAACAAACACAATAAAACCCTTGTTATTGATAATAACACTTATATTAGGGTAAATACCTTCATGAAGTACCCTTGTAAAACAATGAATTATAAAATCCAATAGAAATCTGGATTAAATAAGGCCAAGAAGAGGTTACGTATATTTGGAAAATAATATACTAAATGTGCTCTATCGGTGTGCTTCCCCACTGCTGTCCAAATCCAATACAATAAAATAAGTGTGAATAATTTTGATGTAGAAAATAATTTATGACAAGAGAGGTTCCGTAAATTTTGAATAATTTATATGTTGAAAAGTTGAACTGTAAGATGGCTATAGTTACACCAGTCTGCTCTCCTTCAGCGAAGTGGCTCAGGGTACCTGTGGTCTTGGTACAACTGGAAAGTCCAACACTTTCGCCCTCTCAGCAGCTACTAGCAACGTACTGATCCCTTCGCCCTCTTGTCAACAACCTAGGGATGGGTAACTCGGTTCGTTCACCACTGCAGACTACTTGTGAATGGTCCCTCCTGTCCCTCCAAGACTTTCAGTGTCCTGAGGTGGATGAAAAAGACTGCTTGACAAGTATAGATGGCACAATACAGGTAACTTTGTTCAACTTGAAAAATCCAACACCCTCGCCAGCTCAGACTACTGATGGATGGACCCTCTTGTCCCTCCAAGACTCCCAATGTCCTGAGGTTGATAGGACAGGTTGTTATACCCGTACAGAAGGTATAAATACGGGAAGCTTAGTTCAACTGGAAGGTCCACCAACTTCACCAGCTCAGACTACCGATAGATAGTTCCTCTTATCCCTCCAAGACTAGCAATGTCCTGAAGTGGATGGAATGGACTGTTAGATCAATAATACAGGGCCAGCCAAGAGCTTGGTACAACTTGAAGATCCAACACGTTCGTCTTCGTGGGTGGATTCTAACTAATCGTGATTTGTGGCATTACGGTTTACCAGGTGGAATGGAAGTATCACTCCAAAGAAAACAATGGAAGGCAGCAACAAAATTCTAATTACTTGGACTCGTGGCTTCCAAAATGGCGGTGTGTGACTTTAACGATAAATCCCCATTACAGGCACTCTCGGTGATATATCAAATACCAAAATGACTATGCTAGTTCACAAATATCACCGGAGATTATTAGACATGTAAAATCAATAAAATCTACGTTAACGTGATAAAATACTCAAAATTGATTACATGCGTCTGGTCACACAACTGCTTCAACATCGTAGTACACGGAAGAGGAAGTTCGATAAGATGGTTCTCTCCAAGAAACCAATACGACGCTATTTTCCAAAAAAACTATTTCCTTTTCCAGATAGTCAAAAGTCAGAAACATGAGAAGTATGTTCGTCTGTCTCAAATTACAAAGACTGTCTAATGTGATCTGTTCGTGCAGAACTGATGTTCAACAAATATTATTGGCAACGAATATTAAACAACATAGTAGTGTAATGGTTAGTAATAGTCAAAAGATATAGTAGGATCAAAATCAAATCAACTATAAGTTACCCAACGTGCGAATAATGTTTTGCAACCAACAAACCAATGTATGACGTCACTAAAGCGCAAGACAAATCAACTCAACTAAACGCCTACTTCACGAACAAAATCTCAAGTATTGAACTGAACTACTGACAAAAACAACTCGCTCAAATGTTCAATCAAACTACTGTCAGAAAATGATAACCTCACAGATCTCGTAGCAAGTAATTTTGAACGTTATTTCAAGATGAAAACATTATAAAGTGACGAAAAGATTTCAATTAAACAATAATAAGATGAAAACCAATATGATGAAATGATTAAAATGAAAAATGCCCAGAACACATACACAATCGAAGGTTCCAATAACAATAAACAGAAAGAGATTCAGTGGTCAAATTTATACCATACTATAGGCGAATGTTCATCAAAATAAAATGTTGAATCGATAGCAAGGTTTCAGGATCTTACACAATATAAGGTAAGAGAATAGTCTCATCTGCAAACCGATGTTAAAATTTGATTTTGAACCGTAACAATTGGAGAGTCAATTCAAGGATGCATCTCAGTGCAGGCAAGTTCTCATTACTTCTGTGAGTAGAGAAGTCAGGAGACCATTGGAAAGAGAATTGAAAGCTCTTCAAAATAATGTGCCACTTGATCCTCCTTCCCATTTAAGTTTTTGAGGGTAACATCTACCCCTCCTAGGGGGTTGAACCACGACGATTTTACATATTATCCACTGAACGGAAGATATTGGAAGGGGAAGTTTTAAAATTTACACCCTGTACATTTTTTATCTTGATTGAACCAACTACACACTTTCTCAGTATGTTACTTACCGAGTATATTCACCTATCTTACCATTCCTCACATTGCAGTATCCATAATAATAATGATAATAATAATAAAGGCTTTTATTGACAAGACATATTTTTGTTTTTACAAGATTTCTAGATATAGAATTGTGTCTCGTCAGATGGCAGAGTTCAAACTACTTGTTGATACAAGTGTTTGCTCTTCCACTCATAACTGATATCATTACTAAGGTAGCTGTGATGAAGTGATTTTCATTTCCATGACAAAAGAATAACGAGAAATGAATATTTTCCGAAACTACGCGAAAAAACAAAAGCTTTTCGAAATATCATACTGTGAGCTACTTTCAAAACTGTGTTTCTTACCGTTTCTCATATCCCCTTGGTGAATATCCTTATCTTGGACTTTGTATAGCTATTCACTGCAATTTATTGGTACTAAGTTGAATTAGAAAGAACTTCTGCACTTCAGGGAACAATAGAATAATATCTCAAAATTGAAAATATCTCAAAAACTTCCAGCCCCTTCTGAAAATTTTGCCAAATGAGTCTGCCTGATGAATAGTGTTCAACTTTGTCAATTGTTAACAGAAAATCCAGAAATGATGTCAGTGATCCGCGCTTATTGTTTTTAGCTGTTATAAGCAAAGCTTGGAAGAAAAATAACACCATTCCGACAAATTTGGTCTAAAAATTAAAATGTTACATGGAAGTAGAAAATTTTTGTTTGAAATTATCGAAATATTCTAAGAGTATTCTACTTTTTCAGATTTGAAGTAGTAGATTGTGAAAATCAATGGAATGATATTGCAAATATTCAATACAAAATATGTCATTCGAAACATTGGTACATATTTTCCACCACTCTTACAATAATTTAATTCTAGCTATTATACAATCAGTAGACAGTAAAATGCACTAATTACTATACAAAATAAGATAAATACATGGTGACCCAACTCGAATTTTTTTAATTTTTGACATTATCCTAAAACGGTTTGGGGTGTTAACTCTCTGCATAATAGTAATAACTACATAATTGAGGATGATTTGATTCACACAAATGTAGTAGTTATTTGATTAATCAACTCCATAGCTAACTAACACTTCCATGATAGATTCTGGAATTGTATTCCTATATTTCTTTTTTTTCTCTGGTGTTTTTTCATGAACTGCTATGGCATAAGCCATATTCCTATATTTAATTTCCATTTTGTATCAGCTAATGAGACAGTGAATCTATAACATATCAAACCTGTAGCAGTAACTCCCAAATTGTCCTAACTATCCAAGAAACGCTCGGTTACTTCGATTTTTATTTTTGGCAGCGGTTTTTCTCATGGCAAATGGTGGCCCAAATATAAGTTACGAATGCGTAGATTTCATACAGCCGTATGCATGGTCAATCACCAGCGACTCGCCAGAGTTTCGCCGTTCGCTACACAAGGATTATAATGCACAGTCGGGCTCCAAAAAAGCGACAACTACGTCACATTTTGCCGAAACGCTGGCGATGTACCACTTTTTTGGAGCTCGACTGTGCATTATAGTTCTTGTGTAGCGAGCGGCGAAATTCTGGCGAGTCGCTGGCGATTGACTATGCATACGGCTGTAAGTATTTCATATTAACCATGTCCTATACCCAAAATACAGTTATCAAAAAAATCACCATTGAATATGGAGTTAGAGGAAAAACCTCATGATTGGTTGAAATCGTATCTTCGAAATCGCACTCAAAGTGTTAAAATAAATCACAGAGTGGCAAATATTCAAAATCAATTCGAATCGACACCTAGGCCTCACTGAATTGGAGTACCCCAGGATACTGTTCTGGGGCCGGTGTTGTTGCCTGTAATTTTACCAGAAGCCTTTTCTTGTGTATATGATGACGACACAACACTGTTGTCCCGAGAAAGGAATGACTGTATTCTATAGGATACAATTCACTTCTCTCTTCATAGTCTCTATGGCTGGTTATCTAGCCATTACCTATTCCTCAACCCATGCAGAACTCAATATATGTATTTTCAAAACCTTCGTCGAAATAGTACGATAAAACTGGTATAAACAATATTGATTAGAAAAATCAAGCAGAGTTGAGGTTTTAGGTATATACAGGGTGGGTCACGGTCGATGGTACCTTAGACGTTTACGAAGAACGGGACAGGATCATTCTGAAAATTTGTTTTCTCAAATAGTTGCTCTTGGTCTATCGATCTAAAATATTTTCAGCAATGCAGCGTTGCCGCTTATACCAGAAAGTAGCAGCATCTTTGTTATTTCAATTGGGTCACCCTGTATATTACCGCATTTTTGAACTTGTCATTTTTTTCTGATTATTTCTGCCCTATCCTTTACTATACCTATCTCTAACGGTTTTTGAGATATTGGTTATTTTCCATATTTTTTATCCAAAACATAGCTCGAATTGAATGTTTATTTCTGCGGTATTTGGATTCTTAGGAAGTTGCAATTTTGTGTTTAGTTCATCAAGATCATGTACATTGATTCCGTATAGAGAAGTTTGCTCTGCGTTATACAGGGTCGTTCAAAATTCATGATGTTACTGCTACAAACAAAAAGGGTTGAAAGTGCGTTTTTTTAAATGGAACATCCCGTATATTATGGAATAACCTGAAAGATGACTAAATTTCCTTCGAATTGATAAATCATGTTCATTTACCTAAATAGCCAGAATTCCGAGATAATAGCAATTTTCACTTGTAATCTCCCAAGTGCTTGAATTATTGCCGGAAAATTTTCGAGATAAATTTACGGCAATTAATTCAAGCAAGAGTGGGATTCGGTAAGAAAATTTCACACCGAGAAATGAAATCATCCAACAATTCATAAGAAATGACTAACGATGGTTTCACCTTAACTATTTATAACTACTGACATATTGATATTTAAAATAATTAACAAAATTTTCATCAATAAATGTGTTTAAATTTGGAACAAAAAGATAAAAGAGTTATCGTGGATTGAACCATCGACCTAGCGACTCATAGGCCGCAATAATCGTGGAGAAAATATTTTCAGACACATTCCAAATATCTAGTAAAAGCATAATTATCTCCTTTCATATGAAAACTAGACCTCCATTTGTACATTGAAGCAAAACATAAACTTGTCACATGTCAAATGTCACATGTCACATGTCAAACATTTATTGATGAAAATTTTGTTAAGTATTTTACATCGTTAGTTATTTCTTATGAATTGTTGGATGATTTTCATTTCTCGTTGTGAAATTTTCTTACCGAATCCCCCTCGTGCTTGAATTAATTGCCGTAAATTTATCTCGTACATGAATTTTCAAAGAAATTCATGTACTCGAAAAATTTCCGGAAATAAAGCAAGCACTTGGGAGATTACAAGTGAAAATTGCTATTATCTCGGAATTCTGGCTATTTAGATATAAGAACATGATATATCAATTCGAAGGGAATTTAGTCATCTTTCAGGATATTTCATAATATATTGGATGTTCCATTTGAAAAAACGTACTTTCAACCCTTTTCGTATCTAGCAGTAAGATCATGAATTTTGAACAACCCTGTATAACGCAAAACAAACTTCTCTATATAGAATCAATGTACATGATCCTGATGAACAAAATACAAAATTGCAACTTCCTAAGAATTCAAATACCGCAGAAATAATCATTCAATTCAGTTGTGGATAAAAAATATGGAAAAACCGTTAGAGATAGGTATAGAGGAGTATAGAACAGAAATAATGAAAAAGGAATGACAAGTTCAAAAATGAGGTAATATACAGGGTAACCCATTTGAAATAACAAAGATGCTGCTACTTTCTGGTATAAGCGGCAACGCTGCATTGCTGAAAATATTTTAGATCGATAGACCAAGAGCAACTACTTGAGAAACCAAATTTTCAGAATTATCCTATGTCCCGTTCTCCGTAAACGCCTAAGGTACCATCAACCGTGACCCACCCTGTATATATATATTGATACTAACCTCATTCAGCACTCATTGTGTAAATCTCATGAAGAATCTGAATAGCAAGTTTCATAAAGTTGAAGTTTTGAGAAACAAGCATTATTGTTATTTTATTATGGTCAAATTCATTCCAGACTGATATATGGTATTTTAATGTGGGGTAACTGGTCTGCTACTGAAGAAATGTTCATAAATACAAAAAAAAGAAATCAAGAAACATTGGTATTGTATCTTCAAGGACTTCCTATCGGAAATTATTCAGATAATATAATATTCTCACAGTTTATGGTTCATTTATTGTTGCTCTAAAAATGAAATTTAGATCAAATTCATGAAAAATAAATCGTTACATCTTAACAATACAAGAATTAAAAAGGATTTTCAAATTCCAAGAAATCCTGCAGCATTCATTGCGCCAAAAATCCTACCAAATAATGGACCATAGCCTGTATGATATTTTAACCAGTGAATATAAACGTTTTAACAAGTTGAATCATTTAGTTATGTTAGACATAAGTCCTTGCAATATTGACCACTTCACTAATTATTTTAATTGACTCGTTTTGTTGTTTCTTTGAATGTTTTAATACTTGTCCCAAAACCTGTGGAAGTTCTTCTAAAATGGACCAATAAAATCTATTCATCTACAAATCTATCTACTTATCTATTTTTGATATATTAATATCTGAGACCGCTCAAAATTTATGCGATCTGAAAAGGGCCGATTTATTGAAAAAGCGGAGCACAAAGTGAATTTAATATTCAAACTGTTGACCATTATCTATTATCAACTTGTTTGTTGAGTATTTTGTGAATCATCCATATGTGTGTTTTTTTTTATTGTTGAATTGTAAACTGGAAAAAAGATGGTGCAGTTTACAAGCTGAAATCGAGTCTAAATCTCAAGAACTGAAAAAAATGTATTCCTACGTAGAATACAAGCTAACATTTATTAGAGGAGCGCCATCTGGATTTCAAGAAGAATAATTCTTCACTCATAAATAATAGTTATTTGGACGATATATTTAACTAAATGAAAGAATATTTTTCTCTTTTTACTGATCTTTTCGATACTTTTCTGGAGTCTGGAGCTTTCACGTTGGAGATGTTACTTCGTAGGCTGATTTCCTAATGGAAAATGACAAAAAGTAGAATGCAATTTGAAAAAACAAACTGAGGTGTTGTTTGAAACAAACAATTGCGTTGTATAACTTTTGATTATCTGCGTTTATTTTCAAATGAAAGTCTTTGGTCACTTTCCAAAAAATATTTGTAAAATTCGAGTTGGCTCGCCCTGTACATAAGATAGAGCCGATGGCTTATGTACACTGCTGATGAATTTGCATACGTATTTGAACTGAGTTAGTAAAATAAGCAATAATCACTCGACTGATTTCAAATCGTGTGCTAGTTCATCAGCTTGATTACTACTCTATAATATAGTTATACAATGTTATTTTAAAGCTGGACCGCGATTTACAACTGTTGCCGTGACAACAGCTCCCAAAATACACAAATCAATATCTGAAAAACTAGTATTTTATATTTTATTTGTTGCACAGCAATCTTACAAACAACAGTGATATGGACTCAGAAGCGTATCTATTTCTAGTCTACAGGATATTCTGTACATAGTATGGGTGCAAAAAAGGGAGTGCGAAATTTCTCTTGGGTATGTTGAACAACTTTTGCGAGGAATTCAATGTGATAATCGAATTAGGAAACAAAAATATCTCTTTGCCACATTTTCTGATAATAACAAAACAATGGAGTATGCAATATAAATACATATTAATATGAGCGGGTCATTCTGTTTGATTGCATAAGAGTTAAAATATGACGAATATCATTTCCAATTTCATCAATATTGTTCGAAATCTTTATGAAATCTCCTCTATTAAAATAAAAACTAATCAGCATTACACAAAAAAATATGATGTTTCATCAGGAGTGTTACAGGGTGAATTTTTAATTTAATTTTATACTCACGCACAGAGAAAAAATTTTAAATTGCAAATATTTTTGAATATTTTCCAGTCTCTTTAAAAAGTTTTTTTTCTGAATGGCTTAACTATAGTAGAACATTTGTATTTTAATGATCATGACACTAAATTGATTAGTTTTTGCCAGAACCCTCGATTTTACATTGGTTCATATCTAATAGTTATATCAGAATTCCAAGACTATTGTAATGATATGGCAATTTAGAATCGTCACGTTTCCTGATTAAAATGAAGTTTCAATGATAATGCTGCACGAGCGTTTCACTTTGCACATAAACTTTGAACCTCATTAATTTGACGCACTATTTTCAAGTTTATGTGCAAAGTGAAACGCTCATGCACGATTATCATCGAAATTTGATTATAATCAGAGAACCAGAACGTTTCTAGATTACTATGTCACCACTATAGTCTTGGAATTCTGATATAACTTTTAGATACGAACCAATATATCAGCGAGGGTTCTAGCAAAAACCATGTTTATCAATGTAGTGCCATCTGGGGAGGCTAAAATGAGAAAATTCTGTTATTATCTTTAAAATCCAAACGTTCCACCACAGTCAAGCCATTCAGAAAAAAACTTTTGTAAAGAGACTGAAAAATATTTGCAATTTCAAATTTTTCCGATTCATTGCTTAAAACTGTATGTGACTATAAAATTAAATTCCTAGCAACTTTTTCCAATTATATTTTTCGATATCTTGTCATCTTACCGCACTTTTGGCCTCTTCATCGTATTTTTTCCAATTTGCCGCCATACTAATGGTCACGTGACATGTATCAAAATCTATTTTTAGTTTATCGGACATGCTAAAACTTTTCCCCAGAAATGTTTTCCAATAGTCTAACAATAAACCTTTTTCCTATATGGTACATACATTTTGGCGGTCACTGTATGTATATATTGATGATTTTTTTGAACTCCTTGACCCCAAATACATATAATTCGACACCAAGATCAAGTTTTTAGGTTGAGTGGTTCCCAAAGTACGAACAATCAAATATTTGCATCCGCCATTTTCCAAATTGGCGTCCAGAGAAGAATGTCCCACTCATACACAGTGACCACCGGCCGAAATATCATCTATATAACTTTATTATGAAATCTAGCAGAGTGGTTGCTGGTTACATTTCGGGGTGAGCCAAATTTGTAATTTTGCCCTTCTGCCTCTCCACTAATTCTATCCTGAATGAAAATAATGTTGAAGAGTTTCTGTCTGCATGTCTTTGGAAAACTACCCAGGAGTCGGGTTTTCATCCTCGTATCAGTTGATTTTTTAGCAATTATTGATTACCCTGTATTGTTTACATGCAGCTGTAGAAGCACAGATCCCGGAACGGTTTTTTTTTATTCTCTAGTTTGAATTGAAGTAGAGTTAAATGAAAAGTTTTCAGAAACAAATTTTCATAATATGCATCAAGCTCAATATGACAAATAGGGTTTTAACATGAGAGATATTGACGTTTCAAATTTCGACTGATCGGGCTATTTATAGAGTGAACCTATCCCTTCATAAATCCGTTTTTATTGCACGGCTATATATCGCCGGGATGAGTAATTCTCGCACCCATAACTGGGTTTTTTTATTGCTGATCAATTTGTGATTGATGAATCCAACCATAAATTTTTATTCTTTTCGTTTCGAAATCAAGGTTCAGGTGTGAATAAAAATGAATAATGCGGTATAGCAAACTGAGGCAACAACAGATTTATTTCAAAATCCAATTTGAGGCATAATGAAACGATGAATAAATTATAAAGGAGCCATCAATAAAATTTGTTATTTTGGCGGATGTTTTACTACTAATGGCGAAGGAACGGATGAATTGTTGGTTTTGGCGAATGAACCAATAAAAAATGTTACCGTAAAGATTGAAACGATAAGCAGAATATTTTCACTAAGCTGTTTGTAGAGATTGCAAATTGCATTTAGTTTGGTCGATCCAACTACTATTTCTTTATATTGTCAGCTGGACATTAATATTAATGATAAACTGTGCAAATGAATTTAACAAATTTTTCACATCTGGTCAGACTACCTTAAGAAATGGCAATACAAAAAAAGTAGATTATGACTACATTAATAGCACTATCCAAATCTCCAGTGCATCTCTATTCATTTGTCCTGTTGAGCAGTTTGAAATTAAGGAAGTAATAAAAAACATGAAAAATACCAATTCATCAGGCTGCGACGAAATATCAAATAGAATACTGAAAAAAATATGCGATGTAATTAGTGAACCACTTACTCATCTGATAAATTTATCGAATTCTCAAGGAATTTTTCAATCACAACTTAAAATATCCAATCTTATACCATTATACAAAAAGGCGACTCAGAACAACTTGCAAACTATAGCGCTATAACGTTGTGCTCAAGTTTCAGTAAAGTATTTGAGGCTATAATGAATAAGAAGGTTCTGAAATTCCTGACAGATAATGCTAGACTCTCAAATTGTCAACATGGTTTTTTAAAAAACAAGAGTACTGACACAGCGCTTTGTGAATTTATTGATGAGATAATTATAGCTTTGGATACGAAAAAAGTGGCACTAGGGTTATTTATTGACTTCTCCAAAGTATGTGACTGGGTAGATCATGAAATTCTTGTCCATAAATTGCGGAGATACGGTGTCAGGGGAATTGCTCTTCAATGGTTTGGCTCCTACGTATCAGCAAGTAAAATGTAATGGTTTTACTTCTGATTTGATATTAATAAATATGGGAGTTCCTCAGGGGTCCATTCTGGGACCAACATTATTTCTTATATATGTCAACGATCTCTTAGAACAAACGAGACAGCTTTCTACTCGACTTGTTGCTTATGCTGATGACACAAATTATTTGATCATAAACAGTAATATCGATGACGCCATAAATCAAGCGCAAAATGTTTACGGCAATATTTGTGAGTGGAGTATGATAAATAGTCTCTGCCTCAACAGCGATAAAACTGTAATAGTAGTTGTCAAAAATACTCAGACTCAGATGGAAACTCTTGAAAACATTGTCTTAAACAACACTGATATTTCGTGCTCTGATTCCACTAAGCTTTTAGGTCTTGCCCTGGAAAGTAATTTGAAATGCAACACTCACATTGATGCCTTGTCATCAAAACTAGCAAAAATGTGTTATACACTCTGCATAACTTCTCAACAATGTAGCAAAGGTATTGTTAAAAGTCTTTATTTTGGCTGTTTGCATTCGAATCTGAAATATGGTATAATGCACTGGGGAAATTCTACAGAAGCCTATCGAATATTCACTTCACAGAAAAGAGATATCCGTATTTTAAGTAAAATTGGACCAGTGAACTCATCTAAAGAACACTTCTAAACCCTGTCAATTTTAACAATGATTTCGGTACTATCGATTTTGCAGAAAGTTCTTAAAGATTTGTCGTTATACAGGTTATGATAAAAGGTGCACTTTACCCCAACATTTCTGAACACCCTGTGGAAAAATTTGACTACTGAATGATAGGTCTTCGTACGAGATTTTAAAGCCTGATCTTTCGTCAACAGTTCTTTTTTTGATTCATATCAATAACTGCATTCTTAAAGAAAAAACGCATTTTTAAAGAAAACCATGCGATTCGTAACCATAAAAAAATTTTATTAAAAAAATAACAGTGACAACAATGGTAATTATTTGGTATCAAAATCGAGTGTTTCCTCCCCGGGCTTAAATAACAGCTCTCCTTTCTGGCATAGACTGAATTAAACCAGCAACTGCGTCTTGGGGTATTTGCTCCCACTCGTTTACCAGCGCCTGTTCCAACGCAACCACAGTTTGAAATTCTCCATAGTTCTGCCTAAGCCTTCGTCCTAATTTGTCCCACATATGCTCTATGGGGTTGAGATCCGGACTCCTTGGCGGCCAGTCGAGTACTTGGATACCAACATCATTGAGGTATTGCCTAGTCATTCTGGCTATGTGCGGCCGAGCATTATCTTGCATTAGGAGAAAATTTTCTCCTATAAAGGGCATATAAGGGACTACATGTTGTTCCAAACACTCCCTGATGTATCTGTCAGCATTGAGGCTCCCTCCCCGTAGCGAAACAAGATCTGTGCGGGCTTCCAAGGAAATACCGCCCCATATCATCACTCCTCCACCACCAAATTGAACTCTAGGAGAGAAACAACATTGAGCATAGCGTTCTCCAGGCCTTCTCCACACTCTTTGACGACCATCAGGTGAATATCTCGTAAAACGAGACTCGTCTGTGAAAAGAACATTTCGCCAATCGTCCATATCCCAATCTGCATGAGTTCGAGAAAATTCCAAGCGCTGCCTTCGATGACCTGCATCCAATAGGGGACCTGTAGCAGGTACAAAAGATGATAGGTTTTGTTCCTTCAACCTTCGCCGTACTGTGTCAGGTGAAACTACGGTACCATGAACATCTTCCAATCTTCGAGCCAAAGCTGTAGCAGGAATTGTTCTTTCTCGAAGAACTTGGAGTCTCAAAAACCGATCTTCTACTGCGTTTGTTGATTTCCGTCTTCCCTGCCCAGGTCTTCTTAAGTACGAACCAGTTTCTCTGAATCTTTCTATCGCATCGGATATTGTACTGCGTGGAACAGCAAGTCTATCTGCGATATATCGAATGGCACGACCATCATCTTGTAAAGCTACAGCTTGCGCTACTTGTTCCGGTCTCATTTTTTTAAAACTTTCTCGTTAGCGGTATGCCTCCGAAACATAAATCACCAGGGACACAACCACCTTAACATACACTATAAAGCAAATAAATCTGTGAATAATTGTTGACTACTGCTTAGCAAAAATCTTTTTGACAAGCCATAAAAAATGCTTAACTGAAACTTGTCATAACAAGCAAAGCCAACTTAAAAAAATCGCTTGTTTATGGTTACGAATCGCATGGTTTTCTTTAAAAATGCGTTTTTTCTTTAAGAATGCAGTTAATGATATGAATCAAAAAAAGAACTGTTGACGAAAGATCAGGCTTTAAAATCTCGTACGAAGACCTATCATTCAGTAGTCAAATTTTTCCACAGGGTGTTCAGAAATGTTGGGGTAAAGTACACCTTTTATCATAACCTGTATAACGAATGAGTCAAAGTTAGAAGTCAAAATGAACGAAGATTTTGGAATTCCTGACGAAATTATTGAAAAAGCAAAGAAAGCAACTGAAAAATATTCCGTTTGTAATTTCTTTAATAAAAGTTATTGAATGAGTCGAATAAAAAATGATTTCTCTTCATGCCCGCGCGGGCCATAAAGTAAACTTTATGCCCGCACGGGGATAATTGGTAACTAAGCAATAAAAACACAATAATGGACTAGTATGATGTGGTAAAAGGGCGAAGTTCGGTTGAAGCGCCTAAGAGTTCAGTTGAAGCTCCATTAATAATAATGATAATGATAGCTTTCACTAGGTGGGGATCAGCGCAGTAGTTGAGCGTTTTCGTGGTAAACAAGAGGTCCTAGGTTCGGTTTCCAATCGGTGCGAGCTTTCTTCATTTTTAGATGTGAAAGTCTGAATGATTGAAGCTCGTATCGGCTGGGAATAATCATCCACGATTCACCGTTGCGTTAGTAATCAACAGTTCTGCTCCTAAGGTGGCGTATCGAATTAGTAACAAGGCCTTCCCAGAACACATGGCTAATGGTCATAATAGTCGATGCCATAACACCAGAGAAAAAAGTTGCTTCCACTGATACGTCCATAGAACGTAAAATAGTATAAAATTATAACATTATTCTCACCTATCAAGAAGCAGAGTTGGCATAGTGTTCTGACATCGTTTACATCGTTTTATCTCACATTTTACTATTCTGGAAGAGTCTGAACAGTATGTTGACTAGAAGAAACCGATGTTTTCAAACCAGATGAATGAAAACTGGTGGCTCTGTCTCGTGGTTAATTTTTATGACAAACTCAATGGTGAAAACCGCATGTCTATATCTATCATCGTTTCTGAATTACATCATGTTTTCTAAAATGTGCATTTTCAAAAAGTTACTGTTACTTTTTTCCTGTCAAAAATTCTCTGTTTCTAGAAAAACAGCTTCGAAGCACCTCTTACGCAGCATTCAATAGTGTTAGAAATTGATATTTTCAAATCATATATCAACAGTTGGAAAAAATATTTTTCAATTTAGACAACCTGTTTATTACTGCATATCTCAATAGAGCTTGAAATTGCCATTCTCAGAATGTAGCACACTTGATGTTATTCTAGAGTCATCTTTGAAATGCAGTACTTTTAGGTCTTTTTACGCATACTTTGGAGAAATCAGAAAGCGAGTGTTCACTAGTAGCTTTCAAACGTTGAGAATATTAGATTGCTGATCACTGCAGTAATTTTCAATTCAAATTCTTTATTTTCCTTAAAATGACAAAAACAGGTTTTGTATAAGAATAGTCACAAAAATGAAATCAAAGGACGAAACAATGTAAAGACTTAAAACAAGAGAAAAAGAAGAAAGTACAATGAAATTCACAAACACTTTAAAATCACTACTCAGTTTAGGCTAAAATATTCATTTAGTGTATAAAAACATTTATTCAATAAAAACAAATTCAAGGTCTTCTTGAAGTCCGTCAGTTTATTGACAGATTTTATATAACTTGGCAAATTATTGAATACACATGGGCCGTGGTGTTCGGCAGGTAGTGCGTTCGCCTCGCATGCGTGGGGTCGTGGGTACGATCCACCGATTCACCGGTCTTGTGCATGGCATCACACGTTAATAGGTGAGGGCTGCGTCTTCCCTAGCTCACACAAGTCTCTTGAAGACTTCCGAGGGTTGCGCGTAGGGGTGCAATCGGTTGAGGGAAATAACAATTTTAACAACAATAACAATTTTTTTAACAATTTTAACAATTTTTTAACATGAAATCTGGAGAATTTTGAGTTGTTTTGTACTTGGCAGCAGAAGTATGTTTAAATTCCGTTTTTCGGGGATCAATATTGTGAATATCTTCATTGAATTTGAAATCGCTTTTTTTGAGAAAAATATAGATAACTAACTCATATATGTATAGGCTGACAAGGGTTAAAATTTTATAAGTCGTAAAAAGAGCTTTGCATGAATATCGCTTTGGAGCATTGAATATATACTTTAAAATGGATTTTTATACAATAAAAACTTGTTTGCTAATGGTTGAGTTGCCCCACAAGCAAACACCATAACGCAACCTAGATTTAACCTGACCATAGTGAATGCTTTTCAGTTGATTCTTATCTAAAACTAATCGTAGATTATTGAACAAATATTTAACTGAGCTCAATTTGGAAATTATTGTTTCACAGTGTGAATTCCAGTTGAGATATTGATCTATACTCAATACTAAATATTTCACTCCACAGTTGGTACTGCGTAGACTTGTGTTATTAATATTCAATTCGAGGCCTCCAATTTTGCTTTAATTATGAAAATTATGAAAATAATTATGAAAACGTATCAGTTGACTTTTTGTGGTATTGAAAAATAAGTCATGCTCATTGAAATACGTGGACGTTGCATTCAAGAGATCCTCACATTGGTATTTGAGAGCTTCTGTATTTTCATGAGAAATCAGTAGTAATATGTCATCTGCATATGCAGTAAATAAAGAGTGTGATATTTCTTTATCTATATTGTTAATATACAGAAGGAACAAGACTGGCCCCAGAATAGAACCCAGGGGTACCCCAGACCGAACCTGACTCGTTTCTGAAGTAGTAGAGGTCGATGTTACACCATTGTGTTTGAATTTCGGAGACACACACTGATTTCTATTCTTGAGGAAAGTCTAGATCCAAGTGAGAGGTATTCCTCTGACACCGTAAGATTCCAGAATATGCAACAACTTCGAGTGATTCACGCAATCAAAGGCTCTACTCAAATCGCATAGAATTGCAGCAGGGTATTCGCCTTCATCCATGGAATCCATTAATTTTTTGAAGAAGGTTAGTAAGGATGTCTGAGTGGATTTTCCAGAACGGAAACCGTGTTGCATGGGAATCAAAATACTATATTTGTTAACAAAATTCATCAAGCGTTCTGAAAACGCATATTCCAAAATCTTCGAAATGCTCTGAGGAACAGTCACTGGCCTGAAGTTGTCCAAAGTATTCAATTTTTTTTTTCTAATTGGAATTAACTTTCCGAATTTCAAACCTGTTGGAAAAGTACCATCTATGAATGAAAGGTTAACTGAAAATGTCATTGGTTCAATGATGATGTTGAATACTTTTCTCAATATAAAAACAGGTATCTCATCCATACCAGCGAATCTCTTGTTTTTCATCCTCAAGTTTATCAAATTGAGTAATTCCATTTCACTGAAAGGCTGTGTAAACATACTGAAAAGATTCAAGTCTATAGGAACACAGCTATAGTTGTTTGTGTCATAGTTTTTAGGAATATTATCAATTAGTGTTTGGGGAGCTTTATAGAAATACTTGTTGGGTACTGCTGCAATCTCCGTAGAGTCCTCAGAACTCAGAACTCTTTGTTAAATAAAGCACATAACAATTAATACCAAGTATTTACTACTAATGAATGAAACTTCAACAATTATTATAATAATAAAGAACAAACGAATATTTCTTTGATGGTGTACGGAATGTCAACTCGGTTCTCCCACACACATGCGGCACCTTTTCTGAAAGTTTATTGCCGAATTAATTAGTTCAATGGGAGTGAGAGAAGCAAAACTTTGCATCACTGCCGCTTCCAATCCGTGTCTAGAGTAGGTTGGTTATTTGAAGAGAAATTCTTCCAACCTCCCCCAGAGATGAATGTCCATAGGCATTAGGTCCGGTAACCTTACCGGCCTTGGTTGGATACCCAATTATTGCCAAAATTTGCAACCAAAAAGTTCTCGACAATTTCAGTGTTGTGGGGCGAAGCCTCGTCTTGCTCGAAATATATTTTCATGAGCTCCACTGGCAGCAATTTAACAGCAAGAGGGCTCAATTTGTTAGCCTAAAATTTCTAAATGACTCTGAGATGTGAGAGTGCCATTATAAAAGGACGGGCCGATAATAAATCTACCTCTAAAAACGACTACCTACAGAATAAATCGAAATCTCCCTTGACTTCTCAACTCCATACTAGAATTAGGAGTTTGTTGTGCGAAAGTATGAGAATTGTAGAAGTCAAAAATGTTTACACAAGCTTCGTTTGTTAAAATACTATTTAACGAGAAATCACGCAATTGATTACAATTTTCCAGATACCACTGGCAAAAATCCACGCTGAGTTCAAAATCTCCTGGTCAGAGATCATGAATTATTCTGGATGA
Source organism: Chrysolina oricalcia (assembly GCA_944452925.2). NCBI lineage: Eukaryota > Metazoa > Arthropoda > Insecta > Coleoptera > Chrysomelidae > Chrysolina > Chrysolina oricalcia. The sequence goes on from OX101826.2 coordinate 41,676,120, forward strand.
CTTGAATCTATACTTTTTCAAAATTTGCCTAACGTTAGTTCATAATAGTTCTATTGATATTTTTAAATTTCACGTTGACGTTTTGTGATCAATTTCAACAGCTCCTGAAACGATCATTACTCCCAACTACCTCTCCCTATTTGATTCATATTAGTTGCGTCGCAATGTTGTGAAAATGTCTCCAGAAGGTTGTCTTGCCTCTGGATACCTCTAGTGGTACAAATTGCCTGCTGCCTCTGCATTTTTTCTGGTTTGTATAGAACAAACAATCGTATCTGATTTATCATAATCAGCATACTTCATTGCAAGTAAGTTTGGAAATTGAACAGAAACCACATATTGAAGAGCGAGCGTTTGTACTGCATGAATCAAAATTTGACAGCTATCAGAAGATATATTTGTATTATATTTCATCGCCGCGTCGTCCAAAGCCTACATGTTCAAAGTATGCGTTCCAAAGTCCATATTCAGAAACCTAAAAGCTCTTCATTCCCGATATGCCTCTAGCAAAACATCAAAAGTGCTACATTATTTTAATGTACATATGAACAAATCAAGTTGAAGGAAAGATTATTACAGAAACTCAAGGAATAATACCAACTGAAGACACGTTATCCTAGTTTCCTTTCTCTTTTTTTCTCTCCTTCAGTCCCTCTTTTTTCTTTCTTTCTGATGATAATTTTTCTCGATGTGTAAAGCGATTGATTCGTATTAACTATCCACAAAGCTTATATTTTATAACATTACAATTCTTACATTGCCTCATTTTATAAATGCTGTAGCAACATTCTCTGACCGGAATTTTTCAAATAGTTTGTTTTTATGTTGAAATTGATTTTCCTATTTCCTACGTTATCCACTATGCCTGGCACGAGTATGATTCTGAGTAATTGCCTTTCTACCAGATATTTACTGCGCTGGTCAATCAGGATACGTAATCAATCATGAATTTAATGACTCAATTTTTATATTCAGTTTTCTAGTTGTAGATTGATGATAGTTCATCATGCTACATAATCATTAGATGTAATTTTTGACATAAATTTCAATATACACATTGTAAATTTTGACCTGCATTAAAGACCGTCCTAATGGATTCATTCTATTTCTATCGGAAACTAATTTGTCATTCAATTAATATTTTTATGACAGGTGGCACTACTTTTGAAAATCCAGGATAGAAACAGCTTCAGAATTTTCTGGGTTGAATTGAAATAGTGTGATAGTTCACCAATATCAAACATCTATAACCATCAGGCTTAATACGATCAGGATTGCAACAATGAGATATAATAACATTTACCTTTATGACAGATATGGCTATACATAATGTATTCACATTCCTCCATAATTCTGCTTTTATCGCATGGCTCAGGATGAATAATTATCGCATCCATAACAGATTTTTTCATTTCCCATCAATTTGTTATGATCCACAAACATAAATTTTATGTCAAAATCAATGTTTAGGTATGAATGAAAATAAAAATTGTGGTATAGGAGATTGAAGCAATGACAAATTTATTTTAAAAACCAATAAATAGTAAATTGGATATGAATTCTTAAACTGTCAATAATATATAGATTTTGGCGGATGAAGAATTTCTATTATGGTGAAGGTGTGAGGATTCAATGTTTTGGCGAAGGCACTCACGGATAGACATCATACCTCATCGATTGGTTAATTTACTTGAATTCTTCACAATATATTGTACTTGTTTTGCTGATCAAATGTCTAGAGAAAACTATTGCTTTAGATTCAATAGTTTTGAGTATTTAGGGTGCTGAAGTTAACTTTCACTAAATTTCAAATTGCTATTGTGAACTTTTTAGAATATAAAAATCAAATCAACTATGCATAGACTGTTCATAATATGACCGATGAAAATCTACTACAGAATTGAATAATTCCTGTACACAGTCATGATATACAGGGTGAGTACGAAGATAACACATTTTCCTGATTACCGAAAAATTGATAAGTGGAATTTCATTTATATGAGCAGATGAAGTATCAGTCATTGACTGTAAGTCGTTGTTGGTATTAAGCTGAGCTTCTTGATGATTACTACGATAGAATGATATATCAATTTGGGTATCGTCTGCGTAATGACGTACTATAGAGGTGGAAGTCAGAAGTATCCACAATAAAAAGAAGTGGGCATAACATAGACCCCTGAGTTACACCTTTAGCCACCAGTAAAGACTTTGACAATTCACCGTTGACTGCTGCCATAGACATTGAAAAATTGGGTTATGTTACTTTTTACTTTTTTTTTTATTTTGAATGAACATTTATCTCTTTTGATCATGATTTTTTCATGTAAGAGGATGCAATTGTATATTTGAACAAAATTTTTAGTTCTGAACAACTTTTTTTTAAAAGAATTTTCGATATTTTCAAATATAAAGGTATTTTACTCCTGAGTAAAATTCATATTTTTTGTCACACCGCGTATACGAAAAATTTGATATCTGATTGATTGTATTTAAATTATAGAACATGTAGAACTTTTTATAGGGGATTACTTTTTTTCCTAAAATCAATAATAAAAAAGTTTTCCATCTGGTTCCAACTTAGTGAGACAAACTGTATAATACCAACAAGAACTGAAATGTTGGAAATATTCAAATTTGAAATCACAGCCAGGGTGGTTCACTCTTGATCAAAATTCTATTTTTTGTTCTCCCCTGTACACCGTTTGGAAATTTAGAATTTTGATAACTTGACTATAAATATTCCGTAATGCACCTATTTTTATGAAGAATAGAATTTTCTGACAAATCGATAATAAAAAGTTTCCAAGTGGTGCAAATTATTGAAACTCACTGTATATAGTCATTGTTGGAGTATCACTCTGTATTTGGACATGAGACATGTCAGGGGATTTTGATAGATATGGATAATGTCAAGAAATGATATTTTCTTATTTCTACAACGTTCTAATAATTGTACCATTCTTGGGTAATGTTGCTCGAAAGTTTCATCAAAAACCAAAATATCATCAACGACTTTTTCGATATTCTGTATATCTGAGAATGCTTCATCACCCCGTCTACAATATTCATCTCCAGAAGACACTAATCCCATGGGAGCCCTTAAAAAGTGATAGCGTCCCCAAGGAGTTAAAAATGTTGTTAGTTTTTGACTCTCATTATCCAAATTCAACTGCCAATATCCACTAGTCGCCTCTAATGAAGAAAAGAATTTTTAATTTTTATTCACACTGGAAACAGCCTCCCACGGTGATTTAAATGGATGAATGGGCCTTTTGACGAAACGATTCAGCATGTTAAAATCCACACAAATTCTCAATTTTCCATTTTGTTTCTGAAAAACCACTAGAGGACTGATGAAATCAGTGGGTTCATTTTCAACAGGCTTTATAATGCCCTTTCTCACCATTTCATCTAATTCCTTTTTTACTTCTTCTCTCCAAGCAAACGGAATTTTCCTTTGACACTATATACCATAGGGAATGAATGTTTCCTTCAAATATACAGTGACCGCCAAAAAGTATGTACCATATAGGAAAAATTTTTATCATTGGAGTATTGGAAAAAATATTCTGGGAAAAAGTTTGTGCATGTCCGATAACCTAAAAATCGATTTTGACACATGTCACGTGATCGCTAGAATGGCGGCAAAATGAAAAAAATTGTAATGCAAAGGCAAAAAAGGGGTAAGATGGCAAGATATCAAAAAAAAAATATTTGAAAAAGTCACTTAGAATTCAATTTTATACACACAAACGAAGTTTCAAGAGATAATTCAAAACAATTGAAAATAGCAATTTTTTAAAAATATTTTCCCATCTATTTAAAAACATTATTATTTTTTCTTATGAATAGCTTGACTATACTGAAACATTTGCATTTTAATGATAATGACAAAACTTTCTCATTTTCTCCACACCAGAAAAAATGGGAATTTGTCAGAACCCTTGTTGTTACATCGGTTCGTATCTAACAGTTATATCCGAATTCCACGACCATTGTGATGACACGACACTCCAAAAACATGGTAATTTCCAGATTATAATCAAGTTCCGATGTACATGAGCGTTTCACTTCGCACATAAACTTGAAAATAGTGCGTCAAATTAAAGATTCTTAAAGTTTATGTGCAAAGTAAAACGCTCATACAGCATTATTATTGAAACTTGATTGAAATCAGGAAACATGGTGTTTCTAGATTGCCATATCAACACAATAGTCTTGGAATTCTGATATAACTGTTAGATAAGAACCAATGTAACAGCGAGGGTTCTGGCAAAAACCAATTTTTTTAATTTAGTGCCCTCTGGTGTGGAGAAAATGAGAAAGTTTTGTCTTCATCATTAAAATGCAAATGTTTCAGTATAGTCAAGCTATTCATAGGAAAAAAAAATAATATTTTTAAATAGATGGGAAAATATTTTTAAAAAATTGCTATTTTCAATTTTTTTGAATTATCTCTTGAAACTTCGTTTTTGTGTATAAAATTGAATTCTAAGTGACTTTTTCAAATAATTTTTTTTGATATCTTGCCATCTCACCCCTTTTTTGCCTTTGCATTGCAATTTTTTTCATTTTGCCGCCATTCTAGCGATCACGTGACATGTGTCAAAATCGATTTTTAGTTTATCGGACATGCACAAACTTTTCCCCAGAATATTTTTTCCAATACTCCAATAATAAAAATTTTTCCCATATGGTACATACTTTTTGGCGGTCACTGTATATGAACTGATTCTCCAGTCATAGGCTTTACAGAAATTTCAGAATTGGATACATCGTGATATTTCCTCAACAAATCATGACGGATATTCTCAAGTTCTTCTCGTTCTGGAAATTTTGGATTTGCTACAATTTGTAAAATGTTCAAATTTTCTGGAAGTGGCTTAGGAAAATTACTGTGAATGATCCTTAATGCAACTAATACTTTTCTATCAAGAAGTAGTTCTTTCACACCAACACATATGAAAACAGTTGTATCAGTTTGTAATTTTTCTAACTGAATGATACATTGGACACTTCCGAGCACTTTTAGCTGGGAAGAACCTGCTGATTCCAACCTTAGCTGAGTAGGTTTCAATTTCGACTGTGGATATCTTATCTTCTCAAGAAACTTTTCTCCTGCTACTGTTACTTCTGCACCCGCGTCGGGTGTGGCCAGACAGATAGTGGAAATATTCCTTGCAAAACTCAATGATTGTATACAGACATATATTTGTCGCTGATATTCGTTGGTTTTATTTGCTCCAATTGAGGTGATTTTCAAACAACCGACCATTGAAATTTCATAATTTTCTTCGTTATTGTCAACAACAGAAATTGATTTTTTGAAACAAAATTCTGTGAAATGGCCTTTTCTATGGCATTTTTGACAAACTATATTTTTTGCTTTACATTCTTTCAAACTTTTATGCCATGCTTCATTACATCGGGGACACTTTCTCGAAGAATTCCTCAAGTTGGATTTCGTACGATTAATATTGCAAACTTGTGTTTGAGATCGTCTTTCTTCTAATACAGCTGCTTCTTCAGAGTGGCACAACTTGAAAATGTCATCAACTGTCGCAGAATCAGGAAGAATTCTGCATTTCTTTCTAACATCACCGTCAAACAGAGCTCCTATGATATGATCTGCTAAACATCTATCGGAGCAATGTTTGCAAGGACCTGTTAACTGAAACAGTTTTACTTTTTCACGATAGAAATACATAAATGGTTCTTCTGGTTCCTTTACAGCATCCTGCGTCGAAGATATGGAGGATTCGATTGGAAGTAGTCTTGATTCAATATCTTCACTTGAATCTCCTTCATTTAATATAATCTCCTAAGGCAGCAGTAAAAGCTATGAAATATTTAGTTTCAAAATGCATGGAAGCAGGTCAGTTAGATGAAGAGAAATTCTGTGCAGGATTATTAGAATGGAGAAATACCCCAGGAGCTAGTGGACATTCACCTGCTCAAATACTCTATGGACACCCAATGAGATCCTTGGTGCCAACCCATTTGAAATCTTTCAGACCAGAGTGTCAGAAAACTGCAAATGAGTGTGATATAAAAATGACCAGTTATTTTTATTACGAATATGTGAAATAAATACAATAAATAAATAAATAATCATCCTGTGAAAAAAAAAACAAATAACAGTCAATGGTGGAATTTTGTGTCCACCTGCTCGTAAAAGAGCACGTACGCATCGCCACTCACAAGGGTCCTCGATGATACCCGAGAAACACGAGAGTCATTGTATTCGTGCCGGAGTACGGATGTCTGCAGTAAGAGGTATAGTGGCCACTGTACATGGTGCCTCTGTGATTGAAGAACGCATATAGATTGTAGCGACAAGGAGAGACGTTGTCAGCGACGTAGTTGCTCAGATCTAATCCCACGAGCGGAAAGTCTATGATGGCGTTGAGTTTGTCTGGGGATCGTTCGGACGACATAAAACGTTTCTGATGAATAATCAACACCTTCGGAAACTTGTAAATTGACAAAGATTTTGTACATTTCCTACGCTTTTTACATTTCGAACAAGTCGGCTTTTCATCTCCGTCCAAAATCTCCTCACACGTAAAAGAGTCCATACACTGTGATAGCCTCATATGACCGGTGCTTTGCGTGAAGGGCAAGGACAAATATCATACTCAATTATGTAAAAGAACTGCCAGAGACTTGAGACCAATAGATATTGGCCACAAAGTGAGGTTACAAGATCCGAATACAAAAATGTGGGACCGAATTGGAATAGTCACAGAATTGGGACAACACCGTAATTACACAGTTAAGTTACCAAGTGGTAGGGTATTGGTAAGAAATAGAAGATTACTTCGGCCAATAGAAGCTAGAGAGGGAAGAGAGAAATGATGCGCGAAGGAGAGATGTTGGAGTATCACTCTGTATTTGGACATGAGACATGTCAGTGGATTTTGATAGAAATGAATAATGTCAAGAAATATTATTTTTAATTGAATAAATGAAGATTATTATATTCTTGAACATATCAGTCATGACCACCTTTTGATAGGCAACCCATTTTAGGCGTATTCGTCTATTTATGTAACTTCATAAAAAGTATTTTTCTTCCGGTTGACAGATAGGTGAAGGTCGACCTCTCTTCGTCTCTTGGACTAAATGCGTCTCATTGATTTGTTATTCTACATGGTTGCCAAAAAAATAATGCAAGCAACACGTCCAAAAACACCGTTCTGAACACCACAGATTGTTGGAAAACATTAATTTTCAATAATGAATGAACAAAAACATGTATTATTATTTGAAATATTTATGGTACAAAAATACCCAGAAATTTCCACAAAACAAGTGTTATTTACCCTGTTGGTAAGGAAATATTCAAACAATTTGCGATTTCTAGAGAACTGTCAACAACATATTTAATTTTGACATGTGAATAGGCAGCTATGTCACCAGCGCACCGTAAAACCCATTTTCGGTATTCTCAATGAGCATGTAAAAATATTGTTTTCAGATAGGTATAATGAAAAACTTTTTCCATATACAGGGTGTTTCTTAAGTACGTGTAGAAAATTCAGGAGCGTGTTGCTGACATCAAAATAAGAAGAAAAGTTCCTATAAACATATGTCCGCAAGTTATTCGTTTCTGAGATACAGAGTGTCAAAGTTGAATTCTTATTTTTATTTTATGTGAATAATTTCAAAATAATTTTGATATTTGGGTAAAGTTTGGTATCTAGGAATATTTATTATTTAGTTTGTGAAAAAAATATATTCTTGCGAGCAATTGTTTTCGAGTTATTGAGATTTGAATTAATCGATGCAAGTGATTTTGAATGACAAGATTTTCAAATTTAAAATAAATTCAATTAGAAATTAGTTTTTCACAATTAACATAAAATTTGATTTTGTCATTGAAAAAACATCCCTGATACCAAACTTTACTCGAATATCACAAATATTTTGGAATTTATTCACAAAAAACAAATATAAGAATTAAACTTTGACACTCTGTTTCTTAGAAACGAATAACTTGCGGACATGTGTTTATGGGAACTTTTTTTCTTATTTCGACATCAGCAACATGCTCCTAAAGTTTCTACACGTACTTAAGAAACACCCTGTATATTCAATACTTATTCATATATCATGTGATATGTTTTCTATTCTGAAATACACGACGCCGCCATTTCAAATCGAACCCACTGACAAGCAAAAATACCGTTCTTGTACGCTCGGCTGCATGTATGTGAATCATGACGGATATTTACACGTTTAAGTATGCAAAACGTTACCAAGAGTTGCCTCTTTTCGGAGAAAATTCACGAATGAAACGTGAGAAATCTCTTGAATTTGCTCTGCGGTCACGAACAAAACAAAAGTAAATTCTGAATGGAACGTAAAAAACGAGTGGAACGTGCATAAACAGCCATCGAATCGTTTCAACTGCGGAAGCCAGTGGATAGTGGAAGAGAATTTTCAGAGTTGAATTACCGCAATTTTGTCGGGCGAAAAATGTTTCAATTATGGATACGTTGAATAGCAAAAACACAAAAAGGAGAGTTTTTGTAATTGAAATTTTATAATTTGTAAACGATCCAGCGCATGGTGAATGAAAGCCATTGTAACTGTTCTGCGGCTTTTCATCAGAAAACCTCACTCTCGAGTTAATGAACAAATTTAATACTGGTAGTTTATACAATATTACAGAGTTGCGTGAATCATGAAATTTTGCGAAAAACGGACTGAATATTCAACAATTCATTTCAATTCATTCTATCATCAATCAACCAACATACATATACCATATTATGAAAGACTTTCGCGGCCATCGTCACTTACATGATGGTTCTTCGGGTTGTAAGGCCGACGTATGTTCTGAGAAGTTCTCGTCGTTTCGCAAACTCGAGTGGTTAGCATTTTCAAGAGTTATTTTACAAGTTTCTGCTTTCTTAAGTCGCTGTCAAATGCTTGACATTTGTTATACGTTGTCTCAATAAATACCCGTGATTTGACGTTCTTACATCTGATTGGTCCATAGCGTTAGCAGACATCATGGAATCGTTCGTACCGTTATTTTGTGGGTAGGGAGCTAATTGAGAATTTTTGAGAACTGGAAGCCAAACCTTGTTCAATTGTAGTCCTTCTTCGGTTCTGTTGAAGTTGCTGCCTATTTCCCAAGACTCTTCCGGGAAGCAATTGAAATCCAGAAACACCACAGCAACTTCAACAGAACCGAAGAAGGACTACAATTGAACAGGGTTAGGTTTCCAGTTCTCAAAAATTCTCAATTAGCTCCCTACCCACAAAATAACGGTACGAACGATTCTATGATGTCTGCTAACGCTATGGACCAATCAGATGTAAGAACGTCAAATCACAGGTATGTATTGAGGCAACGTATAACAAATGTCAAGCATTTGACAGCGACTTAAGAAAGCAGAAACTTGTAAAATAACTCTTGAAAATGCTAACCACTCGAGTTGGAGAAACGACGAGAACTTCTCAGAACATACGTCGGCCTTACAACCCGAAGAACCATCATGTAAATATACCATATTGTTCAAACAATCAAATTTTTTGTTGACACGGCGTTAAAAACGATAGGTGAGTGAATAAATGAAGGAATTAATGGAATAATTAATTGAATATTTGATTCAAAAATAAATTAATAAACGAAATGTTGTATACACATGTAGTCAAGTGTGTAAGTAATTTGTCATCTGAATTATAAAATTAAATTCTAATGTAATGAAACTAACTATACAGGATGTATCTTCATCAGTTACCGCGATGTATACAGGGTGTTCCAAATCAAGTCGGCACCATTGCTAACTCCGTTATTATTGAAGCTACGAATTCGGTTAAATAGGCAAACTAATAGCATTTTAAATGGCCTCGATGCTGAAAACAAAAAAAAAATGACAGTCGCATTTTCAGAATATTTCATAAAATGATATTTTTTTAAATATAACACCCTATATTTTTTCATGCAATTCGATTCGTTATAAGATTCTCAACAACAAAGCTCATATCACCTTTCTTCCTAAAGTGGAAAATGAGCGAAATATTTATTTCTTTCACTAGTACAAAAAATTTCTTTGTTTTGGCGAATAAAACCTCATGATTGTCCAAATACACAATTTTGGTACTTATACGAATGACAATATTTTGTTACTAATAGCAAAATAAGACAGTAAAAAGAAAAAATTGTGCTGAGATGTGAACTCGTGAAATCCGTGATAATCATGTCGCACCACTCAATTGACACCCCTGAGCTATTTGGTATTAATGTACAAAACGATAATTTCCATCTTGAAGCCATTCCTCTAGACGCATTTATTTTGTGAATCAAAATGTGTCTACTGAAATGATAACTTTGAAGCCGTTTCTGTACAGAACATATAATACTGGAGGGTCATATGAATGTGGTTGGAAAAAATGTGTTTGATCCGGTAAAACATGATTATTATGAGCAATCAAGTTGCCTTGAAACTTTGTTGAAATACTATTTGTCAAATATTCTCAAGTATATCATGACAATGTCATAAATCATTGTAACTATCAACTACTGTTCGAATATTTTTCGAAATGCTGTTTTCCCATCAAGGAAAATGTGATATGTTAGAATCCTACTTGGTTTGCCTGAAAAATAGTGTAAGAGCACTCCAACACTACAGCAATTCGTTCTCCGATCGTGAATTACCTAATCGGCATAGACCTGCTGTAGCCGTCATGAGCGCTGCGACACGCCTGCTATAGCAGGCATTTTTCGTTGTTGCAAACCGTTCCCAGCAGACCTGAAATACGAATTATCCATATGACAGCCTTTAACGTGTGTCCCAGTAGGAAAACGATATTTTGTTAATGGGTGATTGAAGACACTTTCCCAGAGTGATGGAAGGGATAGGCACTTCAAAATGCAGGTGTCTTCACGCTGTTCGCTGAGTCCACTCGCGAATTCAGTATTGTCTGGATAGGGAAGACGTGTACATGTGTATATGTTTTGTTTTGTTTTTGAGTTTTTCGTTCCATAATCAGAGTGCTTCAAACCACCATAATATTCTTCTGCTTGTAAGGTAATAGTTATGATGGATAGATTATTTTTAATGCTCAGTTGAAACTTTTTCTTGTAGCATCATATTATGTATCGAGATGAATTATTCTAGAGAGGAAGCACGCTTATTGAAATTGTATGATGAAGTTCAAACAGATGAAGAGCGTTTTAGTTTTGGAAGTAGCGATAATTATGATCCTAGAAAAGATATGCAGACTAACTCTTCCGAGTCGGAGTATGAAAACACTGATTCGGAAGATGCTCTTCCATTGAGCGTGGTGCGACATAGAACCTGTCTTGCCACTGCCTGCACTCCATTAAGGCCTGTTCTGCATTCACGGGCTCCTGACGATGAAACACGAACTCATCCAGGACCATCTCAAGACAGATTTTCTGACGACTCTGACTGGTGTAGTGATACAGTTGATATTGACGATTTTTCGGGGAGTAGTATAGTGGAGAAAATTTGTCTTGAAGAAAGTTCGAGTAATACACCATTTGGCGTATTTAGTCAATTGTGGGATAATGAAATCATACGCCTGTTAGTTGATTCTACTAACATATATGGACAGGTTTTAACTAGTACGGCACGACCTAAAACGCGTCACTCTAGGAGTATGATTTTCAAACCTGTCACAACTGAAGAAATGCACAAGTTTCTAGGATTATGTCTGCTTCAAGGCCAGTTGAAACCTCATAGTATTAGAAAACTATTCAGCTTTGATATTTTGAATTACCATCCGATTTTTTCATCGAGTATGAGTGGTCGGAGATTTGAGCAGATTCTACGCTGTTTCTGTGCCCACAATAAAAATGGGCCTCCAAGCACTGACAGATTGCACAAGATCATGAAACTTCTAAACATGTGCCTCCATAATTTTAGAATGGCTTATAAGCCTTCGAAGGCATCGTCTTTGGATGAATCTTTGCTTCTCTTTCGAGGACGTCTTTCCTTCAGGACTTATATGAAGAATTAGAAAACCAAATATGTATCATGTTCTACGAACTCTGTAACCCTGATGGTTATGTTCTGAATATAGAGATATATAAATGGCAGGGAGAGAAACCGCCAGATGAAAGTTTGACGAAAATTGAAGATATTGTCACAAGACTGCTTCAACCGTACATCAATCAAGGGCATCATATCTTCATGGATAATTACAACAGTGTGTCATTGGAAAAAAAACTCGTCAAGCTGAAGACACATGTAACGGGTACTCTTCGCAGTAATAGGAAGGGAAATCCTGTACTGGTTACGAAAAAGAAAATGCGAATTGGGGAAAAGGAAAACTCCACGTCTCAAAATGGAAGAATAGACGTGAGGTTATTGCTATAACAACTGCACATCATCCAGCTCTAGCTAACACCGAACATAGAAGAGGTTTTCCAAAGATAAAGCCAGTGGAAATAATAGACTACAATAAGTTCATGTCCGGTATTGATCGTTGCGATCAATTGGTCTCATACTATTCATCCCCTAGAAAAACGATTTTTTGGTACAAAAAGGTAATTTTTCATCTACTTGATATCGCAGTGTGGAATGCATATTTCTTATTCAAGCAAAAAAATAAAAGCACTCTCAGCTTCATCCAATTCAGAGATCAGCTAATCAAAGCACTGTTACAAATTGATGCAAGAATCAAAGATGGAAGATCTCTAATAAAGTTGCCGCCCGCCTTCACGCCAAATAGGAGTACGAATACTGTTTCTGGACAAGGTGTTGCTGCCCTAGACAATATGAGACATTTTCCAGAGGCTATCCCTGTTCCTACGAATTATTCAAGGAGAAGGTATTTCCTGCGTTGTAAGCAATGTTGCAAAGTTTCTAGAAGAAAAGAAACAAGTTATCGATGCCCGAGTTGCCCTGAGAAAGCCGCACTATGTGTTGAATGTTTTGAGCTGTGGCATTGAACCTAAGACTTCTGGACAATATTTTGTAAAAATTGTTTTCTAGTTTGAAAGTTGAAATTTACTTCTGCTACATTTTACTGGATTGATCTTTTAGTTAGAAATTAACAGTTTCCTTCTATTTTTTGTTAAATTTGTGACGGTTGTAGCAGGTCTGTCACACAAGACATATTTTTTTTGTGTCGTGGGACCGAACTGCTATAACCGTCGTCTGTTTTTTGTCAAAATATACGACACCAATATTTTTATTTTATACAATTCGTCACATTTGGACAAAAATAATCTCGATTCTGTAAAAAAAAAGGGTGACGATTTTTTGACGTCTTTCGAACTCCTACTGTCCACGAATGTGTTATTTTGTGAATCAAAATATGTCTGCTGAAATGAACTTTGAAGCCGATTTTGTACAGAACATATAATACTGGAGGGTCATATGAATGTGGTTGGAAAAAATTTGTTTGATCCGGTAAAACATGATTATTATGAGCAATCAAGTTGCCTTGAAACTTTGTTGAAATACTATTTGTCAAATATTCTCAAGTATATCATGACAATGTCATAAATTATTAACTGTCAATTACTGTTCGAATATTTTTCGAAATGCCGTTTTCCTATCAAGAAAAATTTGATATGTTAGAATCCTAGTTGGTTTGCCAGAAAAATAGTGTAAGAGCACTCCAACACTACAGCAATTCGTTCTCCGATCGTGAATTACCTAATCGGCATTTTTTGCTGTGCTTCATCGTCGATTCAGGAACAATGAAATAGTTTTTGAGAAGAGGAGAACTAAGAAACGTTTTGTAATATATGAAGATACTGAAATTGACGTTCTATCCTACTTTGAGGTATATCCAAATAATTCCATCAGAGATTTATCTAGAGAAATAGCTGTTCCACTGTCTGGTATTCAACGAATTCTGAAGAAACATAAGATTTCTCCTTATATGTTAAGGCCAGTGCAAACACTAGAACCTGATGATTCTGAGAGACGATTGGGGTTTTGTCGGTGGTTTAGGAATAAATGCAGATATAAGATCCAAACTTCTATAGACATATTATATGGAGCAGTGGGTCTAATTTTTCGAATCGTGGAAAGTATAATAGAAAGAATTTTCATTGTTGGAGTAGACATAATCCATTTCTAGTCCATCCCCACAATCCGCAAAGACGATTTAGTACTAATATTCGGTCCATTTTTCTACCATGGTTCTTTGAACGGACCCCGTTACATTAATTTATCAACAAGAGTGTTGGAAGAGTTTTTCGATGATCTTGATCTGGAGGCTCGTCAGATTATCTATTTTCAGCAGGATGGAGCACCAGCACATAATGTCAGTGGCGTAAAAAGAATGCTGCGAGGCTGTTTTGGAAATAGATGGATTGCTACAAATGGTCCTGTTAAGTGGCCCCCTCGTTCACCAGACATGACACCTAGATTTTTATTTTTGTGCATTTCTGAAAAATGAGGTGTACAAAATAATACATAATAATGTAGATGAACTGAAGAATTATATTGAAACCATAATCAATAGAATTGATGGCCGAACTGTGTTGAATGCCACACGTAGTGTCAATAGAAGGGCCCAAATTTGTGTTCAACGAGAAGGCGGTGTTTTTGAACATTTACTCGATATTTTATAACGCTTTATCAAATCGGTTTGATATAAATGTTTCCTATTAATAAAACTGTCTTATTTTCACCTTTACGAAAAAAAGTCAGATGAGATTTGTTGTTGAGAATATTATTACGAATCGAAATGCATGAAAAAATATAATTTTATGAAATATTCTGATAACGCGACTGTCATTTTTTTTTCGGCATCGAGAAGGCCATTAAAAATGCTACTAGTTTGCATATTTAACCGAATTCGTAGCATCAATAATAACGGAGTTGGCAATGGTGCAGGCTTAATTTGGAACACCCTGTATTAACGAGAACTGAGAGTAAATGATTCTGAAACGGTTAAAAAAACTGAGTCCAACTAAAATATTTTGGCACTTCCAGTTTCTCCTTGAATGCGTCATCTCCTTTATTTTCAGCTATAATATCCCAAGGACATTGATAACTAACGAAATAATTTTATCACAGTTTTCGAAAGCACGTTATTTGGTAACATCCCGACGCCGAAGGCGTCCGTGGAGGGTGACAGCCGGAAAAACTGTTGGCACTGAGATAGCCTGTAGCACGATCTAGGTAGCTCTCAATAGGTTCCAACGTGGGTAACTTGAAGAATGTTGTGTAAGATATCTGGATGAGATTCATCAAACTGAACGTCCAAGAGTGTTGGTCCTTATGCGATAGTGATGACACAAGTTTTTGAATTTCGTCTGCCTTCTCTCTTTTCGCTGCCACAACAGGCCAAGGCTTCACAACCCAAATGCAAGGCTTGCTTGAGGAAGTTGTGATAAAATTATGAATTATTTATCAATGTTCGAGGGATATTCGGTGAGAATTTTTTTTGCAATTCGAACAATAGTTATTTATGTATCAAATGCGTAAAGTAGGCGTTTATGGCCTGCGGCGTGGATGATGGCCCGATGGCGTTAGCTGAGGGCCATCACACGCCGAAGGCCTTAAACGCAATTTACGCACGTGATACATACAATATTTTATGCACTAGCGGTTTTATAGCGCGAATCACAAATACTGACTTGAATTGCAATGGTCTACACGTTTCATACGTTATGCATACAATAATTAAGGGTAACATAATATGAGGAATATGAAACTATAGTAGCTGAGTGCTATATTGGAGAATCTATTTCAAATAAATAGATCATCACCGGAAAAATAGCCAACGATTATGAACAAATGTTAGAAAGAGTATTGCTCTATTGAACCGAAATGATTCTAATTCGTGTTAGGAATTGCATGAAATGATGTGTGAGTATAGACAATTTGAGAATTTTGTCTACTTTACGGCCCGCCGGGCCATAATGCGCCCACGGGCGGTGAAGTGCCACTTTACGCTTGCTGAATCGGGCGGTAAAGTTAAAATTATTTATTGAACACACAGTTATTGAAAGAACAATTCGTATAATGATATTCCGTTGATCTTGCTGTATTCGCCTCGGTTACTGCATAGGTGTTTCCACGCATACTATTGATTATTTGGTTATGATGTTCCTGATCAATATTCAAATAAGGTTTTATGGAATTTCCATTATTGTGCCCAGTAATTTTCAACAATTGTTGTACTTGAACTCTTTGCTAGTTGACTGACTGCAGTTGCTCTATTAGAGTGATTGGTTATTTTCCTCTGTTTCGTATCCAAGCCAATTGCTTCAGCAGAAGATTTCGTCCATCCTTTGATTATATTTCTACCCAGAGGCATATTGTCGTACCAGTTATCGCTTTCTGTCGTCCAGTGACGATTTGGCCTTAAAAATAGTCTATTTGACTTGATATTTGTGCCTCGTTTTGATAATAATTTAATGAATAATCTGACAGGACAAGCATTGTTATCACTATTTTGAACTAACCATTTGCTAGAGACGCAGTTCTTTGAACCCCCTTGGCAGGTTTTACTGAAAATTGGATTATATTCTATCCTATTAGTTGTCCTTATCGATATGAAAATAATCAGCTAATCAAGCAGCACCTTCACCACCTCTCCAAGCCAATTCCACTGCTGCTATGTGATAAAATTTGCGTAGGAGTTCTATAGGGGTATTTTCATCCCAAAAGTTTATAATTTTACTCATTTCCGTTTAGTGCGATCTGTTTGTAAATTTCTTCGTGCTGCGTATCGTGCATTCCGCGCTTGTATGAATGCAACACTTTTAAAAGGGTCCAGCATGATAATATACTCCTTGTTATACTTTTCTAGTAATAATTTGCTTGTTATGTTCCATACAGTTTTAACAGTAGCCTCCTTAAACTCTGTGCTATCCTTTTTTCTCATATTAATCGCCCAATCCTTGAGTATTAACGCAAGTTCTTCGAGAGTACGATTTCCATCCAATTCATATTTTCTGGCGTCACAAAACTCCATAAATATTTTCCAAGTGTATTTTTTACTATTGACAGTATTTTTTGGTGTATTTTCTTCAATGATTTTGTCAATTGCCGCATCATTTTGAACACCAAAGCGAGGAAGTGACATTTTCGAAATAAATTGAATTACTGAAATGTCAATCACCTTTATTGTGTTGGTTGCTTAGCAATGTCATGACATAAGTGATAACTACCCGTGAAAACTATCTATGGGTAGTTATCAGTGTAATGATGGTTTCATTGGTTATTTCGACACACATGACTAGAAATAGACAAATTTGATAGGATAATTTTTTGAGCAAAAAATTTTCTATAGAACAGTCTGTATTTTACAAAACTGTCGGATTTCCATCATGATTATTTTCAAACTCATGTAGCATACCCTAAACTCAAAATAAATCGTTTTTGAGTTATTCGAAATTTTTTAAGTGAGAAATTCAGCCTTTCGGACACAAGCCATGTTTATGTAAATAACTAGTTTTACAGAAAAGCAGTAGCTGAATAATGAATTCTGAAAGTTCGACGGATCACTCACATCAATGCAGGTCACTGAATAATTTACAGAGTGGACAGAAAAGTTGGTGAAGAATGTGAATGAAAAACATTGAACATCTCAATTTATCAAAATGGAAAGCTGGAAAGCTGGAAAGCTGTGATGAAAATGAACATTAGTTCTTATCCACTTTTCCATACCCAAAACCCTTAATAATTTTGAATAGATTCCATATTCCTACATTCTACGTATTAACTGGAGGATTTTTTATTTTTCTAGTAAGCTGTGCATCTCTACCGACAAATGAAATAACGTTGTTTCTAGACTGGGAGATGGTGACGATTTTCTCGTTTATGCCTTTGAGACCATATGAAAATTCTGACAAAAATTATGAAAAATTTGAGCGGTCGCCGTGTGGTCTTCATTTAAAAAATTCAATTCCGGCACTTAACCTCACTTCGACATTTGCAAACATTCATGATGAAAACTTCCATTATTTCAATTGGCAGGAACGAGAAAATCGTCTAGAATTTAAAAAAAAAATAATTATAGGTTTACGCCATTGTTGCGTTGGTACCATTTGGCCACGTGCAACCCTTATGTCTATAATTTTGTCGCTGCTATTGTCTATCTCAACATGCCGAAGGTGCACATGGTAGCAGCGATAAATCGTCCCAAAACACATATATTTTTTAATAAAAATCGAATTTTTTATATGAAAGCCACGAGGCGACCTCTCAAAATTTTCATCATTCTTGTCATAATGTTCATATCTTTCACTGGTCTCGAAGGAATAAACGAGAAAATCGTCACCTGAAATCTGTCACCACTTCCCAGTCTATTCTGTCAATTTCATCATTTGAAAAGGGGCCAATATAGTTATAATAATAATTAACATGTTGGAGCGTGGCGCAGTGAGAGCGTCCGACACCGAATCAAAGTTCCAGAGTTCGAATCCTAGTCAGAGCTGGAAATTTTCAAATTAAATTCAACCGATTGAATCATTAAAATTTTGTGGCTTGACTGGGGTAAGTCCTAGACTATTCTCTGTTGCATTCCAATGCTGCTCCCAAGGTGGCGGATAGAGTTAGTAATAAGGCCTACCAAGAACACGTGGCTGATGACCATAGCAGGCGATGCCAAAGCAACAGAGAAAAAAAACGTCTTCATTTCTTCCAAATATCACATTTAATTTACTATTTCTGAGAGCAACAGCTTTCCAAAGAAAAGGGCAATTTATTTGGAGATGAGATATCTAATAAATTGTTCTTCTATTCAACTCTGATCGTACTGCGATACGGAAAAAATTGTGATGGTTAGCTGAAATTATCAATTATTCGCACATTTTCTGTATTTGATTTTTGACACTTCTGAGAATAAATTATCAGTATGAAAAATAAAATCAAGTTCTTCTTGCCGGAAAATAATGTATTTCTTGAGTTTGGTTTTGAAATTTTCGAATGAAAGTTTTTCAAATGATTTTGGTTGGAAGTTCATATCTGATATGTGAATAATGAACGTTTGAATAATTCAGTTCTGACTTTTGGAGGCGTTAGGGTACTTACTGAATTTTATCTTCAAATTGTGGATATCCGGTCGAAAATTTATTTTTTTTGTGTTGGTTTTAACTCAGAATAATTTTATGAAATAGATTTGCAGAATGAAGGAATCTTCTAATATCCATATTCAACCAACCGGCTGGTATCAATTTAGCAGAAATCTTCTGGGAATAGGTTAGGTTAGGTTAGGTTTGGTTTGAACGTGAGTTGGCCCGTATCAGGCCCACCACTGCGGCCAATGGCCTATTGTGGCTCACCCTATGATTATATATCTCCCAGTATATTCAATCTCTTGACGAAATTGAGGAATGTATTGGGAGAACAATTTACCAGGTTTTCTGGCCTTACTGTCGTATCGCCAAATATTGAGAATCTGGTTCTGGCCGCTGCAGGGCATGTACACAGAATTTGTTTAGCAGTTTCATCATCCTCCATGCATAGCCGGCACTCTGCATCTTGTGCAAGTCCAATTTTATGCATGTGATGTTTGAGTTTGCAGTGGCCGGTAAGCAAACCTACTATAACTCTGAGATGCGCTCTACTGAGTTCTAGCAGTTTGTCAGAGTCCTGTTTTTTCCTTGTACAAGCAATAAATGCTTTGGAATGGGCTAGGCCCAGTAGACTACGCCAGTACTCGAGTCTTTTATTGTCTGTCCAGGCTGTTATGACATTCTTGGCAGTGCTATATGCTAAACCGATTACCGGTTCTGGTCCAGTGAACGTTGTTTCGGCCCCCCCTTTTGCTAGGGCGGGTTTTCTTCTAGGCCTGTGTGACCTGCTTTCCAGACTAGCGCTTACCGTATAGAAGTCTCAAACAGGAATTTTGTACTTTTTGTATTTTGAAATAAACTTTTGTATTATGGCTCATGTTGGTTCGTTGAATCATTAGTGATTCATGACAAATGTAATAAAGTTTTCACAATAACTTGTGATATCAAGGTTAACCATAACCAACATCATCAGGTAATTATTATTCAACTTCACGAACTAGGGAACCTTCGGAAGGAGGATATTGAAACTGAAACGGTAGTGGACAACGGACAAAAATTCGATTACAGTATTCAGGTACTTCGTAGCTTCTCCAGAAGCATCTTTGAAAGATGCTTGTGGAAATTTTGGATTGAATAAAATGTCCATGCGGAGAATACTGACAAAACACAAATGGCATCCATATTGTCATCATAATTTAGTTCATGGTAAGGATTTGATAGAGGGGTAATCTCTGCGGAGATCATCATTATGAAAGAATCACGAAAACTGACAGAATACTGAGCAACGAGACAATCTACACCAAAAATGGGGTTTTCAACAGGCAAAACATTCACTAACAAAGCGATAGCCATCCTAATTTTATGTGGGTACGTTGTGAAACCGGAAGTGTTACAATAACGGAAATGTTTAAGTAGGATTATCAAAGTTTTCATCGTCGTTTTTACAAATTTTCAGAATCATGCTACTTCTTCCTTTCTTTATATATACCTCTTTATCTCATGGAGATACCATATACAGGGTTGCTGATATGTATGGAAACGGTCGATTATTTCCTAAAGTAAGATAGCTAGCGAAAAAATTTGGGATACAAAAGTTCTGGGGTTTTTCAAAATCCATCACATTAACAAAAAATTAACTATACAGGGACAGTCAAAAAGTCAGGACGAAACAAAGTTGCTTTTTCTCTAATGGGACACCCTGTATAATATTTCACAAATCAGTTTTTCTCAAAATTCTGAACAAAATTTATTCAGCACATCAATTCCTAAATTCAACAGTTTTCGAGATATCGAATTTTGAAAATATGTTTCTAATAAATGATACAAAAATTAGTCCATTAAATTCATAGTCCATCAAGTTACCTTTGAAAGTATCCAGCTCCATAACAACGCCGCGTCGTTCTCTTGTCTAACAGTGATGATCTTAACAACACATGTCAAAAATACATTTAGTGTAAATAATTTTCGCGCAAAAATGGCACGTTTATCTAATACTGAGCGTATTTTAATGATCATAGGATATGGTGATAGAAGACGAAGTTGTGACCAAGTAGTGGATATTTTTAATGAATTGCATCTCAATCGGGAACCCATTTCTAAATCAACAGTTTCAAAAACATGGCAGCGTTTTAATGAAACTAGAGGTGTCAAAGATCGACCAAAAAGTGGGTAAGCGTTACAAATGAAGAAAATTCTTTGAATGTCATGTTAGATGTGGTGGAAAATCCAATAAATTCAGTACAACAGAGAGCTTTGTATCATAACATGAGTCGATATTCCATTCAAAAAATTTGCAAACTGCAAAAATTCCATCCATATAAAATTAATTTGTTACAAGAATTGAGTGAAGACGATTTTGATTGTAAAATCGAGTTCTGTGAAGTTATTATGGATAAATTAAATGAAAATGTCAACTTTGTCAACCACATATTGTTTTCTGACGATTCTACATTTTGTTTAAACGGGCACGTAAATCAACACAACTGTTGGTATTGGTCAGACCAAAATCCACATTGGATTGAAGAAGTTCACACTCAAAGGCCACAAAAAGTAAATATCTGGTGTGGCATTATTGGTGGACACGTCATAGGACCTTATTTTATTAACGGAAATTTTACCGATATTTGAACGATATTTGTCACTTTCACAACAGCATATTATTCCAGAGCTTAGACGATTATTCTTGAATAATAACTATCCCAATTTGCTGGCAGAACAAATATGGTTTCAACAAGATGGGGCTCCTCCACATTTTGGACGTGTGGTACGGACGGGCATATCTAGATGAAACTTTTCCTGATGAATGGATTGGTCGCAGGGGAACAATTGAATGGCCAGCTAGGTCTCCCGATATGACCCCACTTGACTTTTTTTTATGAGGTCACATAAAATATGTAGTCTACAAAAATAGGCTGCCAAATATCGAAGAGTTGCAAGAAAGAATAAGGCATGAAATTTCTATCATTCCTCCTCACATGATTTTAGATTCACTACAAAATTTTGTTCAGCGAGTTCATTACTGTCAGGAGGTAAATGGTAAACACTTTGAGCACCTTATTAAATAGAAGTCCAAAGAAAAATTTGTTGTTTATTAAAACTTGTTTTCTCTATTTTTCTCCTGGCATAAATATTTTTTCATAAAATTTCGAAAATCCTAGACATTCATTAAAAAATACATTTTATCGTTTCATGCATTTTTATCAATCCTGAACAAATACGCTTCTTTTATTTTCTGTAAAAAAATTATAATTAAATTGTAATCATATCCACATACTCCACCTTGTGTGACTTTCATAATAAATATCCATTATTTCGTGCTTTTTCTTTAATAAATATGAGAGTAAAAACAAGTTATTTTCAAAATTCGATATCTCGAAAACGGTTGAGTTTAGGAAATGATTTGCTGTATCAATTTTGTTCAGAATTTCGAGCAAAATTGAAATATGGAATAATATACAGGGTGTCTCATTAGAGAAAAAGCAACTGTGTTTCGTCCTGTATACTTAATTTTTCGTTAATATGATGGATTTTAAAAAACCCTAGAACTTTTGAGATAATCGACCGTTGCCATACATATCAGCGACCCTGTATATTGGGCGTCCAGCAGGATGACACTCCACCTCATTACTTTCTTCCTGTCCGACTGCTTCAATGAAATATTTTTGTATGGATGGATTGGATGAAGCAGAAGAACTGAGTAGCCTTCGAGACCACCAGATTTGACTATTTTGATCTTCTTTGAGGCTAGCTCAAATATATTGTTTATGAAACACAACCTGCTGATATTGATGATTTCAAGAGGGGAATAACTGCTACATGCCAGTCAATTACATTTGACGTTTTCCGATATGGTAGAGAGCAGTTCGTTAATGGACTTTTCACTGTTTAGAAAATAATGGAAAACACTTTCTTTTGTTAGTGGGTACGTAGATCCTATTCGTAAAATTCTTCCTACCACCGAACATCCATTATCAAACTAGAAAACCACCAAATTAAAATCAAATCTCTAGGCAAGACTTTCATACTGTTCGGGGATTGCAAACCTAAAAAAAACAATCGTTATTTTTTACATAAAAAAAAAATTGTTAAAATAGTTATTTTACTAATCTTCGAGATGCTTGAGAGAACTAGGGGAGACGTAGCCCTCACTTTTTGACGTGTGATATCATGCATGAAACCGGTGACCATAAGTAACTCAATTTCAGTTTGGGAAGGATCAGCATATGTCATCTGATGACTGGGCTATAATTCATGGTTCTACGTATTTTGTGTTAGTTATAATAACATCTTCGAGAGGAATAATCCAATGGCGTAGCCAAGGAGGGAGGGCTTCGAAAGTTTAGATGATTTGGCAATTTGCCATTTTATAAAATAAAATTTATTATTTGGTATTAGACTTTTTATACTAGGAACCCCCCCCCCACCCCCGAAGAAAAATTTTGGCTACGCCACTGAGAAACACTGGGATGGATTTTGAATTCTAGTGGATTGGAGCTGTTTTTCAGTAATATCGGTTTGCCAGGAAACACCCAAAACCTTAATTGATCATTTTTCAAAATAATTGCTATATGTGGATCTCTAGTTGTTGGTGATACCACCACCTTTTTTTCTTCTTCCTCCTTTACCTTTACCAAGGAGAAGTAACAGATTCCTCTTCCCAAAGGTAAGGCATTTAGAGAACTCTATTTATTTCACATACCTTACAGTAACTTACTCGTTGCACTATTTGTCGAGATTGTATTAAAACCTATGAAATCTGATCTTTACCATGTTTGTATATGAAGTTCTAGTTTTTAGTTGACAAATTTTATACGTGTTAATGCATGTCTTTAGGAAATTAAATTATCATCATTATTATGACTACTCTCTTCCAAGGGGGTTGAGCTACCACAACTGCAAAAATAGTTTTCAGAAGTATCTTCCTTGAAAATTGAATTAATGATGATTTTTCAAATTCTGTAATTGACACTCTGCATGTTGAATATGAACGTAAATAACTGCTACCTATTACCATCCGATATTTCAGTATCTCAGAACCATTCCATTTGGAAAGTATAGGATATATTTTTACAACGAAAATTCATTCGACAATTACATTTCGACGCTATTAGCCTCAGCTCTAACAATCTGTCACGCTGAATCCGGCGTCAAAACAAGGAGAAGCGTAATACGACGTACATTTTGTAAACTGAGCTGCTGTTCATTAGATTACCTGATTTAGATTTCAGAAACAGTGACGGATGGAGAGTGGAAACAAATATTCACTTTCCACGAAAGGCTTTTTGCAAATATGGGGTTCTGAATGGGACTGATTAGGATGAAATTCAATCCATGTTTTCCCAGAACAATGAATGGAAAATGAGTTATCTCGTCGTAACACGAGGCAGAAGGTCATTAGTACCTAAGACTCGTTTTGTTTGATCCAGAGCAGTGTTTTTCAACGTGTGGGTCTTGAACCCCTGGGGGGTCACGAAGCCTCTATAGAGGGGTCGCAAGAGGTCGCAAAAACTACCTCAGTAAAAAAACAGTTATGTTTAAAAAGATAGATTTTTTAAGAAAATGTTAACTCAAGGATATAAACACTTGTATGTTAATACAAATTATCAAAAAATTACTTCTCCATGTTTTTCATTAACCAATTTCTCCCAACGTGAATCCGTTTTAGCTACATTGAGAATTGAATCGCTTTCCAAATTTGAGCGATTTCTTTGCTTATTCTTTGAGCCATGACCACTGATCAAAATGTCCACTCGCACACGTTCGAGGTGGCAAATGGAGTCAAACACTTCAAAGCCTCTGTTGTTAATTCTGGTTATTCTGTTTTTCTTTTTAACAAAAAGGTATCCAAATTGGTAGACTTGAATCCAAAGTGCAATACCCCATCGGCAGATAATTCCAGCAGTTTTTTTTTGAGCTTGGTTGCCATATTTGCGTCATTTACAGCTATTTAATAATAATAATAATAATAAAGGCTTTTATTGACAGGTGTGTAACAACAATTTGCACCGGTTGTCCTTAATAACAAACTCAGCTAAGTGGAGGATTAGCTTAAGGAACACCTTAAGGTAGAGATGGTTTGCACCGTTGACTCCTGGCCTGAACCTTACCTGAGTATTGGAAATGTTTGGCAACAGCGCAAAAATGATCACGTAACCAACAACGAGACGTTAAACAATGCAAAGTTTAAAAAAATATGCACATTGCGCTGTCAGTTCCGTCTAATTTGAAAGGATGACAGGAGTATGACAAGTAATTTGGAAAATTTGTCTCTACCGGGAAAACTAGCCACAATATCGCCAAGAGAGCTGCATGCACATTACTTAAAATGCGTAGTTTATTAGCTGCCTTAACCTGGCCTGACTTACCCCAGATAAACAGAAAAGTATCCATCTAAAATGTTTTCGGCATAAAGATGTGGTTGACAATTTTGGATGAATAAGAAAAATTGAAAAGACTCGCCATTCCATTCCTCTAGTACAAAGCAACAGAATATTTTTAAGTTTGTGAGTAATATAAATTAACAATATATCAATAGACATTTTGTATTAAGAAATAGGTACAGTGTAGAATCTGACAATTATTTTCCCACTTTCACATCATAGGAATAAATCAGCCTCAATCAGGTTCAGTATATAGAGAGCTGTAGGTTTGGTCACCCTAAATAGAGGGAAAAATACAATCACGCCAGCAAAATCCAGAAAAAGTGCTCGAAATACTTTGAATATCATGAAAATAGGAAAATATTTCGTGTAGGAAAAGTGAGGTTGAGTAGTTAAGTGGAACCTAAGCCTGGATAATCTGAGGCTTATCTTGACTGAGGCTTATGTTGACCTCAAATAGAGGTGCAAATCAAAATCGTAACGTAAGGTCCACTTAAGTCGAAAGGTAACCTTAAGTTGAACGGTGCAAATAGCTTTTATAGCTGCATTTCAAAATGGATTCAAGACCCACCTTGGCCCATTGTTCTCCGATGTTTCTTACACTGGAAAGTAATGATAACATTTTTTCTTTCAAATTTTCTAACACCATTTTCATACCAGGTATATATGTCCTGATGTTTACCTCACATCCGACTTTAAATAAAATACTGTCCACAAAAATCAATTGAAGGTGTTTTGATTTATGGACGATAACCACAAGCGATTTTTTTTTCTATCAATTGATGACGTATACGACGTCAAAAAATGTGGTAATTATTATTTAATTATCCAAATCCTACTTTTGCAAATGCTTAAAATTGTTGTATGGATTGAATATTTGTAACATAATAAAATACGAAGAAAACAGAGTTCTTTGGGAGATCGTTTAGTAACGAACAGTCGTTACCGACCGATGATGAACCCTTTACTCCCATAAACACCTACTAGCGTAGGCGTAGCGTAGGCGTGGCAAGAACCTGTCAGAAAACAACACTACACTCCTGCCTAAGATCACGACGGGTATTGAATAAAAAAAATAAAAAAAAGGTAGGGTGTCGGGAGTCGCGAAATAAGGTTTCATACTATGCGGGTCGTGTCATGAAAAATGTTGAAAAACACTTATCCAGAGGAATAAAGCAGCGGAATAATGGGTTTTCACAATTTTCTCATTAGGTTTGGTGATTGTTTTTTGAGATATCATTCAATTAATAAAGTATTTTTGATGTCGCTTCAATTTCTAAAGTGCATAGACACAAACAGATGTAGTAGAGTTTACATCTAGACCAAGAGTAACGTATGTCAAGTTGTTATTTCGAAAGTTATGGCAAATCAGGTACTAAATCTTGAATACCTATCGAACAAAAAATGTTGAGTCTGGCAGTCCATTGCGGCCGGGTTCTTCTCAAAAAGATTATTCCAATGGTGAGAAATGATATTTGATTGGATTGGATAACACATGTAATAATTTTATCCACAATCACCTTATAATTGAAGTTTTATCCACACTTATGAACCGTATAAAGTACCACTTTATCCACTAGTGGAATAATGAAATTACTTTATTTCACTAGTGGAATAATGAAAAATACAATCTTGAATATCAATCACATTTTACTTATTTTCACCAACTTCACAAATTTTTACAAATGGAGTCGATAAACAATCGAAAATACATAGCAACCATTCAACACCTCCCGATATTTTTGTATGTTATTTCAATGATTTTTGAGGAGGTGACAGCCGCTGTCAGAGCAAAACGTCAAATCATTTTGTGATGAAACATTTTCGCGATTCTGATTCAAAATGAATGTGATTGTGAATAAAACGTTGTATTGCATGCAATACAACAAAAATGTAAAAAATAGTAAAAAATAATAGCAGAATCAAACCAAATCAAATTGCACATTCAATATTAATATTAATAATTATTATTTTTTTGATATGTAGTCAATGATAAATATTTCTGTATGTTAACTTTTGGGTTTTTTCTGCACGCTAGTAGAAAAATTTTTATACCTAATACGTGCGTATAGTGACTTGTCTGCACGCGATTGCTGGACGAACTCCGTTAGCGCGTCGTTCGGCCATCTGCAATCGCGTGCAGAAAAGTATTACTTTCCGCACTTGTTAGGTAAACTACTATTTTGTATTTCGATAAATCATTGTAAAATGTCACTATTTAGCAATTTGCATAAAATTCCGTTACACAAATGTGTGGAATCATTTAAAAGTTATTGAAAAAAATCACTTTCTACTTGTCCTAAACCGATTCGTTTCAGTTACAAATCTTATCAACTTACCTGAAATTGAATGAAACAAAATTATGATTTCATTCTTATATTTGAAGTTCGTTATTCATAACAATTTCTACAGTGCAGTACAATTTTGGAGTAGGTACTTTCAATCAAGTGAATTTCCAAACCAACTCCAACTGAAACCATCAAAACCTGAATAGAAAAAATTTTAAAAGACATTTCATTATAACGTATACGGGAGTTTCGGAGAGACACCTCCCCAAGTAGCACATCTATATTGGTAGGATATTGATACAATATTGTGAACATATTGTCAAAATATTTTAAATGCAGTATTGGCGAGAAAAAAAAAATGTGAACATTCGGCGATATTGGTCCAATATTACTTACCGAAAGACCAGTGGATATTAATGACAAAAATACATGTGTCATCCAATTTGATCAAATATATTTTTTTGCCATTTCAATAATCTTTTTCAGAAGAACATAGCCACTATGGACTGCCAGACTCGACTTTTTTTGTTCAGTAGGTATACAAGATTTGGTACCAGGAATACGTTGCTCTATTCCGAATGTTGATTTTGTTAATGTGAATTTTTCCAAGAATAAATGTAGATTTGTGAATGATTGGCTGTTCGATTCCTCTCTTTCCTAAAACGGTTCTGTGAAGGATGAAGAAATAATGTATTCATAAATTTTCGAAATCAATAAATTTTAAAACATAGATCAGAAAAGAAAAGTTTGAATTTGTGTTTGAGTAAGATACTCAACTAAATCAATATCATCTGCAATGCAATAGAGTAAACTTTTTAAAAGTCATTCGGTATTCAAGATTGCATTCACATTTTTGTGGTAATTTTTGAAAAACCACAACTACTACTACTTTCTTTGAAGTAATTTTTTGTACAGAATTTCTAGGTATTTATTAATCACTTACTTCAGTCAGTTTGATATACAGATTGGGAAAACTGAATTCAATAGGATTTGTTCCTTTTTTTATCAATACCTCTGATAGAATACACTGCCAAATAGTAATCCACTAAAAAGTTGTTCATCAACCCAAATAATTTGGAATTATAAATAATTAGGTGTTTTTATATTTAAACTCCCTTCACGCTACAATGCGAAGTTGATAGTGCTAGTACAAGTGCTAATACAGTTAGTTCGTTTCATTGCGTCAACGTTTCGAATCATAATCTAGCAACAGCAAAGTGTGTAATACCAATGTGCTGAATATTTTACTGAAAAATTTGTACTCTTATGGTATACTATACGTAGTCGTTTTAGATGATTCCTCCTTGAATATCCGGTTTAAAAAAAAACATCATGATTTGATATTCCAGGTTTTCAGTATCTATTTTTGTGTTTTCGTTTTTAATCGCCTTGATTGTTTTGTTGAACAATCAAAGAGACAAAGTATATTTTACTGTACAATTGCCTTAAGGAAATTTTTAGTTCATAGATCACAGGTGTATGGGTAGAAGAAAAAAACGAAATTCAGCATCTTTGTTGAGGTACCGCGATATCATTTTCGCTTCTCGAGAGCAATAATAAAGTATTCGAAGTATATTAATAAAACCCGAATGAATGGAACGATACACATAGTAAATAAAAAAATTGAAACCGTTTCGAAATAAAAAATCCAGCAATCCAGACAGGATCATGCCTTTTCCATATGTCATTGTCCCTCTCAAAATCTATAACCATGTTGAATCCTCAGAACAGATTTTTGTGATATCATATTCCATTTTGAAAGCCCCTACAAATTCAAAGATTTGTATCAGTATAATGATCAGTACTGAAAGGTTGTAACATACAGCATTCTAAATAACCGTCAAAACAACAGTTATCAAAAAATGTTGATGTCAGTAGCGAATCAAGAAAGTAAAAGTATATCTTTTAACAAAGAACAGTTGTGAAAACGGATCTCAACTGGTTACCTCCGCCCAGAGAAGAAGTAGAAAATAACAGAATGGTGGTTGATGTCACCCATTTGGCCGATTTCATTCGACTCCATCTCGACTTTATCAAAAAAGATCTTATTATCTCCAAACCTGAGAGAAATAGAGTTTTTCGGAAACCATCCGGAAAGTGTTCACTTCCCGGACACGTTTTCTTTGGGAAAGTAGCACTTCCCCGGAAAGTGCTCGAATTTTAATATAAATAATAATATAAAACGAATTAGAATTTTTCTGTTGGTACCTATCATCTGTTCGAATTTCAATATATAATACAAATAAGAACTAAAATGTTCGAAATATTCAAATTTGGAATCAAAGCCAGGGTAGTTCACTCTTGATCAAAATTCTATTTTTGTTCCCCCGTCTACGCCGTTTCCAAACTTAGAATCTTGATAACTTGAATACAAGTATTCCGTAATGCACCAATTTTTATGAAGAATAAAATTTTCTGACAAATCGATATTATAAAAGTTTCCATAAGTGCAAATTTTTGAAACTCACTGTATATTTTAACATTCATGTGCTTTTTGTTTTCCCATCACTATATTTTCACAAAAAAAGTAGGTATTTCGAATATTTTTCAGGGTGATGTTTGCTTGACTTATGTAAATTCCATTTAATTTAAGCAAATTCAGTTGGTGTTTGTAATAGCTTCTATTCTTCTTTCTTTTATTTTCTTTTCTTCTTCGGAACTCTTAGAGTACTCTTTATCATCACGTCCAAATGAAATTAAATATATCACATTTTAATGCAAGATCATTGGTAGCAAATTTTCTGGAATTCAAAAATGAGGTTGTCAGTACAGATTGCGATATTGTAGGGGTTTCAGAAACCTGGCTGCATTCTGGCATATCGAGTGATACTGTAAATCTGCCTGGGTATACATTCGTTCATCAAAATCGGCCGTCCAGAGGCGGAGGTGTTGGTTTATATATTCGAAACAGTTTGAAATATGATTTTCTCTTCAGTGAGTGCAATGATTATATGGAATATATTTGGGTGAAATTATATTTCGAAAAGTATACGATAGCCATCGGTAGTCTGTATAGGCCTCCAAATTCTAGTACCATTGAATTTATGGATCGCATTGAGGATTTATTCTCGAATATGTACTCAAATTTCAACAATATCATTTGTGTTGGGGATTTCAACATAAATATGCTAGACATTACAACAAATGTAACCCAACAGTTCAATTCTGTTTTAAACTCATTCAATTTTTCCCAAGTTATTAATGAACCTACAAGGATGACAAATTCATCCATCACTCTCATTGATTTAATTATCACAAATTTTAGTTCTGAAGAATATCGCTCTAAAGTAGAAAATAGCCAGGTATCCGATCATAGCCGTATATGTTGTGAATTCGATTTGAATATCGAAGACCAGTATGACAAGAAAACCATTTCTTATAGAGATCTAAAAAGCATAGACAAGGAACGTTTTCAGATGAAGCATCAGGAATTACCCTGGTTTCTCATTTTTCAAACTGATGACATTGACACTAAAGTGGATATATTTAATAATAATATTGTCGATCTAATTGATCATTTTGCTCCAAAAAAATCATTTACACCAAAAGGGAAAAAATATGCACCATGGATAACCGATACTATAAAAACAATGCAAAAAATTAGGGATAGAGCCCTACAGAAATTCCGTAAGAGTCAATCGACACATCATTGGTCATATTACAAACAAATGAGAAATTATACAACAAATGCAATCAAAGCTGAAAAAAAAGCATATTTGAATCATAAATTAAGCAACTGTACTGCTAAGGAGAAATGGAGTGAACTCAAAAAGTTAAATGTAACAAAAAGTAAAAACCACAGCATTCCAGATTCTCTGAACGATGTTGAGAAAGTAAATAAGTACTTCATTGAGTCCACGAAAAGTTCTTCTCCCTCAAATAATGTATTAATCAACTATTACAGTAATAATATTAAAAATGGAATTGGAAACGAGTTCAGTTTCACACAAGTATCTGAATATACTGTTCGTGATATAATACTAAAAATAAAATCACTCGCATATGGCAATGATGATATCAATATTTTGATCGTTCAACTGTGTTGTCCGCTAATAATTCCTATTATCACTCATATAATAAATGAATGTATAGCCAGAAATAATTTTCCTAGTAAATGGAAGTTTGCAAAAGTTATTCCATTACCTAAAATTAGTAGGCCAGTGGAATTTAGTGATCTGCGATCGATCAGTATTCTACCAACCTGTTCGAAAATTATCGAAAGAATAATAGAAACACAAATCAGAGACTTCCTAAACATCCATAATATTCTGCCCCCGAAGCAATCGGGATTCAGAAGTGGATACAGTTGTTCAACAGCTCTTTCTGATGTATTAGATGATATTCTAGAGGCAACTGATAAAAATCTGATAAGTGTTCTAGTTTAACTTGATTATTCGAAGGCTTTTGATTTAATAGATCACAATGTACTATTATCAATGCTTCATTTTTTTGGATTCAGTTATTCAGCATGTTCCCTAATGACCTCTTACTTGCACAATAGAACACAATTGGTAGAAATAGAGGGAAAAAAATCCACACCTATGAAACTACTTTCCGGTGTTCCTCAAGGGAGTATTTTAGGTCCCCTTTTATTCACATTATATACAAGAAATTTTATTAATGTTTTGAACTACTGCGATTATCACTTCTATGCAGATGATACACAGGTGTATTTCTCTTTCAAATTTTCAGATTTGAAATTTGCAATAGACTCTATCAACAATGACTTGACTTCCCTATATAAAGTATCAACTGATCATTCTTTGAAAATAAATCCAGTCAAATCTGTTGCTATGATATTCAGCAAAGATAATATCTCTGAGTTTCTGAATAATAACATTGTTTTGAAAATCGGAGATGCAAATATACCGATAAAATCTTCGCATAAGAATTTGGGATTAACAATCGATACCTCTTTACGTTTCACAGACCATGTCACTAATAAACTAAGAAATGC
Source organism: Chrysolina oricalcia (assembly GCA_944452925.2). Taxonomy (NCBI): domain Eukaryota; kingdom Metazoa; phylum Arthropoda; class Insecta; order Coleoptera; family Chrysomelidae; genus Chrysolina; species Chrysolina oricalcia. The sequence continues at coordinate 41,708,715 of OX101826.2, forward strand.
TTACTCCTCTCCTAAACTAATTTACTCACAAAGACAGTTTCTATCAATGGATGTAAAAAAAAAGTTATGTGATTCCTTGGTACTCTCACACTTCAATCATTGTGATGTGGTATACAGCCCCTGTTTGAACAGTATAGATGTACGTCGAATACAAAAAGTACAATCGTCCTGTGTTCGTCTCATTTATGGTATACGTAGATTCAATAAAATATCTATCTCTGAGAAACTTAAACAATTTAAATGGCTCAATATGTATAATAGGCGACGTCATCATATGGCTTGTATGTTCTACAACATCTTCAAATCGAAGACACCACCCTATCTTCACAAAAAACTGAAATACAGAACGGACGTACATAACCTGAACATCCGACGTCGTACAATACTTACGGTCCCAAAGCATACCAAAGAAATATATAGACGTTCCTTCTCCTACAATGTCGCAGTCTGTATAAACAATATTCTCAAACTAGATAGCACACTTTTGAGTCTGTCCTGTAAAGGATTTCATTTCAAATACAAACAGCATCTATTGAATACCCAGTAAGTTCAACCTGATATTAGCTCATAATATAATATGCTATAGCTTTCAATTCTCCCGTCCTCCTGTCTTTTTCTTCTTCTTCTCTTTTCTGCTTTTCCTACACTTGTCTGTATCAGTCGTTAGACATTACGCTGTCAAAATTTAATAATTGTACCAAGTCTAGCTCTGGTAGAAGAACAGAAACAGTGCTCCACTGTTATCTGAACCAGTCTGCCATTTACTCGCCTTCGTAATTTTGCATAGAAATTATTTTGTTAGTGCTTACTATCGTAACATATTATCCTTTTATTTTATAATACTCTAATTATTGTAATTTTTGTGGTGGGTAATAAAATTATTATTATTATTATTATTATTATATAGTCATGACCATCCTTTGATAGGCAACCCATTCAAGGCGTATTCGTCTATTTATGTAACTTCATAAAAAGTATGTTTCATCCTGGTAACAAATGGTTCAAGGTCGGCCTCTCTTCGTCTCTTAGACTAAATGGGTCTCATTGATTCGTTATTTTACATGGTTGCCAAACAAATAGTGTACGCAACACGTCCGGAAACTTCCAGGACTCTCTAACGCTCGTTCTAGAATTTGTTCTACTCGTCCAAAAAAACAGTATTTTCCGGACTTGCTACTTAATTTAGTATTTCAGCAATTTTTGACAATGGAGACAAATATAATATCCGAAACGTTAACGATTTTTTTTTGGAAAATTGTGATCTTTTTTGGTTAAACTTGATCTCATTTTCTCCAGATTGGCAATTTCAGAATATGATACGTTACTGAAAAAAATAAATAGAAATTCAAAATAACAGACGTAAATGTAGTAACTTTTCGAGGCAAATTGTTTCATTTATCCTGGAAGGTTTAAACACCCAGAAAAAACATGGCAATAACGGAAATGACAAGAATAAAAATGAACATATTTCAAAGCATCTGAGAAAAAACCATCCAAATAAGTTGCAGAAGTTTTAAAAATTGACAGCATTCACGTAGCCTAGTATGTTGACAATGAATTGCTCTCAATATCCTTTCCAAAGAGACAGATGAACAGTCAAAGAAACTACAATCGAATACGGTTTTTAAAAATGGACTCATAACTTCAACACCTTGAGTGGCATAAAGCGGTCATTATCACCACTGCGATACTTTCCTCTGGTGCCATAATCACCGTCCGATTTTGGACCTCCACTGCGGCTGCTTCAAACACTTTTTCTACCTAGGGGTCGTTGTAATCGAATTGAATGCATTCATTCTTGGATAAGTGTATTCATAAAATGCTGTCACTGCTCCGGGTGATCCGGGTGCTCCGGGTCATCTTGATAAACTCGTAATTTTTTTAAAGTGATGAATCGGAATAAATCAACACATGAATCGTGTGAATATGGCAATGAGGACGAGATCGATGTTTTTTATGCTCCAATTGGAACACCATAAACTTATAATACTTAATGGAAGTTGGTTATGTTGCACATCATTGAGAAGATAAGTACCATTCTCTATTCAAATTATCAGCTATAGAGTCTATATTATTACTTTTAAATCCATGAGTCAGTTAACACATTGTGCAAATGTGTCTACTTTTGATATTTGATATTTCAATTCATTGTGAGAATCCATTCTCATTTCAACTCAATTTTGTTTCAATTATCTATCTTTCTGGTACAAATATCACAGGAGGAGAGAACTTTGACGAACTCTGTACATATGATTGTGAACATCACGTCATTATTAATAATAGAGATGGAGAGGTAATTGTATTGGTATTGGAGAGTATGTTAGATCGTGACATATCGACAACGAATTTAATACAAAACATGCAGGAATATTTTACAACACCGAGAGCAGATAAGGACTAGACTATGATTGTGAGGTATAGGCCTAGAATCTGATACTAGATAATGTTCAAAATTAAGCAATTATTTTTAGAAAAATATGTAAATACATTCTACTATTGAAAAATTGAATAGCGATGTTTTTTGACTCTCATTGCATTTCCTTCTGTCGGAGCAGAGTTTTTTCTGATTAGTATTGAGTTATTTTAGGTTCACTTCAGCCAGAACTAGACTGTATTCCTAGACATAATGAGAACTTTGGTATTTTTGAAGTATTATGAACTAACAGAAGAAAAAAATTTTAGTATCAAAAATTATACAAAAATGCTTGAAATTATGCAAATAGAGAATTAGTATAATTGCAGTAACAGTGATCAGTGATAGTGGTCAGTTTTGAAAAGGAGCAAATCAATATCCATAGAAAATGTTAAAAGATCCACCTATTTCAAATTCTTCATTAAAATTTGTCATATCATTGACAATCCACTAATTGAAAGAGAAAATTAAAATACTAAATATCACGATGTGATATGACCAGTAAGATATGTAAAATTAGTTTAGGACTGTTTTCAGTTGGGGAAAAAATTAGCGGTCCTAATGACCGTTTAATTTTCTGTGACATTCATTGCCATTATATTTGACTTAATTTTATTATCACGACAGTATATTACGGCGTTCCACATACACGTTTCAATAGTTTTCTCACTCATTATGACAAGTGAAATTATTTTTTGCCTGGGGAGAGTCATCGTAGTACTATGTGTATTATCTCCATGTTTCAGATTTCATTCAAATAAATAATTTTATTTTTAAAATTGGTTCTGAAGAAACGAACAATGAAGAGAATGAAAGAACAAGAGAAATATAGTGCAACTCACTGGGCGATCCAACATTTCCAGTTATTCTAATTCAGACGTATTCGAATTTCCAACGCAATAAAACGAACTTTCTGTTCCATAATATCACATTAGTAAAAAATTCGCCTAAAATGGAAGCAACACAATATCCACCTGATTATCAGCTAACACTCCAACTCCCAAATAGGATCAATACAAGCACCCACACTACATTGAGCAAAACAGTCTAATGGTAGGTCCTGGGAACGTCCCAGAGCTCAAAATAGTCAGGGGGGTTTTGCTATTTGAATCTCGTGGGTCCCAACCAAGGGCACCCAAACAACTGGCACCCGGCCAGGAAAATTATCAGCACCACGACAATCCCTATGAGGGAGTAGATGATACACAAATGAACTAAAGAAAACACGTACAGAGTCTTGTGGCACCACTTGTTGGGCTCGAAGAGGGTGGGGGCGTAGTCGGGCCACTTGATCCGGAGGATCCAGTAGTTTCCCAGGGAGAACCACGTGATGAGGAGCACGGTCAGAGCTACCGAAGCCACCTTGGATCCGATAGAGGTGGCGTTTAGCGTGGCGACTTCTGTTCGGCGCGTGTGCAGTTGGGACCAGAGGGTCAGGGCCATTTTGATACAGCCCACGCTACCGCCCACCACCATGTAGACGGGGATGTTTGGTTCTTTTGGGCAGTCTCGCAGGAATTGGATACCTGTAATGGAATAGAAGGGAATGTATTTAGTGTCAATTTATTTCACGATAATGAAAACGTAGTCACAAGTTACATGTTAACGAGCACAATAATTGAAAATTCACGAGTAGCGGGTGAGCCTGAGTGAATACACTCCCATTTCTAAGAAAAATAATCCGAGTCATAGCGTCATAGCGTGACAATTTGGGGGATATTGAAGAACTAAAATGTGATTGTTTGGGATAGAAACGAGTTCTGTAGTACCTCCGTACTCACCGGCAAGGGTCCTAGTCTTAGGTTTTCGAACGGAACACCTATAGTATATTCACACTTTTTTTAAGTACCTAGTATACTTCTCTTACATTAGGAGTCAAACGTTTTGAATGTCTGTATCTGTCTATATCTGTAGAGTGAGTCGTTACTATAGAGTAAGATAATTCAAAAGGTAAATGACTGATTTCAACATTCCAAACGTTTTAGTTCTTATTTTTTCCTGTTATCATCTTTCTCCAGTCTTTCTTAAAAAGCTACAAGATAAGTCCTATATAAAGTTTAAAGTTTAGGCCGGCCATATCGGATATTGAGATGGCGACCACTTTCGTTATTTACACAAAGAATGCTACATTCATCTAACAAACAAGCTAGCAACCACTGACTTAGATCAAGAAATACAAAAGTTATAACAAAATCAATTTGATGCAGTTTTTTGTGGTTCACTTGGCAAATACAGTTTTACTAAATACGGTCCTGTATGACAATACATGTTTCAAAGAGGACTAGCGCTAAAAGACAAATGATGAGATTCTGCAATATTTCTTACCTAATTAAATTCGAATAGGAAATGAAAAAATTGTGGACTTGAGAAAAAAGTGTCATTGTTTATTTGGCTCCCATACTAATTACGGCCCTGAGAGATAAATCATTGGTCATAGAGGATTGGGCCCGTGAGAATATTCGATCAGAAACTCAATACCAATAAACTATGTGAATTTCAGGCAAATCCCACTGTGGGCCAATTTTCTATGCTATTGTGCGGGGTCCTTTTCCCTATGGTTCGACGCTAATGTTATCAGCTACATAAAGAAGAAGGGGGCAGCATTTAAAATCTATTAGAAGCATAAAACAGCTTTTTATCGGATTCAATTTTGGGAACTAAGAAAAACTGTTCAAATTGAAATAAACATGGTATATAATAAATTATTCACATCGACAGCTGAAATAGTATATTTCATCACAAGTTCAAGTTTTTCCGTGTGTGCATGCGTGACATGATCCCATGGGAGACGAAGCCGAACATGGGAAGTCGTGCCAGCACGGAAAAAGCATTTATAGAGTAATGAACGATATTTTTTATTATATCAACCTGAAAACCACATATTGTTAAGGAACATTTATTTTCAATGATGGAGGAACAAAAACATGTATTAATAATTGAAATATTTATGGTACAAAAATATCCAGAAATTGCCACAAAGCGTTATTTACCCTGATAGTGAGGAAATATTCCAACAATTTCCGATTTCTAGGGAACTGTCAACAACATATAATTTAATTTTGACATGTAAGTAGGCAGCTCTAATGACACCAGCGCACGGAATTTTTTTCCGAAAGGCGTTCGATCGAATATACCATCACATTTTTTTGATGAATAAACTAAATTGACTTTCTCTAAACAACTGCTCATTTTAGTGGAATTATGTACAGTGGAAAGGAGACAATTTGTAAGAATACGAACTCTTCAAATTTGCTTCATACGTAGTTCCGTCTGGCGTGCCATGAGGATCCAATCTAGGGCATCTTCAGTTTTTAATTTCTATTGATGGCTTGGCGATCACTTCTAATGTTCCTAGGTTACCAATTGCAGACGATCTTAAATTATATTGTTAAATTGATGACATTACTGATAATTAGCGAGTACAGTCCTAATTACACTCAATCAAACATTGTTGTGATGATGATTGTCTACGACTGAATGTGACGAAAAGTGAGATGATATCACTAACGGAAGAATCAAGTACCTTGATATATGATTGGCAATCAACTATAATATAATCGATTGTGTACAAGAGATGAAAGACCGTGGTGTCATATATTATGATAATGAATTCACATTCAACACACATTTCAAAAATACGGTTGCAGACGCTAATAGGATGCTTGGTTTCATTTACAGAAATGGTGAAATTTTCAAAAAGGTTGCCAAATTAAAATTAACTGAAAAATATAATAATTCAATAATTAAAAAGATATTATTAAACTATGAATATTTAAAACTGGTCAGCTTGTCAAATTCATATTCTTCGGATATACGACATGTGCAGTGATCTTTCCAATGCGCGTTTAATCACATGTCCGAGACTATATTCAGCTGTCTGGGATTTATTGCTTCTACGCACACTGTCCTGCGTAGTATCCAAACCTATCCGGTTTGTTTTGGTTTGTAGATCCAGAACTGTTTGGAAACTGGACATCGTGCATAGGAACAACAATTTCCATACAGGCTTTACCCGTACATCTAAGAACCAATATAACGTTAGAATAAACTGCACTTGTTACATTTCAAGCAATCTTACCAGAAAATGGCGGTGATCAGGGAGCGCAGGTTGTTTTGACGCAATATCATTTTGAATAGAGTACGGTGGGATCTTCTCTCGTAATCTATGACTAATTCAATTTGCATATAGTGTTGTATACTTCAGAATCGTATGGAAATTGATATACTAGTACCTAATCACGTGATATACAGGGTGTCCCTGGACTTCCTCTTTTCCTCTCGGGAATGTATAGATGGGGTGAAAATATCACCAGTACTTCATATAACTTTTTTTCCTAAAATCCTTCGTTACCAAGTTACGGGCCCTCGAAATTACAAAATGAAAAATGTTTTTCTTTGATAACTTTTCAAGTGAATATTCAAAATCAACAAAATTTTGGTGATTGACTAAATAAATGAATTACTTTGATGAGCTTTCATGCAGGAGTCAATTGTTTTGCTACAAAGTCAGGAACGGGCTGCCCCCGATGGTCCACACCTCAAAACTTAAATGACTGGGATTTTTCAATATTTTTTAACAAAACAAGGTTACCTGGATCATTTCCTGAACAAAAGTACTCGTGTGGAAAATCGATCGGTGCAACGATTTTTGATAAAAATGCACTTTTGTTCGACGACATCCAACATGAGATGTCTACCATTATTCGAAAATATTAATTTTTAAGGAAAATGGAAATGCTAGGTAAAATGTTCATAACGAATTTTTATAATGCAAACACGTTTACCTAACGAAACTCAAGAGCCTCAAGAGCAAACAGAAATGAAAAATCCGCTACAGAAACTGCTCGATATGACTACCTTCTCTCTCTATACATTTTCTTAGTCTGCGAAGTCTGTACTTTAAATAGCATTCCAGGGTCGTTTCGTATGGCTTCACAATGTAATGTTATTCTATTCAACAATGCATCTCTTGTGTGAATAGGTGTAGCGTAAACAAGGCTTTTTAGATGCCCCCACAGAAAGAAATCTAATGGATTTAAATCCGGAGACCGCGATGGCCATGAATATGGCCCACCTCTACCAATCCATCTATTGTGGAAAATATGGTTCAGATGGTCACACACAATCAAACTAAAATGAGGAGGAGCGCTATCATGCATAAACCACATATCTCTTCGGGTTTGCAATGGAACATGTTCCAAAAGTCCATTCAAGTCGTTCTGAATGAACTCCAAATGACGTTCTCCATTCAATCGGTCATGTAGAACGAATGGTCCTATAAGATGGTTTCCTATGATACCAGCCCAAACATTCACGTTGAATTTCCGTTGGTGTTTGGTTTGCAATATCCCATGGGGATTTTCTTCGGCCCATATATGGAGATTATGAGAGTTGATAACTCCATCTCTACTGAAACCTGCTTCATCAGTGAATAAAACTCGATTAATGAAAGTCATATACTCTCTTTGCTTATCAATGAACCAATTGGCATATTCCAGTAGTGCTGGAAAATCTTGAGGTGTCATGGCATGTACCTTCTGGATGTGAAATGGGTGGAGCAGTTGTTCCCTAATTATTCTATGAATAGTGGACTTGGATGCATGGAACTGTTCTGATAGATTTCTGATGCTCATTGAAGGATCATCAGCGACGGCTTCCAAAATATTTTCCTCCAATACAACGGTACGTACAGTCCTAGGAGCGCCTTCACCACCCCGTTTTGGCAAAACTGTACCTACAATAATATCGAAATAAAACAACGTGCTCAAATTAATTATCAATTATTACATACCTGTCTCCCTCAAGCTGCGATCGACACGCTCGAACGTTTCTCTTGACGGTACCGTTCGATTAGGAAAATGCTCGGAATACAGACGACGAGCTTCTGCAGCATTACAAAATGCTCGTCCATAAAATACATGCATATCTGCATATTCATTGAATGTAAACTGTTCGGCCATATCAAAAAAAATTCTAAATATCCTATAGAATATTGACAATACAATGATAGTCATATGACAACGCACCACTCAACAAAACAAAATCGCATTCCAGTTTCTCATTTTTTATCAAAACTTTCTAAAAGGTTTTTTTGTCAACATCTGTGAAAGAAATTGGACATAATTATTCCCTGGATATTTTTCACCTGATCATGTGCAGCCGTTTTTGTAGTTTATTCGTTTGCTTTTTATTAGTATAAGTAAATATTTTTTCCGATGTGCGTTTTTTGAGCTAAATTTAGATTCGGTTTAAAGAATTTCTCCCATAAAATTATTATCAGTGAAACTCCTCAACAGTTAAGCTGTGAAGAAGAATTTGAAACATTCAAATGTTGAGTTTCATGAGATTCAGATAACTGATCAACATGAAACGTGATTATTCCACACGTATACATACAAAATATGGAATGAATTCGATATTTCATAGTAGAGTAGCTTGTTAGTTTAAAAACACCACGAATCTACAGACCTTGATATTTCTTTTGAAAAAATATCTGCTTTCACAATTGTGAATTAAACTTCCATATAGGTACTGTACTTTTTGTTTACGACTTTATTTTAGCATACTTTGTATTATTCCTGTTATAAATGTTGTTGAATTAACTTTATCATTATTATTATTTCTGCTTTGAAAATTATTCATTTCAAATAATGGTGGACGAGCGGGTTTGATGTCGTCGAGTAAAACTACATTTTTATCAAGACTCGTTGCTCCGATCGACTTTCCACACGAGTACTTTTATTCATAAAATTGTCCAAGTAACCTTATTTTGTTGAAAAATATTGAAAAGTATCTGTAATTTCAAAGTTTTGGGGTGTGGACCATCGGGGGTAGTCCGTTCCTGACTTTGTAGCAAAACAACTGACTCCTGCATGAAAGCTCATCGAAGGAATTCATTTGTTTAGTCAATTACCAAAATTTGGATGATTTTGAATATTCACTTGAAAAGTTATCAAAGAAAAACATTTTTCATTTTGTAACTTCGAGGGCCCGTAACTTGGTTACGAAGACTTTTAGGACAAAAAGTTATATGAAGTACTGGTGATATTTTGACCCCATCTATACATTCCCGAGAGGAAAAGAGGAAGTCCAGGGACACCCTGTATCATAGCTATCAACAGCATACATCAAATAATTGTTCAACGTTACTAGAATTATCTTGCAACTTCATTACTATAAGTTTCGTCGTACCAGAATTGTATGCAAATGAATATACTTCAATATTCTCCCGCCATTTATTACCATTCCAAATAGAAACCGTTATATAATTGTTAAAAATGCATTAATCATTTTGCGACTTTTTCAGAGTATGTAAACATATGTTACACTTCCGCAATGTATGCAATTTTTGCGCGTTTTCACACAACACCTTTCACATATTCCAAAGTCATACATTAAATACTTGTTCCGAATTATTACAAAAATAGTTGCTAGTTAACAAAACAATTGCCTGTGCACGCCGCGACAGTATGCAAATTCTTTTCCCCGTCCATATAACAACAAAAATGCGCATTGGGAAATTCATACGTCAAACACTCGTTCTTGAATTAATTTTTTTTCCACATGTTCAGTTGATAATTTCAGAGCTTTCCATACTAGAGAAGAGTATGCAACCCAAGTAGCAATTTAACGTTGCGACGACGTGTTTAACAAAGTTGCGCAACCAAACACAAGTTGCGTTGCCGACCTCAACACAACGTTGTCACAACCCTATTTTGCACCAACTTGGTCAATCATTTTTGGGTTTTTACAACGTTTCAGCTTCAACTGTAGGTAGCTGTTGGTCGTTTTCTAAACGTTGCTGAATTTACTTAAAAACAACTACACACCAGCGCCCTCTCGCGCGGCGACGACAGTTCACTTTCCATGCTGTTCAGAAAATAGTTAATTCTTCAACCAAATAATTAGTGATGGCAAAAATGGACACTTAAAGAAAACTTTTTGGCAACTCCTACCACATGTTCAAAATGTTATCTTTTTATGGTCAAGATACCTGAAAAATTATGATTTCGATACAAAAATTGGTAACGCATTTCATTTTACTGTCAAATATACTATTGTTTTATGCCAAAAAACACGCGGGCTTTCAAACTAATGCGTATTTTTCGAAACTCAAGATTAAAAAAAAAAAATTTGATAAACAATATTTAATCTTGAGATTGATTCGAGCTCGAACTAAACGGAATACATATGAATTATTTATAGAAAACTAAAATAAGGCTTTATAATCCTTTGTTTACGTCCAAAATGTTAATAGCCGATCATGTTTCCGAATAGAATTACACTTCGAACATGGCGTAGGAGTATAAAAGTCGTCAACGCGACTCTAGGTGTCAGATAACTGAAAATATATTAACTTTTAACGTTAGTCTACCAGACAACTAACTTTATATCGAAGGGCGACTCGAGTTGCTTATCCGACCAAAAACCACCAAGGTTAACTAACGAACACACCCAGCTCCACATTTCTGTAGCGCGCCTCATAAAACACATGTTCTTGTGACTCGCCTTTCCGTGTTTTTCTTTCAGCTGTCTGTCAGTACTGTCTGAAACTGAACTGAACTGAAAAATCAGTTGCTTCCCTTGAAATATCTGTATTCAGATTTCAGACTGGCACCCAGTTCCTGAAATTTTTAAACTTGAGCTCTCCAGAGTGTCTGTGTTCGTGTGGGCTTGTGACTGTGGAGTTACTTCATGACATAATCTTTTTTTTGCCTGTAATAGGAGGCAGTGTATTTGAAAGCTCTTTTCATTTCCGATTTTAAAGTAAGGTTAGGATAATTTCAATTCTAGTTTCTCTCCTTTAACTATAATATATTTTTATCACGTAATTTAGCCAACAGTAAGCCCTCGTCACTTGAATAAAAAAAAATCATAAATTGGGTAAATTATTATCATCTAAATATCGCCAGGCAGGTCTTCTTGAAAAAAGTTTAGTTGTAAAGATGACTCCACGAAAACTTTTTATACTCAACTGAAATATTGCCAACTGCTTAGTTGTCACGTAAACGTTTTTAGAACGTTATTCCCGTTCCCAAAATATTGACAACTTGTAGTCAGTTGGGTAAACGTTATGGCAACGTCGTAGTTTAACTGATGTCGTGCTCAACGTTGAGATAACGTTGTCTGATGGTTTAGAAAGTGTCGTTTCATAAATGACCAATTTCTACACCAAGTACAATGTTAATATTGGTGTATTATGTGGTTGTCGTCGCCAAAATGCTACTTGGGAATTTATTTTTCGAGGGTTTATCTGTTCAAATTATAAGGAAGCTTGCTTCGCATTCATTTCAAAATCATTTGAAGATAACAGTTTCCAATGCAAATTGAAATTTGTTTGGTTACGCCACTGCATCACACTAAAAACGTTGAAAAAATGTGTCATTACCAGATGGTCTATAACACCAGGACGTATTCCGGTGAAACTGGAAGTGCTAAATCACTCATTTTTAGCTCAAAACGCAATTCAGTTCTACAATGAATTTTCGTGCTTGGAATCGAATTATTCCTCTCAAAAATAGTCTTTCGCGATCTTTCAGACTCACCAGGTATATTAAAAAAAAAAAAAATTAAATAGTAGATATAAAAAGGGACAAAAGGATTGTGAATGAAATGGAGATTCTATGCAGGACCAGCCTAGATACTCATTAAGTGGAATAATAAAAAAATAAATACATGCAGAAAATATGGTTCAAAATGAACAACGTATGTAGTCTGTTATTGAGGTGCTAGTTTGGAAATTGTCACTTCCCTGCACTAATGCCGAAAAGTCACATTCTTGCTCTAGTGCGTAGTGTGGAGTACTATTGCGATATGTTAATGTGTTTATTAAAATATAATTTTGAATTTTTTTTACAGCACTCTTCATAACACTTTACACATCATGTCAACCACCAAACGACACATAACACAGATTTTGTTCAATATTTTAGCCAGTTGAACCAATTTCCCTATTTGTACCTTCTGTACGGGTATAACAACCTGTTCCATCCACCTCAGGACATTGAGAGTCTTGGAGGGACAAGAGGGACCATCCATCAGTAGTCTGAGCAGGCGATGGTGTTGGATTTTTCAAGTTGAAAGAAGCTACCTGTATTCTGTCATCTATACTTGTCAAGCAGTCTTTTTCATCCACCTCAGGACACTGAAAATTTTAGAGGGACAGGAGGGACCGTTCACAAGTAGTCTACAGTGGTGAACGAACCGAAAGACTGGAGTCTTCGAGTTACCAATCCTTAGGTTGTTGACAAGAGGACGAAAGGATCAGTACGTTGTTAGTAGCTGCTGAGAGGGCGAAAGTGTTGGACTTTCCAGTTGTACCAAGACCACAGGTACCCTGAGCCACTTCGCTGAAGGAGTACAGACTGGTGTAACTATAGCCATGTTACAGTTCAACTTTTAATATACAGGCCGTTTCTTTTATCATGTGGTAACATTGCTATATTCTAAACCGTAACAGATACGAAGACGATTAAATGGGAGAAAAGGTAACTATTGTGGAGAACAGTACAATGGTCAAAAAAAATTCACAGGGAGTCTCGCCCTTCCCGAGTTATACAGGGAAAACTAAAAATGCTGTTATTTGTTTTTTACGAATAGAATTGTTATTTCTGAAAATATAAAAAAATGGAAATGGAAAGTTTTAATGTATTCTAAATGTACTATAAAAATGTAACAATGAATGTTTGATTAAACGTTTCGTGTCAACACGGCCACCATCAACATTTCTTTTCAAATACGGACCTGTCTGTTTTAGTACAAATATTGATAAAGCGATAAAATCACAATTCAGTGGTATATCACACTTGATATTTTGATAACGTTTCATTTAAAATAACTAACATCATCAGTGACAACAATTTTTAATTACGGTCCTGTCGTTAGGTCGTTTATGGATTCCACAAAACCTAACTCTCCGATATAAAAATTATCAGTGACGCTTTGAATAAATGTATCTATTAAAATTATGTTTACACTATAATAAAAGATATCTGTAGTTTCAGAGACGAACGATAGCAATTTACCTCGGAAATAAACTTACTTAAGTGTAGAAGAAATCAAACAAACAAAAAACAATTTATTTCATATTGAATTTTTGAGTGAAAATAAAACCAATACAGAAAATGAATTCTCCATGATAACCTACATTAAATGCTCGAATTGCCGACCTCTTTGTTGAATGCACATAAGTTGTCTGTCCATACAATTTCTGTGGCAATTTTCTAGCATGATGGGTGTAATGCTATTACATGCATCTCTTATTTTTTGTTTGAGATGGTCGATATCTGTACTAGTTGTCGAAAAAACTTTATCCTTTATGTATCCCCAGACAAAAAAATCTAAAGTCAGGTCTGGGGATCGAGCTGGCCAGGCAATTGGTCCATTGTTTCCAATCCATTTTATTGGGAATATTGCATCTAAATGTTCCCTTACTATTGCTGCATTATGGGGAGGGGCACAGTCTTGTTGAAAATATTGTATTTCACGGCGGATGTTCAGTGGCAATTCATCTAAGTAGCCATCAAACTCATTGGATAAAAAATGTAAATACATTCCACCATTCAAATGATCGTCGTAAAAGAAAGGACCTAGTATGTTTGTTCCCAAAATTCCCAACCAAACATTTATTCCGAACCTTTCCTGGAAATTGGTTTCTCTATGTAAATGTTCATTTGTATTATTCCACCTATAATGGATGTTTCTGTTAAACCAACCATTGTTGGTGAATTTTGATTCGTCCGTCCATATTATTTTATTACAAATATTTCCAACTTCCCTATTTCTACGTCTCAACTATATCGCAAATCGTACTCTCCTTCCGTAATCCCTTTCATTGAGGTGATGAACTTTGCGTATCCTGTAGCATTTGTATTTGTTCTTTTTCAAAATATTTCTGGTAGATTTTACAGAAATCCCTAGTTCGTGGGCAATTTCTCGTAAAGAACAATCTTGATTAGAAATATTTTTGTAACTGACCAATCCTAAATTGAAAAAAAATATTTTCGTCACTTTGTTAATCTTTATGAAGTAATATTTGCTTACCTAAAACATTTATTTGGTTCCGCATACTTCCAGTAACAACACATTTTCTAGTTTTATTTCTATCAAATGCACCACAGTCTCTCAAATTTCTTTCTAATCGTCTAAACATTTGAATGTTTGGAATACGACGATTTGGGTATAGCTCACCATACATATTTTTTGAGTCCCAGTTAACAAGTACTTTCCAGGTGGTCCACCTTCTCACTTGTCAGCCCTTTGTGATCACAACGGGAGCTTGGAAGGCATCGAACCAACACCGTACCAGGTACTCCATTATTTGAAAGATTTTTCTGTGTCCATCATACGGATTATTAGAGGTTTGTAAACTGAGCGTTTTGCATTTTATTCCAACCCTAACCCCAATACTCAAATAAGGTAGTCGTCATACTACATACCACCAGTGCTTGTATTATATAATATTATTATAAATTCCATTTAGAAATGTCCTCAGAGATCCGGAGCAGTCCGTGTTGTGGGCTGGCTTCATCAACTCACTGGCGCGGTATAAATTTTAGAAAGAACCCGTGGCACCCGAATTGAGTTAGTCGGTGACTGCTATGTTTTCATTTGCTTTCTGATGGTTTTTAATTATTAATAGTATACTTCTTCTTTTTTTATATAAAGAAGCGTAGCAAGTCTGTTGAGTAGTTGGATATCTGATATTTTTTTTAGCGTAATAAGAAGAGATATTTCATTTACTGCTAACCGTTTTTCATTTAGACATCTATCTCACGCACTTTTTTCATAAAAACACTACATTTGTCTAGACAGTGCTAGAACCTGCCATCAAAGAACGTGTTAAAGTTGCATCTTCAACTTAAGACGGAAAAATATTGTAATCAACTCTCATATTGAAATGCGATCAATGATCTCGAAAACCAACGCGCTCGCTTCGATCACGCGTTGAAATATCTCAATCATTAGTCGCCTTCATTAATACACTAATTGATTAAAAAACTGTTAGAATGATTCAGGTTTTTGTAAAACTCAGATATGTACAGGTCCGCCAAAAAGTATTTAAATATGGGAAAAGAGATTAGTATTGAAGTTTCGAAAAATAATCCTGCGTGATCTATTGTACATGTCCAATGACAACTTGATCACATATGGCAGCAAATAGAAAGAAATTACCTACCATCAAAAGGAAAATAGTAGGGTTACGTTACAAAATATTTAGAAGGTTATTTGTAAAAATTGCTATAATTTTCCGATCATTTCACAAATGGTAGTTATTTTCTTCTAAATTTTCCAATTTATCTGAATCAGATGGTACTAAATTGAAAAAAATAGTTTTTTCTTCAACCCTCGCTGGTACAGTACTTCATATCTATCAGTTATATCAGAATTCCACTACTGCGATGATACAGCATTCCATATAAATCATATTTTCCTGATTGAAATCAAGTTTCTAGGATGATACATTTTTTTAATTCAGTGCGTTCTGTCATCAACATCGAAATACTTATTTTCCAAAACAACCAATGAAGAGCATTTTCTTCATTCGTATTAGATACCTAACTTTCTGTTGTTCTTTTGAAAGGCAATTTCTACAATTTTTCATGAAAACTTCCTCTGAGCACTGAGTTTTCGTTAACTCACTGAATACTCCATTACAAAATGTGAAAACCCACAGGTTGATATTACAAAACTTTTCCATTTCGAAAGTTACGTCGGCCTAACTCACAAAAGTTGTTTAAATTGTTTGGGGACGAGTTATCCTTTGGCCATTCCACATATTGTCCACATGTAGCATTATGCACTCTCCGCTTTCAGCAATTGGTTTTATTCAACATCTATTGAAAATGATTTGAAAGTGTTGGAATTGAAATTGCAGTAATACAATTCTCATCATAGTTGGAAATTTGTGAGATTTTTGGTAACGTTATTTTCTATGGAATATGGTTATATTCTTGAGTACGAGAAGAATAATTATTGGTCAAATGAAAGAATATTTTGGAACCTTTGGTGTGAATACAATTCAAGAAAAAGAAACTACCCAAACACTAAAACTACGTCACAATCATACTCGACTCGAGTTTCGCTAACAAAGTTAGCATCTTCAGGAGCTCAAAGCTTACTCAGTAAGTACGTAGGCTTTTAGCTTTTAGAAATATCTGTAGAAATAGACTGAACCAGATCAGTACGATCCTCCGTGTGCCAAAGGATTGTGGTGTTGTTAGCAAACAATGTTACGTGTCCAAAAATATCGATGCCAGATATATCGTTAATGTGAATCAAAGATCAAATTGGACCAAGAACAGATCCCTGAGGGACTCCACTTACAATCCTTCCTTCCTCGGAAGACAATTTTCCAAGTGATATTTTGTGTTTCCTGTTATTAAGGTGTGATCTGAACCATTTCACAATTATTATACTCTGAACACCTTAGTTGAAGAGCTTTTGCATCAGAATTCCATGACTTATGTAGTCAAATGCCTAAGATTAGTCAAGAAACACGGTAAACTCTTTCTAGGAAATTAAAAATAGCGTAATTAGTGTTTTATCTTATTTTGAAGACCGAGCTGTTCTTTAGCTAATCTATTATGATTCTCTAAAAAGCTCATTATTCTACGTCTGACCTGTTTTTTAGTAATTTTAGAAAGTGTTGACAATATTCAATTCGGTCTATGGTTCCCCGTATTATTGGTGGCACCTTTTTTATGCAGGAGGTTATTATTTCAATCATCAACCTGGAAGGGAAGACACCTGTCTTAGCCAATATTAAGATGCTCACATCTGATAGATGTCATAACAACTTTGGTGATACATTTTCTTCGCCAGAGGAATTGTTGTTTTTCACCTCATTTATCATTAACTCTTGTTCACATAAGTCTTTCTCGTACAGGATCAATGAATTCATTGGATAAACTACCTTCTGAAGCTTGTCAGGGGGATTTACTGAAGGTATATTCAGAGTCAACTGATTTGCTATCGAACAGTTATATTCGTTCAACAAATTGAGATCCACAGTGTGTATGATTTGAAACCGCAATACCCCGTTGTTTTGAAACGAGCTCTACATGAAGATGTTGACAGATATGAATTATTCTTATTCTTGAGCCCTACTATGCTCTGCGGAATGGGTAAAAATTTCGAGAAGGCCTATTACGAATTTTTTCTCGAAAAGTGAATAGCCTATTCGATTTGGTCAAATTGTGGACAACTATATACCAAGTTTCAGCACAAACCTTGTAACGTTATTTTTTTTCCATCAACTATTCAGAGTTTATCGAAATTTTCAATCATATCTTACATGCATGTTACCACTATTTGCCTTTTCCATTCATTCAATAAATTCCAAACACTAACAATACCTAAATTGCTATCAAAATGTTGCTTCTTCGAGAGTGTATTCACTTATAATCCATCCCACTATTTCTCAATTGAACACGAAAGTTTCACCTACAGCACGGTATTCTGTGTAGACGTCCCCAATGCGTATTCTCATGATACTACCAGATATATCAATTTTACATTTACGTCATTCTGTTTTGGTAACGTCATATTTCAAGGTAAGGGTTATTAATTGTCATTTCTAATTCAACTGTTTACTTCCTGGCACTTTATTTACATTTTTATTCTACGCCTTGAGTGTGCGCACTTAACGGAATAGTCCATAAACCTGTGATTGTTATAACTTCTGCATTCAGCTGGAGTAACTCGAATTGACTTTTGTTAGATTCATAACCGAAGGGTCTAAATTGGTTATTCCAGGCAGTATCACTCAGGAGTTACATTTGAGGATAGACCTTCATAATATCTTTCTATCCTGTGGGAAAGGATCAACGGTTGTAAAAATACCCCTTGGAGTTCTATGCTTTTTTCGAAAAAAAAATTCTCAATCCCGTGACAAATTTTGGCAATATTCTCATGATTTAATTTCGAACGGCAAATTCATATGATTAGATCAATACGCCAGACACTATGTTTTCCATAGCAGGCTTTGAAAATAAGTTGTCAGTTTTTATTTGTTATAATTTTGACACTCATCTTCAAAACGCTTTCTACGAGTATTTGGTGAAGTAAGTTATAGATGTGTTTTGCGAGTTTTCAAAATAGTAAATCTCAATTTAGTCGAGAGAATTGAGATTGTGCGTTTAGATGGTGATTGGGAAGCAGCTAAAGAATTCAGCAGGAAACATCCAGATCGTGAACCAATTCACCTCACCACCGTCTTCATGATTGTTTTGTTGTTTGTTTAAATTTTTTTTCCGTTAACCAGCTGTCGTCCCCTTAATAACGGCAGCCCTCAGAAGTCGAAACTTGGAAGGATTGACGAGGTCTTACCTTTCTACCTGCGATTCCTAGCACTGTCTCAGGCCATCAGAAACATTTCTGCAGTCTCTAGGGTTTGAACCTTCGAGTAGCAGCCAGAGTGATTGGAAACATCGACACTTTTACCAATTGGCTATCTGGCCCAACTATATCAATTTATTATTATTATTATCCATTAGAACCAGGAGAGTTCATGGAAAACATGTACCGAGACAAAGAGAAAATCTAGAAATATACGGAAAAATTCTACAGTTGTTCAAGAAACCCCGAAAAATAGCTTGAGGCAGATTTCACGAGATTTTCAGATAAGCATATCAAAAATAAGTGCACTTTTGAAAAAACAAAGTAATTCCCTTCAAACCGAAAATCATTCATACGTTATAACGGAGTGATGAGGAACGAAGGTTGTAATTCTGTTTATTCTGCCAAGGTGAATATTTGAATGATTACAACTTTCTGTGCAATATTCTCTTCACCGATGAGGTGACAGTTACCACCAACTGTACAGTGTCCACTCAGAATTCCAGGTTCTGGGATATCCATACTTGGTGATAAAAGAGACAGTATTCACAAAAAATGTCTTGGTAGGAATTTTCAAAAACACCGTCTACTGGGTCTGGTGTGTTTTGAACAAACACTAAATGGCGAAAGATTATTTAATATTTTGACTACGAATTTATTGGATTTCATGGAAGTACTAAGCATTGGAGATCGCAGAAATGTTATATTCCAGCAGGTCAGTACCTCCATTCATAATGTGATTGTTTTACGAAAATGGCTTGATGAATAATTTTGAGGAAGATGGATTGGGAGGTACAGACCCTTTAATTGTTGGACCCCTCGAACACCATACCTGACTCCATTAGATTTTTTTCTGTGTAGATACATGAAGAGAGTGTTTATGAATGAAGACCACGGAACCCTAACGGATTAAAGAAAAGGATAATGAAAATGTGTGGTGAAAAAACACCAGCCAATTGAGGAGACCCGCCTAAATTTGAAACGGCGTTATAAAAATGCATAGAGCGTGATGGAGGAAATATTGAAAACACCAATATAGGAGGAAACTGGTCCATTTATTCTAGTTGTTGGCTATTATTCTGAAATTAAATGCACGTTTTAAACTTTTGATTTTTTGATTTTGGTTACACTAGAGACAACTCCACAAATCGATTGCAATCATGTAACTCCGTACTTGAGAAGGCAGAGTACTCATTCACTGAATGGCTACTTCATGTTTCCTTTAAACTTCATAGACTTTCATACAGGGTCAGTCAAAAGACCATGAACTTGGAAAGTTGTCATCATCGATTAGGCTATCCACTATTTCGAAGAAAAAAGTGCCTTATGGCACTTTGTAAATAAGAATAATCAATATCTATCAACATCTTTGAATATAGCTTGTCGAGTACTTTAATTTTAAATTTCCATTTCTCAAAATCGTTTCATGGGTTCCAAAATAACAGGGTGTTTCAAATGACATACACTGTAAATTAATTTTTGGATGCGAATGGTAATTTTTTGTATAACATGGAATATTGAATGTTTTGCACAACAATTAACATGCAGCATGCAATAGGAAATCTCCAAAATCACATCATTTCACATCTGCAGAAGCAGAAGATTACAGATTTCTGGCGGAAACCCATTTCATATTGAATATTAGAAAGTAGATTTCACAAAGTCAGGTACCCATAAAAATAACTTTTTAATTTCCTCTTTAATTTTCCACGAAAGAATAATTATTCCTGATGAAAAGTCAAGAAGTTTCCCATCAACATTTAAATTTAGGGATTTTCAGGAGAATTGCGGAAATTATTGGATCAATGGTGTCACTACAAAGAATGGAAAATCGCATGCAGCACGCAACCAATAATACACTAAGACACGCGATTTTACTCACCCATGATAAGCATTATTATAGGCAGAATGGACAAACACACCAGCACGACTGTGACTATAACTGTAAAAGAGAAAAAATATGTTTCAGTTCTATTGTACTACTGCTATAAATTTTTTAGAATGGTTCTTTGTTCGCAGTGCTTTTGCGAAATATGAGACAGGGATTTCGTAATGGATTTTTTCTCCACTGTGAAGGAAACACTCACTATGAGAAATATGTTTCGTGGTAGAAAATTGGTGAGTACTACTGTGAAAATAATAATTTTTGAACTCATTCATTTGTCAATAATAATATATGCTGTCAAATTTGATGCGGAGGGCCTTAAGGGCAATATTAATTATTCATGTACTTGGCCTTTACATTTATTGTTTGAAAGAATGAATACATAATTTAATATAACGTATATTATAACATAAGTGGAATGATTTTATAATCATTATTATTTATATGCTATTTTTCTTTGTACGTCCAAAGAGTTGTCGTTGATATAACTCATAGTGTAATAACTTTATTCATGGTGACACAAAAGACCTTTGCGCATCGATACAGATGCAAAACTTAAGTATTTTTAACAAGCATATAATAGCTATTTGTATTACCAGGGAGGAAAGTGATACTTTCCCTCCCGCAGGATGTAGTTTAATAAACATCCAAGGGAGAAAAAAGCACTTTACTCCCATGTAATACATATGATTTTTCCTCCTACCCACTCAATAAAACCTTTTTGTGACTTTGTTTGCAAATAGACCTATTCTTACTTGATGGAAAGTATAGACAATACAGGCATGTGAATCTGAGAATCTGCGGTGGTGCAATGGCTAGCGTCTTGGGCTTGTAATCCGAAGGTCCCGGGTTCATATCCTGACAATTACAACGTTTTTTTTTTTCAAGAACGTTATTTTACTTTTTTCTTGTTAGTGATTTGAATTATTGGACATTTAGATAGCTTGTACATTTCGGATTGCTATTCAGTGATTTTCTCATAAGTAATGTTATGTGCCTATTTGAATGAAGTGTCAATCATTTTTTTTGTAAGAGCTGCGCTTGTAGAAAAAATAATGTGTGTATTTCGAGCACAAAGTGTCATTGTTGTTCTCCAAAGATTAATCTCTTTGTCGAACAACAATCAATCACTTTGCGCTCTAAATACACAAATAGATATTAAAGAACTAGAATAGAAGTAACATTCATGTTTGATTTTTACCAGAATACAGGATATATAAGATGTTCTAGATATTACGGAAACAATTTGATTATAATAGATTCACAAGTTTCATCGTTTACAACTTACTTGAAATGAGGGGGAGAAAGAGTACTTTCCTCCCTAGGGAGGAAAAGTACTTTCCTCCCTAAGGAGGAAAAGTATGAGTTTCCTCCCTGGTTTGAGGGAGGAAAGTGTGTACTTTCTATAGGGGTAGGAGGAAAAAACGTTTTTTTCCAATATTCAGAGATCTCTGAGAGGGCAAGAAATATAAAAAAAAATTGAGACGACAATTCAATTTGTTTTGACAAAAGTCCCGAAATTTGGATGTTTACGTAATAGTTATTTAATCAACTAGTGTATTAATGAAAGCGATTAATGATCGAGATATTTTAACGCGTCAGCGATGCGAGCGCCTTAATCATCGAGATCATTAATCGCATTTTGATGTAAGAGTTGATTACAATATTTTTCTGTCTACCTCACTCTTGTTGAAATAAAGGAGTTCTGATTTTTTTTCTGGCAATAAAGTTATAGATGTTTTTTGGCAGTTTCCGCAACTTTAGGTAACATAAATTTATCGTCAATATCCATTTCAGCGTTCATACCAGCTGCATTTGTTCATGTTTGGTTGCTATACAACAATCATGCATTAATAGAGAAATCGACAATTCTAGTTATATTTGAATATTTAATAACGACTTTATATGACAATGTGATGATGTATTGTGTAGTATTTAATTACTTGTCAGTGTCGATGAGACAACAGTAAATAATTAATACAGAGTATGTTACATCTCCCTTATTAAAAAAAAATAAAGAAAAACAAACTACACAAAAGTATAAATAACTCATAAATCCAAACGTTTAACTGGCTTCACAATTCTTCCAGATCTTGTCACTATTTGATGAGGTTGAACAGGAAGAATTCCAGTTGTTGAAGAGGGAATCACATTTGTTTCTTCTGAACTGGATTTTGCAGAATTCTGGTGGTGAGATACAGGTTCTTCATATTCATGAGAAAAATCTGCCTCAGTTTTATGCAATTGACTTGTGTTACGTCGGTAGATTTGACCCTCGGTATATTTAACAATAATTTGTCTTTGGTTGTCACCCTGTCCGATAACTTCCGCTCCCTTCCACTGACGATGATCAACCTGAATTCTTACTTTATCTCCATGTTCCAATTGGGGAGGCTCTCTAGCATGACAATCAGCATAATCTTTTTGTCTTGTTCGATGCCTCTTCAGGTACATTTTCTATAATTTTTGGTTTCAATAGATTTTCCGCAATGGGGATCAAAGTTCGTGTAACCCTTGCGAACGTCGTTGATTAGGAGATCCTAAATTATTTCTGGGAGTGTTACGATAGTTCATCAGAGCTAGTTGAATATCGGAATGATCTAATTGGCATTTCTTCAAAATGTTTTTGGAAACCTACACGCCTTTTTCAGCTAAACCGTTTCCTCATGGATGGTAAGGACTACTGGTAGGGTGCTAAAATGACCATTAAGTAGGAAATTCTTTGAACTCTCTTGAAGAGTATTGCGGCCCATTGTCTGTTTCGAAAATTTGAGGAATTCCATGGACTGAAAACCAATTTTTCAAGTGATTTATTGTTTCCATCGAAGTAAGTGTTTTGAGGAGTTTGAAATCAACAAAACCAGAGTAACTGTCGTAAATATTCAAGTACTGTTTTCCTCTGCAATTGAATATATCTGAACTCACTATCTGCCAAGGAAGATCGGGAATTTTCTTCAAACAGACGGTCTCCTTATAGTTTGCTCACTGGGTTGCTTCACATACTCGGCATTTCTTTACGAAATTCTCTATGTCTGTGTTCAGCCCTTTCCAATACAACATCTGTCTAGCACGGCGTAGACAGCTTTGAATCACAAGATGCCCTCTGTGAATGTTTCTTAACATCTTTGGAACCAATGATTTGGGAACAACTATTTTTTCGCCTTTGAATATTAGTCCTTCATATTCGGCTAATTCGTCTTGGAAACATAAGTAGTGTTTGAGACCCTGCGCAATATTCTTCAAATTATCAGGAAATCCTTTTTGAATAAATGTTTTCAATATTTCTAGTTCTTCGTCCTCTCTAGTGGCTTGAATCAGTTCCTGTTTCACTTGTGGAGAAACTGTTAGAATTTTTTGAACTTCTAATTCATCGTCTTCCTCAGTTTTGCTACCATCAGGACAATCTCGGCTCAATATATCTGCTAATGGTATATCTTTTCCTTTTCTGTAAATCGCTCTAGGATTATATTGCAGAACGTCGAATATAATTCATTGCAATCTAGCAGGAGCAGATTGTAATGGTTTGGTAAAAATGGACTCAAGAGGTTTGTGGTCACTTTCGATTGTAAGTTTTTTTCCACAAATATATTCATGGAATTTCTGGCAACCGAATCTTATTGCAAAAGCTTCTTTTTCAATTTGAGGCCAATTAACTTGAGATTGAGTAAGAGCTTTTGTTGCACAAGCTATTAGTTGTCCACCCTGTAGAAGCGCTGCACCTATACTTTTCGAACTGGCATGAACTGACACTGTGACGTCTTGGTTCACGTCATAGAATTTTAAGAGCGGTGGAGATGCTGAATGTGGCTTTATTTTGATGGAAGCTTCATTTTGCTCATGATCCCAATGAAATTCGAAGTCTTTTTTCAGCAATTTACGCAAAGGATCAGTCAGTTCAGATAGAATGGGAAAGAATTTGATTAAATAAGTGATCATACCCAGTAGTCTCTGTAATTCTGTTTTATTCTCCGGTTTTAGATTATTTATTACTTCTACTTTCTGTGGATCTATTGATACGCCTTTTTCGGATAGAATATGTCCTAAGAATCCAATTTTCCTAGCTTCGAATATACACTTTTCTTTATTGAGCTTCAATCCTACTTTATTCAGTGCCTCAATAACGTTTTCTGTGACTTTCTTGAGCTTATCTTTAGATTCAGCATGGATCAAGATGTCATCCATTGAACACTACGTATTTGGTATACCTTTTAGGACAGAGCACATCACTTCTTGGAATACTTCTGGCGCTGAGCTAATTCCGAATGGAATTCGAGTACAAGATAAACGTCCCCATGGAGTTGAGAAAGTAAGATATTTTTGAGTACGCTCTGTTACTGGTATCTGCCAAAAGTCTCGACTACAATCTAGTAGTGTGAAGTATTTCGCTCCATTGATTTGTGCTACAATTTCCTCCAGAGTTTTCAGTGGATAATGACGTCTCAATATATTTTTATTTAAATCGGTAGAGTCAAGGCATATTCTGATTTTGCCTTTTTGACGAACAATCACCATAGGACTAACAGCAGGTGTTGGCTCTTTAACTGGTTTGATGACGCCTAATTTGACCATTTTGCCTAGTTCTTGTTTGACTTCACCTCGTATAGAATATGGTTTTCTTCTTGGGGGATGAATGTTAAATTTGGGATTGTCAATGAAATCTATATCACATGTGACATCCTAGACCTTGAAAGACGTTATCTGGATTGCAGTCTTTCATGCAATCTTACTATAAGACCTAAATCTTGACACGTTTTTCGACCAGGTATTGGAGATACATTTTCTTTCACAATTTTGAAAATGATATCAGCCTCTTGAATCTTGACTTGGCATCTTATTTTAGATTCGCCAATGACAGAAATTCTATTTTCCGTGAAACTTATCAATCGTTTCGTACTAGTAGGATTGATTTCTGCATTGATTTGCTTTACTTTATGTTCAGGCAGAACATTGCACTGTGCTCCAGTGTCTAACTTGACCTGAAATCTCTTGTTATTAGCTTCTAAGATTTCATGTCAATCTTCATCGTCATTTTTTGTCAACGTTCGAATATACAAAATTTCATCCTCTTCTACGTCTTGTTCTGTCTCATCATTCACGCAGCTAATTTTTTTCTTATTCTTGCTGAAACATTTCTTCTTTGACCAACACTGAGTAAAAAATGACCTTTTGTATTACAAACTTCACATTTTCGACCGAATACAGGACATTTCTGTCTTTGATGAGTAGTAACACATCTCTTGCACATGAAAGTATCATTCTTCATCTCATATGGTCTATGTTTTACAAAATTGACCTGGCTTGATTCTGGTTTTTGAATTTATTTCAACCGCTTAGTTGTTTGTCACTCGATCTACAAATTACTATAGCTTTCTGGAGTTCCAAGTTGTCTTCGTTAAGTAATTTTTCCCGTACTACATCAGATTTTACACCAAACACTATCTTGTTCTTTAGTAAACTGTCTTGCAAGTTTTCAAATTCACAGCTTTTGACTTGCGTTTTAATTTTTGTCAAAAACTCATCGAATGTTTCATCTTCTTGTTGAGCAATCTTGAAAAATTGATAACTTTCGAATGATATGTTCGTTTTTGGTATGAAACATTCTTTAAATTTTTGTTTGATTATTGTCAAGTCTTTCTGCTCTTCAGCTGTGAGATTGAATTTATTGAATATTTGAATGGCATCTGGACCAATGATTGCCATGAATGATGCTGCTTGCACTTCTTTGGGTTTTCTTGCCATTTGTGCAGCTATCGCATACCATTCAAATTGTTGTATCCAGTTATTCCAAACACTAGCCATATTTTTAGGATTCAAAATGAGATTCTTGGGTGGCCGAATGCTTGAAACTCCTGTTTCATCTGATGATGTTGGAACTGGTGGAGCAATTTTGTAGCGAATTTCCCTTATTCTCCTTTCTAATCAAACTAATTTGATATATCTAGTGAATGCGTTTAGTTTTCTAAACTTCTGACACCATCTAAAGTTATATTTGAATATTTAATAATTACTTTATATGACAATGTGATGATATATTGTGTAGATTTTAATTACTTGTCAGTGTCAATGAGACAACAGTAGATAATTAATACATAGTATGTAACAACAATCAATGACAAATCGTTCATAAATAGGGGACAATTTCTCGAAATCATGCATTAATAACAAATCGTCCATCAATGACCCCTATTATTGAACGAGTTCATTTCCATTGAAGAACATCAAACAGACATGACGAGGTATGCGGAAAAGTACTTCAATAATCTTTTGAATAATAAGTTTGGCATTATTTTAGTTCTTACAAAAATTGATGATAAATTTCTATCTTAAATGCTTAACTATACACAACAGCTGTTTGAAACGGTTTTCTCATTTTCTTAAACAAAACTATGTTTTCGTCGATATTATATTATCGTTTTTTTTTCATGCACAAGTGCATAAAAATGAGTGTAATTTGTTGGAATATTTAACAAATGAATTAGCAAATGAAGAAATATTGTTTTTTTTTTTGAGAAATATTATAGTACAAACACTAGAAATAAAATTATGCTTGTCAAGTGACATTTTTCACTTTTTGCAGTTTATTCGACATTTTTCATTGTTGTTTGTGGCGTCATGGCAACGGGAAGTGTCTCGCTTGGAAACTAAAAATTAAAATTGAAAAATATTTGAAAATTTTCAATTTTTTTACTGAGAGAAACTGTAGAATGATTTCGTTGTCAAATTATTAGACCATGCTAATTATTATTCTTGAGAACCACTCATCCTTCCCTACATTTTGTATTTTGGTTCATGCCATAAGTGGTGCACTGGTTCATATTTGAGAAAATGAACTTGCTATTTTAAAAATAGTTATTTTTGTATATAGTGCGTAAAGTGAGTGTTTTGAATGGCACATGAGAGTGGTAATTTCTCTCGAATGTACCATGAAAACACGAATTTTATACACGAAATACAACCAACATTTTTTGTACAACTATATGAATATGAATTTACATCGTCTGAAATATATTGAAGAAAAATACTTCCAATACATCTTGACGTGTTTTTTTTTTGGTCCTGATTAGTTATCGCTTTCAAACGACTGTTGGCTTGAAAATGTTTTCAGTAAATTCGTATTCCAAAATTTTTCCTATCTGAAAAAAGTAAGTCCAAAATAACTAAATAATACTTCTCTTTTCCATACATGTTATCTTTGATGTTATCAATACTTTCAATACAATTTCACAGCATCCAGTGGTCTTTCTATATCTACTATTACTATAGAAACGGTTTGTTGGCACGCTGCGTGTTTGACTGTATGACTGTGTTTGCTCGTAGTTGCTTCAATTTCAAGTAATTTTCAAGAAGATGGATGTTGATTATGATAGTGGTAGTGATACCCCATCAGATATATCTGATAAAGCAAATGCAATAGTATTGAATATGTTACCGGCCATATCCAAGTTAATATATCAGAAAACAAATGACCAATTTCATAAATGGTGCGACAAGAAACATGTAAAATAGGTTTCTGAAAATGTGCTTATATTCTATTTTGGGGAAAAATCAAAAATTATCAAACTTCCTACGTTCTGGAGTGACTACTCAATGTTGTAAAGTACATTGAATGTTGAGGAAAATATTGATATAAGGAAGATTTTAAAATTGGTCCCGCTCATTAAGAACAAATGCGTCGGATACCGAGAAGAGAAATCTAAAGTTTTATCAAGAGATGATATCAATAAATTTAGTCAAGCTGCTGATAACGAAACAAATTCGCTCTATAAGGTACAGATATAATCATTATTTTGTAAGATTAGTAGTAATTTCAATATTTTTTATTTGTAGGTTGTCGTAATTTTGGGTATGAGCGGTGCTTGTCGCCGTAAAGAATTATTACATATTACTATTGATGCCATTGAAGATCCTGGATCTATATTAATTGTTGTAATACCTGATACAAGGAACTATTGCGCAAGAATGTTTACTGCTTCAAATTCTGATTATATTGAGATATACGGCAAGAATAGAGCACTACGGCCGCCTTATACAAAAAGTAACAGATTATTTTTGAAATATTCGAGATGCAAATGTATTAACCAACATTTGGGGATGAATAAAGAAGGAGAAATTCCCAGCGTGATAGCAAAATAGCTTGGAAAAGACATGTATAAGAGCTACACAGATCACAGTTTCAGGAGAAGATCTGTAACTCTTGTGGCCAATGCACGGGGCAACATTACATCCATAAAACTTCTTGGTGGCTGGAAATCTGCCTCCGTAGCAGATGCATATATAGAAGACAGTTTGAATAACAAAATTGAGATTTCTACCAGGTTTTTGAATTGTCCATCTTCTTCCAAACGAATAAATATATTCGATAAAATTGTGGAATCAACTCTTCAAGAAATATACAACGTTTCTGATCAGCAGCAACATGGAACATCTTAGGGAATTTATGTTGGAAGTCATTGTTCAAACTTTACTGTCAATTATTATTCCAATGAATGAAATTGTTTTATGATGAATAATCAATTAATAATTGACTCTATTCAAAATAAATACTTCAAAAAGTAATTTTTCATGTTTATTTTGTGAATTACTTCGGCAGTGAAACAATAGTATATTGTACAACAAGTGAGAAAAACGACATATTTGTCACGAGCGCAGAAGTTTCGCAAATCAAGCCAGTGAGAAATATGTCGTTTTCTCACGAATTGTACATTGTACTTTTTCTACGGATGCGTTGTTTTCAAGTATTGTAAATTAAAATACATATATAATAAAACTTGTATGTCATTAACTCATTTTTATATTTTATTTAAAATAGTAATTAACAGATATATTTGAACTATTTTGTAAAGTAATTCCTGGTAGGTTATATTGTTTCTACATGTTTTCGGTAATTGAAATATTAGCTGTGGTCGAAGTTGAAGTTGATGGGGAAACGTAATGAGCTTCCACAGCATTGTTGTGTTCAAGTTCTAATGTCACTGGAGACTCCCTTTAAAGTTAAAAGATCTGCCCCTGCATTAACTAAAATAGTCGCAGATGATTTTCGGAAACAGTGGCCAGTATATTCAGGGTTCGGTAATTGCAAAAATTTCGCTATTTCTTTCGCCATGGTGCCAAATTCATTTATCCCCACAGACTGTTTCGTACATTTGCTTTTTTTTGTAATTTAAAAAAAAAAAGTGTTTCGTTTGTGCATGGTCGAAGCTTCACATAGTTTTCGTAAATTTGGTAGAATTCTCCTGTGACTGTAATTTCTAGGAATCTTGGTTTTAGTATCGTGTAATTTTATTAAAAGGGCCGAATTAAGATCTTCCATGTCATCAATTTTTAATTTTCGAAGTTCATCACAACGGCATGCCCCTGTAAGGCCAATAGCTAAAGCAGCCTGAAATAAATACCAAACATTCATTTTCCGATAAAAATTTAAAAAATTTCATTTCATACCTTTATCAGCAAATACTTTTCATCAGGTGCATCTTTTAAAATTTGTTGAATTTCTTCAGAAGTTAATGTTTTTGACTGTTTTGGGACATATTTTTCAGATTTGTGTTTTAAAAATGCAAGTAGTTTTACGTATTTTGATATATCAACACAGTTTTTAATAATTATGGTACTCCTCAGCATCGAGTACTGATACCATAATGTTGATGATTTCAATCTTCTTGACAACTCTTCAAAATAAACTAACAAGGTATTTTCGGAACAAGAATTTACCTTGGCTTTCATTTTCCGGTCCATAAAGTTTCTGTAAGCGATTTCATATTTTTCTCTTGATGTGCTTGGTAGCAAATTATTGCAAACATCTATTCCTTTCTGAATAATTTCTGGAAGTGTATTTTCCGACTCTAAATCTTCGTATTCCATTATGTTCAATATTCAATGAATCTGAACTGTTTATATTTTAACAAATAACAATAAAACTATTTTCGTTTGGTTAGCTGACAGCAATAATTATGCAGTGCTTCGGTTTTGTTGTTATAGAAACGCTAACAATGGGCTACTTGGATATTGCACACGAATCGTCGGCGTAGCGTTGTCAACGTGGAGAACGTGTCATATCAATCTGACATGTAACAATTCATGACTGACTTGGGTTATCGTGATAACAGTGAGAAATTATTTCTCACTGTGAGAAATTATTTCTCACTGTGAGAAATTATTTCTCACTGTATATGCGGATATTTCTCACTGCGTGAGAAATCTTTCGTTTTGAACGTATGAAAGCGATGAGAGAAGTGGCACATTGTATGGCATCCGTAGAAAAAGTATTTTTTTCACGGTGAAAAAAAAACTTTTCTTCACGGCGAAAAAGAGTAAATATTTACGCATCAATAGAGATGCAGAATTGTCAAGTTTGACAGTTGTACAAAAACCTTATTTTTGATGAGGTGGCTTTGCTCATTATCACCCTATTTTCCATTTGACAGCTGCTTATTTTTTGAGTCTAGCAACGATGAAGCAACATTGTTTAGTTTCAATAAGTAATCATTACACCTTACACAAAAAGAAAGTAATTTTTAAATATTATTTATGAAAACCTCAGTTCAACTTCAAAATCAAATTCAAAACAAACCAATTCAACGGTAACAATACTAATCTGAAGAAACGTACTTTTTACAACGAATTCTGCTCAAAACCCTTTCGACCATGGTGTCCAGAATTTAGTACACAATTTTAATGATATTTTTTTGAGTACAGGCGACTGTTTCATCCAATGTGGTTTCCAGGGTTTTATAAGTTATTTCAGTTGCCAACTGAAATGTTTTCCGTCATCTATCGGATATTTGGGGAAGTATTTCGGAAAATTTTATCTGACAAGAATGGACTAATCCTATCATCTGGGTAACCAGTTTGGAGTATGCCATTTTTGAACGTCCCAGTGTAGAATTTATTCATTGAAAATATACCATGTGTTCACAATAGAGCGTTTTACGTATTCGATCCAAAATATATAAACATTTCCTCACTATTTTATAGTTTTGAAGCTGAATTTCTGTGAGATAAATATAGTACACTGTGAGCTAGTGGCATTGCATATATGGTAGAAATGATCTTACTTTATATCATTGGAAAATACGTTATTTGTTATTTTCACAGTACCATTGATTGGCATGGCTATACGAGGGGCCTTTAGTAATCAGAATCTATCATCAATATTGGAAAACAATTTATCTGATTGAATGTCAGTGAAAACGATAGTGACTTGGGTTAGGACACTATTTTGAAGGCTTCTGGAGGTGAACTTCATGATTACGAAATTGATTCAGGATGCTCGTTTATTTACTTGGACAAAGGTTCAGAGGAAGAACAAGAAAACGGGGAGTTTCAGTCGCACAAAAACTTGCCAGAATAAGTTGAAGTACCTACATTGTGATTGGTGATTGTAAAAAAAACCTTGAAGTATTACAGATTAGGCTGTGACATTTTTACTTTCGTTTTTACATGTTTTTCAATTTGTCTGAAACATTTTTACTGAATTGCAATGTCCTGTCTGATTCACAAAATTTGTGTTCTTATATTATCGTTTCTCTTATTGTACCGTCTGCTTATGGTGTACTAAAGGACCCCGTACGGTTCTTATGGAAAATGGGTCCCAGTCGAATGGGCTGTTAAATTAGTATAATGTAACTCATGATCTCCTGCTTAAATGTCTCCTTGGGCACAACGAGATCTAATGGACAGTTTTTGAGATACTGGGTGTCAAACATGCAGAGGCAGGGTTGTTACTTACGTGTAGAAAATCAATAATGTGACGATTATTTTGTTATAGTTAAGGATAATAATTGCAATCTTAAAATTGTACACTCGAGTTGTAATGAAAAGTTCTAAGACTCTATATACAGGGTTATTAATAATTACATAATGATGATTCTTTGAACAAAATCAGTCAAACGCAAAAGGTCGTAGACTTGAAGAATAAGTAATTATCTTTTGATTTTGATATAGTCTGATGTAACTATTATACAGGGTCACTAAACATTTTTTTCTTTAGTTTAATTTATTTTAATGTTTTTCATTGAAAATATTTTTTACTAGTTCATACCACGTCTGATGTCAAGACATTGTTATTTCGATTATGTATGGATTCTATTTGTTGATGGCTTACATACGCCAAAAAGCATACCACATTAGCGTTATGTGCAAGGTACCGACACTTCCGAGCTCCAGATTTACAAGTGGAATGATAACGATCTAGGGCATTTTCTTTTTCATGTATAAACATTCAAATTCATTGTCACTCAAACTACTCTCGTGGTATATTCTCGTCAGATTTTTTGATATGTCATTGTAACAATGACAAGATTTCTCATCTTATGATCAGTAAATGTAACGTAATCCAATAATTACTATACCAAATGAAAAGTTCTGAAATATGTCCTTGCCCATCTTTGCACATGTTTCAATCCATTCGGAAATATAGCCACATACTCGAAAGATAATGAAAATCTTCATCGCCGATACATACCGTGTGAGTCACGAATTATAAGGCATTTTGGGCATTTGCACCATCTTGTACAGCATTTTAACTTGTACCAATGCTTGTCCCAATTCTGTTATCTCGAAACTTTTAGCTGATTCCACAGCTTCAATCCTATAGCATCTACTATTGTTAATTCTAATTCCAAACTTCAAGAGTTTTAGATAATTGCCAAAATTCCAAATCAGCATAAGTGTATAGGGTGTTGTAGTGTAATAAAAAAATTATATATGTCTTGTAATTGTGAATACTCCTGTGTGTGTGTGTAAACTGTATACTTATTTAATTCGAATATTTAAATGAAGTGATTTTAATTTAATTTAAGTTTGAAGGTGAATATGTTATAATTAATTGATTCAATTCTTTTTTGATGACGTTTATTATGGCTGATAATGAAGCCGATCGTTGAATTTAATGAAACACCTTGTATATTATAACGAATCAATGTATCGCCGGTGTCCAGCCTTAATCCAATACCCTGTACAAAAAATGAAAATATGCAGTGTACGATGTTACAAGGTACGGTGCTACTAGATACGATTAAATCAAAGATACCCTTAGAAATAATTTTTTTGACAATTAATGTTGATTCTGACACTCTCATTTAGTATCAGATAATTACAGCAGACTTATAAACAGACTACCTACTTAAATATAAGTATAATAGTAAGTAGAAGTAAGTAGAAGTATATGCTTGTGATACTTCATTCATTGCAAAAGATTCCCACCATAAATCGATCCTGTGTAAAGTCAATATTTTAAATATCATGAACGTTAGAGAAAAAGCGCAATACAGCATTTATAAATTTCACACTGCCGACTATGATATAATTAATTGGGAAATAAACCAAATTGATTGGCTAACCAACTTGAATAATCTGCCTTTGAACGAGTCTGTTGATTTTTTCTATGATGAAGTCAATAATATTATTTTCCGACATATTCTATTCCTGGAAAATTGTTGGAAGCGATAGTAACCAACCAACTCTTCTTTGAGTACAAGCAAGTGATAAGTGAGTGTCAACATGGCTTTTTCCAGGGAAGATCTGTTACAACCAATCTCACCTGCTTCATACAAAATGTAATGGATAAAATGGAGGATAGATGTCAAATAGATACCGTATACACCGATTTTTCGAAAGCCTTCGAAAAGGTCCATCATCCAACTTATTAAACTAGAAAATATCGGTGTGCATGGTTCTCTACTTCGTTGGATAAAATCTTACCTTACTGGCAGACGGCAACGTGTAAAGATAAATGGGACTGATTCGAATATTATTGATGTCACATCAGGTGTTCCCCAAGGGTCTCACTTGGGACCGTTATTATTTTCTCTTTTTGTCAATGATATCGACAAATGCTTTTTGTTCTCTGAGGTTGGTATGTTTGCTGATAACTTGAGAGTGTTCAAACAAGTTGAGAACTCCAATGATTGTGTTCATCTTCAATCGGATATACATCGGTTAGAGACTTTCTGTAGAACCCACACACTTTTCTTAAATGAGAAAAAGTGCAATAAAATAACATTTTCGAGATTAAGGAATACTATCAATCACATCTACTACATTAACAATAGCCCACTATGTGAGGTACACTCTATAAGAGACCTAGGAGTAATACTTGATAACAAACTTGATTTCAACCTTAATGTCGAGAGTATAGTGAAAAAAAAAAGCCTCAAGAAACTTGGGCTTCATCATTCGAATAAGCAAGCCATTCAAAAGTATAAACTCACTACTTGTAACGAGTACTTTGTACTTCTTTATAAATTTAAGGGATTAGCGCAAAAGCCACCTACACTACTTTTGGAGATACCCTCGTATATGTACGTAGTGTTGATCAGTCGCCTGAACAAACTAACCTTGCGCGACAGAATAGGAATTTTGACAAAAAACACGAATTGGCGTTCGAGAGGGAGACGGGGATTTTGGTGTTTCTTTTTCTCGTGGTACGGTGTCTCGATAACTCAGGACGAGGAAGTTTAGAATTTTTTGATTGCTGAGACGTTGGAAATGTGGTGAGTCCGTTCCGATATTATCTGTGGTGGCTATTCTTTAAGTTAATTGTATAATCAGTGCCTAGATAATTTACGCTATTTGAAAGAAGTAGACGTTGAAAATATCTCCAAGAATGCTGGATTCCAGATGGGTCAGTGTGTTTTTTTTAATCTTGCCGGTGATCAGTAACTTTTGGAAGTTTGCTCGTAATTTGATTCACTAGTTACCATCACACGAGTATACTTGCCTGTCTGATTTCCAGTGTAACGAAATTATATTTTCGTAAAACGTAATTTATGCTAAATTTCAGTTTTATCAATTTTATTTACTTACAGCCCAACAGATTGTATAGAACTCACTTTTTTCCAGATTTCTCAGATAGTAATTTTTTTCGCTTTGGGGTCGTCGAGACTGCTTAACCATTTTTTTCCTTCTCGGTTCTGCATACCATTTCTTTCTTTTTTCTTCGTTCTGCTTTGTCTCCTATATTATTTCTTTCTACTAATATTTCTACTCTAGAGCTGAATGAAATTGCCTTTGTCTTATCGTTGAGTAGTTTGTTTCCTGTTTTGTTCTATATTAAAAATTCAAAATTAGGTGGTGCCCACATTCAGCTTTAGATCAGCAAAACCAAAGGCCAATCGCCGAATTCACCCCCTTGCTCTAACCCATAAGTTTGGTGCTTGACGTGGATGATGAGGTCTTAGCTTAATCTTAGCTTAGTCATCATTACCCACAGAAAGAACCATTACTCTACAACTCTCTGGTTAGGAGTCACCCACATCTTCGTTACGATGGTTATGACACATCTCTTAGACATTACAAAATCCTTAATTTGAAATCCAGAAGATGCGTGAATTATATAATTTTCCTAAAAAAACTAGTCTCCTCTGATGTCGATTGTGATGATATACTGAATCGTCTTCGCTTCAATGCAAAACCACGAGTTACGCGAAACAACAACCTATTTTATCGTCGAACATACCAACGAACTCTCCCATTTGTCAGCTCCTAACAATGTACGATCAATACTTTTATGATATTGATATCTTCAATTTACTCCTAATAACTATCAGAAAATTAGCAATGAATGTTTTTCTGTAGTTGGTCCAAACATGTAATTAACATATTTTTCTTTTCTCTCTCCCTCTCTCTCTTCTCTCTCTAACATAGCTATAAGTATATTCGCCCGTAGTACTTTGTTTTATTACTTTTATCATTAGTATTATTATTATTTCTATTAACCTTAATCTAATTGATAAGAAACACGCCAAAATGTGATTTAGATGTGTATTCCTATAATTGTTAATGTTGAATCATTATGTTGGAATGCCTAAACAATAAATAAATAAATAAATAATAAGATGGTCCTAACAAATAGAAATCACCTAACTTGTTTTGTTTGTTATGGGCGAGTTCAACCACGTTTGATGACTGGAATAGATGGGGATGAGAATGCTGCGAAATGTGAAAAAGCTTTCCGAAAAAAACAAGAATGTTTTTAAAACCTCCTTTTGATGTAAATACCAAATAGTCACCAAATGTTGATCTTAATGTATTTAGTTTGTGTACATGTTTGTATAAATACAACTAAAAAAGAAAATTTTGAGTGACCCTGTATGATGGTAACCTCAGATCACCCGATATCAAAATCAAATGATATTTACTTATTCTGCAACTCTACATGCTTTTGCGTTCGACTGATTCTGTTCAAAGAATTACATAAACATTATGTAATTATTAATAACCCTGTATACGGAGTCTCAGATCATTACAACTCGTGCCGAAAATATTAATATTGCAATTATTATCCTTAACTTTTTATAACAAAATAATCGAGATAATATTGATTTTCTGAAGGTAAGTAACAACCCTGGCTCTGTATGTTTGACACCCTGTATCTCAAAAACTGTCCATCAGATCTCGTTATGCCCATGGAGACATTTGATCAGGACATCATAAACTACATTATATTATTTTTAGCCAATTCAACTGGGACCCATTTTCCATAAGAACCGTGCGGGGTCCTTTATCACAACCCATATCACAAAAATTGGACTTCACAATTTTTTTTTTTAGGCTCAAAAATCTTAGAAAAATTCAATTGTATATTCTTCATGATATACATGGCCTACAAATTGCATGGAGTATACCCATTCCAAGGAACTGATAATAAGATTGTTGAGGGCGGGGATTAGCGCAGTGGTTAAGCGCTCGGCTGGTAATCGAGAGATTGCAGGTTCGATTCCCAGACGGTGCGATCTATTTTCATTTTCAGATGTGAAAGTCTGAATGACTGAGGCTCGTGTCGGCTGGGAATAATCCTCCACGATTCACTGTTGCGTTAAAACTTAACAGTGCTGCTCCTAAAGTGGCGTATGGAGTTAGTAACAAGGCCTATCCAGAACACATGGCTAATGACCATAGCAGTCGATGCCAAAACACCAAAGAAAAAAAAAATAAAAATAAGATTGTTGCTGAAAATTTGAAACAAGTTAATGAATATGCAGATCTAATGACAGTAACTTTCAGTTATTTGCTATGTGGTTGCTTCTGTGCGATACCAATTCAATTGGTATTCAAACGCTATTTTTATTATTGAATGTATTATTGTACGATTCTACTGATTTTTTATCCTACTTTGGTATTCTTATTTTGTATTCGATTATGATATTATATTATTTAAGCGATGCAGCAAGAAAACACAAAGTCGTCTCCACAATTTAATATTACCAACTGGGTATTGTAATGGTGTACGGCAAGTGCTATCAATCAGCTAAACCGTAGTGTTAAAAGGACATGTTTCGAGCCTATATTGGCTCATCACCAGCTTATAATAATTCTACAATAAAGGAAACACAAAATAACTTAAAGTAACAAGGTATGTTATAAGTACTTACATGGAGAGGAAAAATTATTGCAATAAAATATTATGAAAGTTAAAAATTGCATTTCTACATGTTGCCTAATAGGCCATCATGTGAAGTATCATTGTGAAATCAAAAAACTTCAACAAAACAGAGAAGAGGGCGGCTATAGAGCCTTAGTGCCCCTTTCTTCCAAAAGGAAAGTAAATTATGGGGCCACATGGGGCGGAATATAACATTTATGTAAAACGTGCTCATCAGAATAGTCAAGCAACGAGGAAGAATGAAGAAGGCCAAAAGGACCTTTGGCAGTTTGAACTGTCAGAAAACACTTAACATTGATGACATAGAACAGTGACAGGAGA
Source organism: Chrysolina oricalcia (assembly GCA_944452925.2). Classification (NCBI taxonomy): domain Eukaryota; kingdom Metazoa; phylum Arthropoda; class Insecta; order Coleoptera; family Chrysomelidae; genus Chrysolina; species Chrysolina oricalcia. The sequence goes on from OX101826.2 coordinate 41,747,052, forward strand.
ACCCGCCACTCAGAACGAAATTGATAGAAGACAACTCCTATCCAATCAAGGCTCGGAGCAACAAGAACTCATGTCACATATCCAGGCCAATGACATTGTACTCATAAACAAACGTGCGGAATATGAAAATAACATTAAAAATTGTTTTTATTTTCCTACCGCTCTGTCCAACATATTGTGCACGACAATGCGGCTGTGAACAAGAAATTCTGTACATTCCTGATTTATGGGAAATAGGTACCTTATCTTTGGTATTAACCAACAATTTTGAAATCATTAGTATAAAAGGAAACGTTAATATCTTTAATAAACCGTCTTAAAATATTTGAAACATCTAGAGAAACTTTCCCTAGGAAAGGAATAGAGCAATATTTATTAGAATTATGAATTGGGGTTAAACTACGATTAAGTGATATAGATCTGTGTTTGTAGAAAATTCTGTTAATAAGATGAGAAGGGAAACCATTGTTATGACCTATTTGTTTGATAACATTCAACTCCTTGTTGAAATTTTCAGGTGACATAGGGATATTGAAAAGTCTGTGGAACAGAGAATTGAAAGCTGCAAATTTGTGAGAAAAGGGGTGACAAGAAGAAAACGGAATGACTGAATCTGTGTGAGTAGGTTTTCTATAAATTGAAAAATTGAGTTTAGAATCTTTAATATTGATCATTAAGTCCAAGAAAGGGAGAGAATTGTCTTTCACTAACTCCATTGTGAATCGTATAGAAGGATGTAGAGAATTGAGGAATTCTAGTAACTGATTTACTTCTTGATGATTGCCCTTAAACATATCTGTACCAAAACAAAATATTGTTGAATAATGGGAAAATTAAGAGGTTATGTTCTAGATCAGCCATGAAAATTTCTGCTAGAAGAGGAGAAAGATTGCTACCCATAGCTAGGTCTGAAATCTGTGAATAAGATTCATTGTTAAACTGGAAAAAATTCTGTTGTAAAACGGTGTTCAAGAGCGAACAAATATTAAGAGTATGGAAGGACAAAACATCTGCCTTATATTATTTAATTTAGACCTATTATTAGTCACAAACTAATTGCTACTGTACCTGTTTGTCTTCTAATTAAGAGTAATCCTCTTAGACAATGAACTTTTTTTTTATAAGGTCAACAAAAAGCAAAGCCACCTCGTGAAGAACTTAAATTTCTTAAAGGAAATTGTTGGTGAGAAATAAGTTCAATTCTCTCTTTGAAATGAACCAGTGCACTATGAGACATGAACCAAAAAAAAGTGAATGAAAGGAATTGATCTTAAAAAATTGGAATTTTGAAACATAGGTATCAAGTACGTAGAGTTGTCAAATTGAAACTCTATACATAGAAGTTGTAGTTGAAACAATGTTGTTATTGTTGTCAACCTGTTGCTTCCCCACGCTCAACCCTCAGAAGTCTTCGAGAGACTTGTGCGAGCTAGGATAGACTAAGCCCTTGCCTTTCAATTACTATCAATGTCAACAAATGAAAATTAGTTCTTCCATACTCACTTGTTTTATTGACGATGCTCAAGGCCCTGCAGACGAAATCGCACGTGCCGGTCGCCTCCAAGTTGGCGTCCTTCAGCTGGTAGGCGACGCTGCCGTAGGTCGTCAAGGAGAGCGCCAGACCGATGCTCTGCGTCTCGGCGTACTTCTGGTCGGCGCAGAGGCGTCGCTGCTCGTCGCCGGACACCTGCGGCATGCCCACCTGTCAGTCAAGCGTTTTTACCCTTTTTTGATTTTCGGTTATTGTCGGACACATCGATCTACTCTAATCTAGACCTTTAGCAGAAAGCTTGTGGGGGAGAAGCGGTTTATTAGAAAGATAAATCACTGCGGGGTGGTTGATAGTTGAGAAAAAAGATTTTTACTGTCGCCATTTTGATAGATTTCCACGCAAATATCGATACGAAGAATGACATTCAGTTATTATACGGAAAACTAAAAAAAAATCATAAAGTTGCGAATTAGACCAGGATCAATAACTTTGTGAATAACAAAAAATTATCAGCATTATGTGGATGGTGGGAAATGAAGGGTAGGTTACAAGTGAATGAAGAAAAATTGAGCCACCTCAATAAAAGTTCCGGAAGCGAGTTTTTTACGATTTGTGGCTGAAATATGCATCCTATCGGAAAAAATTGTGGACAAAAGTTGTATATGATTGAAAAATCTTAACCTTTTTATTGATCACTTTTCATTATAACCTCAGAATTGCGTTAAAAACGCTGACACCCTTTTTTTGGTTTTTAATTTTTATCCCTTCCAAAATAAATATTTCTTTCATGAAACTTAGTGAAAACGTTCGTCGTTATGTTTAAAATTCGCTATAATTTTTGTAAAGTGAAATATTTATTTTTTGTTTGCATACGAATTTGCGTACAAAAAACTAATTTGCAATGGAAAAAGTTGATTTACAAATTTTCATCTTCTCAGCTTCATCAGTGCTCATCCTCTTCGTTCGTATGGAAAATAGCTATTTATGATACAAGTTCGTAAAGTAGAACTTTTTTGTATGAGCGTGAAGTTTGTTGAATGAGGCGCAGCCGAGTTTAACAATCACGCGAGTACAAAATAGTATATTGTACAATGAGCATGAAATGGCCCATTTCCCACTCGTAGGTATATGAAATTTTGTAGTACGAGCCTAGAATTTGGTCTACTCTTCCAAAAAAACAGAATTTTACGGACTTGTTACGTAAATTACTATTCCCGTACCGTTTAGGTCCGAAAACGGACCGGGAAAGTTCGTTGCTTAGCAACGGACTAAAATACTAGATTAGCGTATTTTGAGGCCTGAAGTTGCTCCGAGAAAGTGGGCATTCTTGAACGATTTCAGAAGAAGTACTTTCCCGTACCGTTTAGGTCCGAAAACGGTCCGGGAAAGTTCGTTGCTTAGCAACGGACTAAAATATTAAATTAGCGTATTTTGAGGCCTGAAGTTGCTCCGAGAAAGTGGGCATTCTTTAACGATTTCAGAAAAAGTACTTTCCTGTATCGAAAACGCCACGGAAAATTTTTTGCCGGCTTGTTTACATTTTAGACAGTTATTGAATTCACGCAAACAATATGTAGAATTCCTTAGTTTTTGATAATGCTGATTGCGATTTCAGAAAAAATAGTATATGTACCTCGTAGTGGAAGCACATTTCCAGACTTCAATGCTTGTTGGCATCGGCTTAAGGCCTCGGCCAATAATTTACATTGTCGTCCGGAAATGTATTGCTTTTATACTAGATACACAATATATTATTTTCAATCGAATTTTGTAATCATCTACTGATGTGTAATGTCAAATTATTAGACAGACGTAAACAAACTTGATTCGATATTATTTATGTTCATAAAATTCGTTAGTACCCACCTATAATGACAGTCTAGTAGCTCATATTTCGATACAGCTAGCCCGTGGGAAATGAAAATCGGTGTTACAACGTGGTAGGTTTCTTAATCAAAGACGCAATTGAAATGTTCATTTTTCTTAATGGTCGTAGAAAAAAGCCCTTTACGAAAGTGTTTGATGCAAAGTTTTTTCTTCTGCAGTTATTATATTGCCAAATTGTAGCAATTATATCATTAATTTGAATGTTTAATGATATGAATGGTCGTTATATTATCAAATAAAGTCTTCCGAGTTATATTGGACGCAAAATACTCTATTTTTCCAAAATGCATGAATGTATGAACAGTGTGTAAAAAATTACTTTTTTAAGTGTATAGGAGAGTATCAAATTGAAAAGAATAATTTCGACCAAGTGGAAATACCATTCTCTCCACACATTCTCACGAATTAGGCAGATATCTGACAGAAATAACTACTTTCCCTTACGGACAATGAATTACAACCGACATCTATTTGTGCAACGTTTCTCTAGAAGGGCACTGTTGCAAATGCTAATTGTATTCAAACATTGAATATTATCATTCGTTTGGTTAGGAATAACAATTTTCTGTTGGATATTTCAATGAACTAAAGTCCTTAGATTAGATTTATTCTTGGCTACTCTTCTGTAGAATAACTATGATTTACAAATAACCACATCCATAAGATGGACAATTATTGATCAGTTACATGTTTCGAATAGGACCACGAATTTGAAACTTGGCCTTAATATTTGAGTCAATTTTCAATAAATGCGTATCCATGGTTATTAGCAAAGGATACATTATACATAAACAATGCTCATACGATACTTGGATTTCTCATTCGTATTTTAACGGAATTATTTCCAGAATATTTGTTTTAATTCAACACAGTGACACTCTAAACCGTAGCTATATATTTCTGATCCAATTTTTGATGCCATTCAGTAAATGGGGGACACATTTGATTCTGATAATCACCGAATGTAATCTTTATTCATTCTATGTTCCCTTATGAGAACCGGGTGCAATAGGGGGATATATGTATACAGGGTGAATTAGAATGAGACTGACTCCGCATACAGATTCCTCACCTCAATTCGAATAGACAAGTTTTTATCAATGTATGTCCTAAAATTCTTTCCTCTGATATACAAGGGGTCAAAAGTACGTAAAAAATTGGGATTTTTGTTTTTTTTTTTTCAAAACTCCTGAGGAAAAAAATTTAAACATGGTACATTAATCTAGGTTTATCAATGTGATAATTAGAATCGATAATTTTTCAACGTGTGGCTATATTTTCCTTCATATTTTTTCCACACATAGTTGTATTCAGAATGTCACATAAAGACAAAAGAGGTGAAAATATACTGGGTGTCCCATTTAGAAATCGAAAGTTACAGTCACTTCCGGTAATACTGGAATCTTCATGAAATTGAGTTACTTGTCAAAAAACCGCAGTTTTATGTCTTATGCAGATCTTTCAAATTTCATTCCATTTTTTTATACAAAAAAGTTATAGGGGCGAGCCATCTTCCTCGGCCACCCGGTATAATGGCATAAAAATGTTAAATCAGTTGCCCAACGGAATAACAATGATTATGAATGAAAAAAATTTGAAGTTTCAGTGAGAAATATTTTACTCGCCAGAGCATTCTACTTGCTGGACGAATTTCATTCTGTGGAATTTTAAATTACCTTTTTTAAATCCACTGATAAGTGATAGACCGGGATTCCACGCCTATTTTCAAAAATAATCAATAATAGGCTGATTCTTCCTGAGTAGCTTCATTTTGCCGAGACGCCCAACTATTTCCTCTACGAAAATTCTCGATAGTGGTAGCTAATAAAATGCGCAAGCAACAATCACGTCGATTTTGGTGAGTGCAAAGAAGTCATTAATAACAGTTAGTTGTTCAGTTGAACCTCAAGATAATTCGATAAAGTACTCGAAAAAACTTTGGTCTTTCAAAATTGATGGTAGGACTGAAGAGTCCCCTACTCCCAACATGTACCAATGACGTGGTCATAAAAAATCATTAATAACCAGCGGATTTTTTTACCGTTGCTTAGTTAATATTTGTATTAACGAAAATTCTCGCAAGTGGTAGCTTATAAAATACGCAGGCGTCAATCATGTCGATTTGGTGAGTGCAAAGAAGTCATTAATAACAGTCAGTTTTTCAATTGAACCTCGAGATAATTCGATGAAGTACTCGAAAAAATGTTGTCCTACAAAATGGATGGTAGGACAGAAGTGTCCCCCACTCCCAACATGTACCAATGACGTGGTCATGAAAAATTATTAATAACTAGCGGATTTTTTACCGTTGCTTGGTTAATATTGTATAATTGAATGGTTATACTGTCCTACAAATTGAATGGTAGGTGTTCTCAGTCCTACGCTCCGAAATTGTCAATTCCACGAAAATTCTTGATATTAGTAGCTAATGAACTGCTTAGGCAAAAGTCATGTTGGTTTGGGTAGCCCAAAAATTGTATGGCTAACTGTTAGTTCTACCCAAATCTAAAGCTCATGGCTCATGGTGAAACAAACCAAGTGAATTAACTTCATTTCAAGGCAGTAAAATCAATATATTTGACCGTAACCCACGGGCTTATCTAGCCCACAGATATTTCGACCATACCTTTTGAAATAAAAAATGATCAAAATATTTTGTAAGCAGGCACATTTATTCTCATTTTTGATATGATATTTTTTTGATCCTGCCATCCTCATTACGTTGTCCAGTACACAGATCGATCTTATGGCCAGTTTTTTTTACTTTAATTCGAAATGGATTTCGGACAATTTCGGAGCGTAGGACTGAGAACACCTACCATTCAATTTGTAGGACAATATGACCATTCAATTATACAAATAGTAACCAAGAAACGGTAAAAAATCCGGTGGTTATTAATGAATTTTCATGACCACGTCATTGGTAGATGTTGGGAGTGGGGGAATCTTCAGTCCTACCTTCCATTTTGTAGGACAAAAGTTTTTTCGAGTACTTCATCGAATTATCTCGAGGTTCAACTGAAAAACTAATTGTTATTAATGACTTTTTTGCAATCACCAAATCGACATGATTGACGCCTGCGCATCTTATTAGCTATCACTATCGAGCATTTTCGTGGAGGAAAAAGTTGGGCGTCTCGGCAAAATGAAGCTACTCAGGAAGATTCAGCCTGTTATTAATCATTTTTGAAAATTGGCGTGGGATCCCGGTCTTTAACAGTTCACACAAAGTACGTGCTATTCTATTACGTTGTCACCTTATTTTATTGTCTTTAAAAATATCAGAATTTCGCGTTTTTCCTTCATTTCGTTTATTGTTGTTGTTACTACCGACAACCAATTGCATTTTGAACAGGTCGCTCTGCTTTCCGTTTTACCGTCTGATTTATTCGATTTTTTAATAAAATAATGCCAAATAGGTTTTTTTTTCTACCACGACTTCGGGACATTTTAGCTTTTGAAAACACTTACACTACGATTCAAACAAGAAAGGATAGGAATACGCAACACGCAATTTACTCATGAACGTATGGGCCGACTATAAGTTAAGAAATGACCCGTCTCGCGTCAACCGCACATTATAAAAACAAACGAATTTCCTTGTTCCGACAGGACATCCGCGGCACCCTTCAAAAAATTTTCATGTCAATCAAGTTTCTTTGTATGTCGCTGACGAGGTTTTTCAACAGTGAATCTAGACAATAAATATTTTTGGGTGAATAGACAAAAAAAATGAAAATAACTGATTTCAAAGTTCACTAATTCCATACTTTAGGAAAAAATCATGCTAAATAAAAAAAATCAGGATTTTATAGAAAATATCAGATTTTTTTGTAAAAAAAATTGTGATTTATGCAAATCCAGTATTCTCCCAACAACCTCTTGTTCAATGGTACTAGGCTGAAACAATACCACACGTTAGTAGAGTTCTTCTGGACTTACATTGTCTAGAAACAAAGAAAATAAATTATTTGCATATGTTTGAGTCACGACGTTGCAATAGTTAACATCTACTGTCGTTATCAAGTGTGTCAATGTGACAAGATATCTTGGATACTTATTGTATAGCATGCAAATGGAAACACCCCAAAATTCGTAAAAAAACTCCAGGCATTTCGATGAGATCCTGGAGGACATCGACATAATGCCGGAAGACCAATTAGTTAGCTTTGATGTGGAAAGTCTGTATACCAACGTTCCGGTTGAAGATTACCTCCAGGTTATAAGCGAAAAAGTACAAGAGAACGAAGCATTGAAGTACATGACGAGCCTACCGTTAACTGGTATTATGGAACTACTAGAATGTTACTTTCAGGAAAAAGACCGTTTTTTCGTCCAGGAGGATGGACCTCGGATGGGATCCTCACTGTCACCTGTCATAGCAAATATATATGAGGAATGATTCAAGGCCTTTGCTATAGACAAGAAACCTAGGATGTGGAATCATGGAGACGTAGAACTCGGGGCCTTTCTGCGGTTCCTAAACAACATTAGACCGTCCATAAATTTTACAATGGAAGAGGATACCCAGGAGGGGTTACCCTTCCTTGATGTGAAAGTCCAAAGAACGAATGGCAAGTTTCAAACGTCAGTGTACAGAAAACCAGCTCACACCGGACAATACCCGAATTTTGAGTCAAACCATTACGGAGCGACGAAGAGAGGAATTATCCGCTTGTTGGTTAACCGGGCCTACAGCCTTTGTAACACTGATGTGAGTCTGACCAACGAATTGAATGACATCAAGAAAGATCTGCGACCGAATGGGTACTCCGACAAACATATAGCAGCGGTCCTTAACCGCAGAAGAAGGAACATCGAGAAATCAGATAAACCAACACAGCCTACCCTATGTCTTCCCTATGTGAGAGGTTTATCGGATAAAATAAGGCAAATTGGATCGAGGTACAACAGCCGAACATGCTTCAGATCAATTAATACCATTCGTAGCCAACTCACAGAGAAAGAGACCACCCAACGACTGCATTTACCGTGTTCCGTGTGAATGTGGGATGGATTATGTGGGAGAAACTAGTAGTAGTTGTAGTAGTAGTTCTTTGGGGAGGCCGCGACCGCAGCCAGGCAAGTGGGCCCTCATGGACCCTTTTTGCCATCCCCTGTTCTCCACTTATCTACATTCATCCTCTTAGTTTTCCTTTTCAAACCTTTGTGACCTCCTAATGAAGGTCAGTCTGACCACTCCAAGTTGATTAGTTCCTCTTGTTGGAGTTTGTCAACTCCGAATGTTCCAAATCTTAGCCTCCCGTATGCCTCACACTCGCCGAGGAAGTGAGAAGAAGTTTCTTCGTCTTCTTCGCATTTTCGGCAAGTGGGACTGTCTTCTATACCTATAAGTGATAGGTGTCTGCCTAACTTGTTATGTCCTGTTAGTATTTCTATAAGGAGGCGTAGTGCTTGGCGATTTCTGCCTAAGAGCCATGTAGTCCTTGACTTATTGGAGCCGGCCACGAAGTCTTTCGACTGCCTGCAACCGGTGTTATTCCTCCTAAGTTTATTCAGCTCTTCTTCTGCCCACTCGTCGAGGGCTGAAGAAGTTTGGCTTCTTGCGATGCCTAGTACATGCTCCGGTCCACAAAACGGCGTTGCGGATCCGGATCTGGCAAGTCCGTCTGCCACCTCGTTTCCGCGCACCTTTCTGTGTCCCGGGACCCATACCAGCTGAACTTCCTTCGTATCAGCTAGCTTCTCGAGCGCATCTCCACATTCCTGTACAAGCGCTGAGCTTGGTTCAGGATGGCAGACGGCTCTGAGCGCTGCCTGACTATCCGAACAGATATAAATTCCCTGTTCGGATCCATCTTTCACATCTTCTTTCGTAGCTACGGATAGGATGGCGAACACTTCATCTTGAAAAACTGGTGTATATCTACCCAAAGCGTAGCTCTCTCGTACTTCTCTTCCCTCCAGGTAGATTCCGGCACCTGAAGCCTGTTTGTCAGTTAGACTCCACCGTGTTTCCTTCCCATTGTTCTCTGTTCGGAATAGTAAGAGTAAACTCTCTATTCCATCGCAGTCTGTCTTGTGCGCTTTTCACTCTGAGGGCAGAGATAGGGATCTCCTGTTCGGTCCACTTCGCGACTTCCGCATGAACTATCATCGCTCCTTCGTTCACCCAGACTCCCGAGTCCCGCATCCTCAAATGGGCAACTATTGCCTCCTTCTTGATCCAGACTGGAAGCGGTGGCAGCCTCAGCAGTACCTCCAACACTGCGGTTGGAGTCGTTCTCATTGCGCCCGTTATTACCAAACAGGCCAACCTCTGAACCTTAGTGAGTTTTCGGCCTATTGTGCTACCCTGTGCGCCTGGCCACCACACGGCTGACCCATAATGGATCTTTGGTCTTACGACTGCCGTGTACAGCCAGCGCATGATCTCTGGATTTGTGCCCCAATTACTTCCTACAATTCTCCTCAGTTGCCATAGGATTGCTACCGACTTTTGAATAACCCTATCTACGTGCGGCCTCCATGAAAGTTTGGAGTCCAGGACCACCCCCAGGTATTTGACCTGCTGAACTAGCTCCAGCTCTTGCCCAAACATGATAGGTGGCCTGAATCCATCTTTTTTTCTCCGTTTAGTGAACGGGATCATCTCTGTTTTTGTCGGGTTCATTGAGAGTCCTGCATCACCGCACCATCTCTCAATTATTCTACAGGCAGCCTGCATACGGAGAAACTAAGAAGCCACTAAATGTGAGAATCGGTGAACACAAGAGAAATACTCAGCGAGGAGAAACAGTGAAATCGGGAATAGCAGATCACGTATGGACTAATCAGCACAGCATCGCATGGTCGGAAGCCGAAGTTATCCACAAAGAACATTAGTATTAGAGAAATTTTATACAGTCGGATCATATTTAGTATAATGACGTGTTCAGTCAGCCGAGTATAGAGATTCGGAATGTGTGGAAGCCACTTATCACTCAGCTAGATCGATTGAGATTTCAATTAAAAAAAAACTCTGTGTCAAGACCTGTCAAGATCGGTCATCAATGATAACACTCACCAAAAGGGTCCTTGTATCACATTAATCAATATTGATGACCTGAGAGAGACCCCACGAAGATCATAATTGCCTTTGTAGCAGGTACATTGGTTGCATGCTATATAATAAGTATCCGAGATATCATTCGCATTCACACACTTGATAACGACAGTAGATGTTAACTGTTGAAACGTCGTGACTCAAACACATACAAAGAATTTATTTTCTTTGTTTCTAGACAATGGAAGTCCTGAAGAATTCTACTAACACTAATACATTGTCTATTAATTTTAAACAAACAAATACCACACGTGTCTCTCGTATCACAATGAGAAAAATATTTTTCAGCCAAAAGAATTTTCCTTTTTCAAGGTCGTCTGCCACGCTTCGATAAAGAAGTTCCACACAAAATCATGAATATGTGGCGAAGTGATAAAAAGTTGGGAGTTGCTGAGTTTCGGAGTTGAGGTTTACGAACCGGAATAAACGAAGTTTAAGTCAATTTAAAACTTCATCCGGAAAGTGACAAAGTCGCAAGTGATGAAAGGCCATGGAAATCTCGTTGAAATGGAAAAGGAAGTATATTGTGTCAGTTTTGAGTGAAGGTTCTTAATTTTCAGAACTGTGACTCAAATTCTCTTTCCGTTAAAAAGTTGGAAGACATCTCAATTCCATTTGACGGAAATTTAATCTGTTCTGATGTTTATAGTGCTCTCAAATATAAATATTTATTTTGACGCAAAATCCTGAATTAGTAATCCGAGGTAATATTCGTGGCAACAAGAAGAAGAAGAATTAAGAAGTACCCGACAATAAATAATTAATAATCAGCTGAAGATTTGATGATAATTCCAGTGAAAGCGGTATGCGCGTAGCGCGTAAAGTCCAAATACTTGAATAATCTGCAATGGCAGGAATATTGAAAGCAATCAATTTCTTGTATACGGAAATTCACTTTGATTTTTGGCCTTCAGCTGTTGAATGGTTCCGCTGTCTGAAGTCACTTTTGAGTAAAAATTTCTCACCCTTTTTTTAGTCTATCAAAAATTGATTTTTGTTTAGTTGCCATGACAACCCAAAAACTTTACGAATTTTTTTTCCCGGGTGAAATTGATAACTGGAAATGTTTCTGTCAAATATTTGACATGTGAAAGATGACATTTTGCTCATACGTACGGGTAGAATTTTATTTAAAGGAGAAAATATTTCATGTTTATGTATTTACTAGATATTTCGATTGTGCCTGAAAATATTTTGAGGTCTCCTTGCATTTCAACAATGAATAGGTCCATCGATAAAATAATTATATCAATCAAATGTCGACCCATACTTGACCACATGAATTTAATATTTGAAACAATTTTATTCAACTTATGTTTTCGTGAAAACTTGGTTGAAATTTCCAGACGCTTCCTTTGTACTACGCTGATTGATGTCTCGTTTTTGTTCAAGTATTTCAATCATGGTGACTTCTTTTATCTTCGCAAAGTTCTTCGCAATGTGCATATTTTTGGTGTTTTTCCGTTATTTCTTATCTAATTATAAAGTATTCTCCGCATTATTATTCTTCTAAAAAACAACTTTACAACAATACGAACTAGAAAATTGAGCCTAACTGGTTTGCGGTTGAGCTATCAATAGTCGATGGGTGCGTCTAACAGTATGCAGCGGCTACAGGCGCTTTACACTTCACGTGATAGACGGCTGACAGGTCTTCCAGCCGCTAAAAATTAATAAAGCGCTTTATTTTCCGCGGGATTTATTTAAAGCGGTTCAGTGGTCTGTGATTTGGACCGTCTAGTAGACTTGTGAAGCGCTTTTATGCTTTATGCAGCATAACGCTTTCCGTTTTTTTCTGATAGACACATATTTTCAACACACCGCCACAATACCAATGCGTATCTGTCATTGTGTCAATAGAAGCCATTCATGGCCCACTGGTGTTATAACTTGTTTGTCTTGAATGATCTCCAAGTCGGAAGAAATTGTCATCAATTTAATATATTTTGGGGTGAAATTTTCTTACCGAATCCCCCGCTTGTTTGAATTAATTGGCAATGTGATTTTTTAAAGAAAATTCATGTACTCGAATAGTTTTCTGCAATATTTCAAGTACTTGGGAAATTATAAGTGAATTTTTTTTGGTTGAAGAAACATCCTATCAAAGGACCACGCACACCTGATATGGGAAAATGGCTCTCAGTGTAATTCCTTGAATTTTTGATGTGTTGTAGAATTGATCATTCTTATGAAATGTTTCAATGGGCGCAATACCATCCTATGACTGGTTTTCGAGATACAGGGTGTTGAATATGAGAAATATTCATTTTTGATCACTCCGCATCTCCCAAGTTATGATTTAGTTAGGATTTATCATTAGTGATTTTATCATCACATCTTCGTTTGATGAATTCATGAGAAATTCATTTCCAAATCTTTTCGTAGTACAGGGCGATTTCACTCGATAGTAATGCTATTATGAGACTTTCATAATTCTGTTGTTTTATAAAAAGAAAATGCGAAAAAAGTTAGAATTATCACATAATCTTATAAATTCATTTCGTCTATCATCACAGTTGATACTATTTATACAACGTGATTCACGAATATGGAAAAATAACGAATTTTGGGACACCTTGTAGTAATGAACCTACCTAAAATGACAAAATTCTCGTGAAGAATGTTAAATAATGTGTTTGATCGTAAACTGAGTCAAAATTTTCAACGGAATCCTATAACAAGTTTTTCATATACAAGGCGAACAATTTGTGAAAAAGTCCATATGTTTTCATTATTTTACCCTACTAGACGATGCTGCAGATAATAATTCGAGTCATAGCTTCTTTTTTCGAGGGATACGGTGCGCTATTGTATGGTATTATCACCATTTTATCGAAAAATCAAAATCTCGGATGAAAGAGGCCCGATGAGGAAGAACTATAGCAAACCCGCAGGAAACTGGAGTGAAAACATGGCAATGGGGAAATGTACAGATCTCAGATTTTTTCACTCATTTTTCGTCTTGTATATGAAAAACCCGTACAATATAGCTATAGGGTGATGATAAAAAATCAAGGTTTTTGTGTATTTAAGTATGACTTATTTTTCAAATTGTCATTATTCGACTCTGTATACGATGAATCACATCATTTAACATTCTTCACGATAATTTTGTCATTTTACGTGGGTTTATTACAACAAGGTGTCCCAAAAACCAATATTCGTTATTTTTCCATATTCGTGAATCACCTTGTATAAATTGTATCTACTTTGATGACAAATGAAAAGAATTTATAATATTATCTAATAATTATACCTTTTTCTTTATAAAACAACAGAATTATGAAAGTCTCAAAATAGCATTATTATCAAGTGAAATCGCCCTGTACTACGAAAAGATTTGGAAATGAATATTTTATAAATTTGTCATAAATGGATGTGATGATAATACCACAAAAGATGAATCAGAACTAAATCATTACTTGGGAGATACGGAGTGATGAAAAGTAAATATTTTTCATTTTCAACACCCTGTATTTCTAAAACTAGTAATAGCGCTCATCAGAATGATAAATTCTACAACATATCAAAAATTCAAGGAATTTGACGGAGAGCCATTTTCCCATATAAGTTGTGGGGGGTCCTTTGTGCATTTCTAGTCGTGTGTCGAAATAACCAATAAAATCAACATAACACCATTGTTTATATAGAAGATAGTCAACCTTATGGGATTATAATTGGATCAAAATGGATGCGACATGTAGATGGCGATAGTGAGATCACATCCAAGTCATGTCGTAACTTCAGTGATCTGGCCTCCAGGTCATGTCGTAACTTGATTGAAACAATGGGACAGCCTTAAAATCGGGTTTTTTTGAAGGAACCTGCATTAATATGACGTCAAATATTCATGTTTGTAACTAATCACGCTAGATGACACTCGCGTTTGCGTCCAATACCGATTACACAGGCATTGACTAACTATCTTACTTCTGTATAAACAATGATATCACTGATAACTGCCTATGGATAGTATTTATGGTTAGTTATCACTAATATCACGAGGTTGACACAAAGGGTGGTATGATTAAAAAGAGTATTTGCTTATACTTTGAGTGTTGTAGTTTTCACTTCAAAAACTTGAATCAGTTACTCCACATATTTCTTGAAGTAGGACTTAAGTAAATACTAGGAGCAATTACCTACTACTTTGCTTTATTTGCTTCAATAAATAGAAGTTAATACTAGAAGAAATTACTAATGTTGTCTAGTATTTTCCCCATTTGGGAGTGTTTGGTGTAGTTTTTTAGAAGCTACTCATAGAGTAACTTCACATCTTCGACTGGAAAGTTTTTATGAATTATGGTAGAAAAAGGAGGGAAATGTGTTAACGTAGAACGTATGGGGAGGTACAATATAGAAAATTATTTCGGCAAGTCAATTATTTTAGGTAGCTTGCTACTATTAAGCACTCTTATTTTAACTTAAATGCAAACAATGTTGAATTGATAGCTAGAGGGTTCTTAGGAAATCATATTGAGATGAAGGGAGCATCTTTATCAAATGTAACAGAAATTGGGGTATTTTCAAGAACTCTCAACAATCGAACCAATTTGAGGTTAAACACGTCCTAGTATTTACTACTAGGTTATACTTCTAACCTAAGTCAGCACTTTCCATCAGAGAATTTATTTCATGTAAAATATTATATTCTACAAAATACTACGAAGAGAAAGCTCTTACTTGAAGTACAAGTAAATACTCTTTTTAATCATCGCGCTCAAAGTCTTTGACATCTCATTAATTTATTGTTATTTATGTATCAAGGGCGTAAAGTAGGCGTTTATGGCCTGCGGCGTGGATGATGGCCCGATGGCGTTAGCCGAGGGCCATCACACGCCGAAGGCCTTAAACGCATTTTTTCTACTCCTATGTTAGTAAACATTGTTTTACAAACAGTTCACTCTATAAGTAAATCCATTCTTACGCACAACTGTGCGTAAAGAATAAAAACGCACAACTGTGCGTCATGATATGATGGCTAGTATAATAGGTAACAATCAAGTTGCCTCTTGAACCACTCAAATCGTGACATTTATCTGTCTTGCGTTTTAAATATTTGACAGTGACATTGTCACTTTTTGAGATTTGAAGTTCAAATCGATACTTCATAAATTATAATCCGATCTTTAATTTTATATCTACAAATATGAGCAACTCCGATAATGAAATGAGCGCAACGCCACCGGAAATTGTTCTTCAGGCTGCTTCTGCTATGGAGAATATTCTGCCGCAAAAATCAAAGGATAGATATGAAAAAGCCTATCAAAAATTTATGGAATGGAGTATGGATAACCACGTGAGTACGTACTCCGAAAATGTATTGCTCGCCTATTTTAATATATTGACCAAAACATTTAAACCCTCCTCGCTCTGTTCATCATTTCTATGCTATATAGTACAAAATTGTATTTTCTTAGATTTAATTTGTTGTTGTTGGAAATTAAACCATAAACTGCGTTAGTTACCTTCATTTTTTTATTACTTAAAGCTTAATCAAACGCACCATCCAGTATATAAGAGTCGTAGAAAAAGTATAGTACGTATTACGTGTTGTAAAGCAATTACGCACTCATGTAATTTTTCCATTCGTGCGTAATATGCTTTTTACAACACTTGATACGTAATATACTATTACGCACGTGATACATACAAAATTTTACGCACTAGCGGTTTCATTGCGCGAATCACAAATACTGACTTGAATTGCAATGGTCTACACGTTCCATACGTTATGCATACAATAATTAAGGATAACATAATATGAGGAATGTGAAACTATAGTAGCTGAGTGCTATATTGGAGAATCTATTTCAAATAAATAGATCATCACCGAAAAAATTGCCAACGATTATGAACAAATGTTAGAAAGAGTATTGCTCTATTGAAATGAAATGATTCTAATTCGTGTTAGGAATTGCATGAAATGATGTGTGAGTATATACAATTTGAGAATTTTGTCTACTTTACGGCCCGCCGGGCCATAATGCGCCCACGGGCGGTAACGTGCCACTTTACGCCCGGCGAACCGGGCGGTAAAGTGTACTTTACCGCCCGCTAGTGCATAAAATTATTTCTTTTATGCCAGGGCCAATTTATGCAACATTGGCATTATCATAGTCCTAATCACTGTCTTAATCATAAAATCAAATTGAAACTGAACTTTTCAGTAGGAGTATTTATGCAATTTCTTTAGTTTTAGTCTTAATCATAATCATGAGAATTTGACCTTCAAATTTGGCAATATTAGTAATAAATATTTTAAAATGAAATTTTGCTTAGCAGATACATTTTGATAAAAAACAATAAAGTTGTATTAATTTCAAAGTTTTATGACTGGAATTAGTGATTTGAAGATATCCATAGCCCTCTAGAATAAAAAATTAATTTTAAAATAAAAATAAAGTTTGGTTACAAAAAGTGACAACTAACACATGGTTGTATTAAATGTGTCATATGGAGACAAGAGAAGTGAAAATATACCGGGTATCAAATTTGAGAATCAAAAGTTTATGTCACTTCTGGTAAAACCGGAACTTGCATGAAGTAACTTTACTTGTCGAAAAATGCAGTTTTATGTCTTATACAGATCTTTCAAATATCGTTCGATTAACTTCAAAACCAAAAAATGTATCAGAGCGAGCCCCTTTCCGCGGACACCCGATATTGAAATTATTGGTGGAAAAACAGAGTTTCGAGTGAAGAACTTCTAGGGAGTTCATTTCAGATGAGACCACCAATTAAGTGACTAAATAGTCAGTTTGGAGGGTCGAGCAAGAGTTGAAAAATTCTACTCATTTTGAATTGGACCATTTTTATGTTGCAAAGTGTATCCTAGGAATAACAAAGGAATGTTTAGATTTCACTGGATACTAACCATGAAACCGGTTGCATTTTTTTCCTATTTTGAATTTGAACAAAAGTTTGGCTATGAGATTTATAGAGCTCTACAAAGTAGTTCTCGTAAGGAGCTTAGCCAATATAAAAGTGGGTATTGCAGTTATGATTCCAACGTCGTAGTGGACAGTACTTGCTTTCTGTTAAAAACGTGCCGACGTAAATCACAAACGACAAACGACAAACGGTTTTTTATGTCAATTTGGACTTTATATCCCTTCATTATCTTGCAAACCCTCTGAGAATCAACATGTAAACTAACTTCGTTTGTGTTTTCTTCCGATAAAGGTATCAAAAATACTGAGATGAACTCTCTCTTGAATCTCAGTATGTATCCTCGAAAAAAAAACGTATTGAAACTTTACATTGCAAAGGAAAAGCCAAGCTTTTCGTATCCTCAGATTTCCACTGTAGCGGAAAATTGTTGAGTATAGTCACAAAGAAGGTTGTTTTAGAATCTGAGGAAAATACTGCACAATCTGAGGACTTGTATGCATATTTGAATAGTAACGAGCAAGGTTTATAGGAATACGTGATGTAGTTTGAAGAGATATAGAGGAATAGAGACAAGAAATTACCATATATCAAATTATATAAACCACTAGATGCCATTCAACGGAGAAATCTCATATAGCGGAGTAAAAAAGCCCGAGAAAGCCTTCGAAAAAATTTATGGGCGTAGAACAATTAGTGACCTATGTATTATCATTATATAAGGTTTTTGACATCCCATATGACTATTTACGACATCCTAGACTGGGGCGTGCTCTAATTATTTACAAAAAAAGTACAAATCGGGTAATTTCAAAATATCGTACAATTTAATACATAACATATGATATCTCGCAAACTGTTAGGTCTATCGAAACGAATATTTTTTTGTTGAAAAGTAGACACTTAAGCAAAACTAACAGAACTATGAAAATCGAAAGAAAAAAAATCGTTGACCAAAAAAATATATAAAAGTAGAGTTGTCATGCAAGTGTAATGTTTTTTTCAGTAATGGAAAACTTTTTTTATATTTGGAAATTTCCATGCATAATATGCGAGTGAAACCTGAAAAACATAACTAAAAAGTTTTTGAAAATACCCGCAATTTATTATCTTTTGTACTTTAGGAAATATTCGTATTTAAAGTCAGTCATATAACGCGGAGGGGACGGCCGGCCGACCGAAATGTCGCGTTTCTTGCTTCGTGCAGCATAAATATAAATAAAATTATAAAATGTGCTACGTGTATATTAAAAAGTAAGTATAATATGTTGAGACGCGGTTAGACATTAACAGAGTCCCGTTTATTCCTGTAATTATCTAATAATCTTCAGATTCTGAATCTGAGTTTTCAATAATAGTTATTTTATTACAGCACGATTTGCATTTACAATCATTACAACATTTGAGGCCCTGAGTCACACAAATACATCTACCATTAATACATTTTTGATCGGAGCAACGAATTGACAAAATTCTTCTTAAATTTTCTGGTACAGGCTCCAGTGTAGTCAAAACGGGTATCCAGGAGTTTTCCTCTAACATCCATCCATTTTTACTGGGATCTTCAAAATCGATTTCTGTCTGATGACTGGAGTACCAAATTTTCAATTGATGTATACACCTGAAAATACAGAAATCCACAATATTTAGCTTTGTATTGAGTTTATTCAAAATTATTAAATGAGATAGACCTTCGCGTATTTAAATAAATAAAAAAAAATAAATACCAACCTTTTGAGGTATTGCTTGAAAGCATCATCTGTAGGCGGAAGTTCTGAGGCTGGGCGATTGGTTTTTGATGTTAGGAAGACTCGCATTTCATTAAGACTGGATATATTCTTATTTTTATTTTTGTACAAGTAATATACGTACTTAGTGCTAATTTTAACGGCTTCGTCTTCGCTCAAATTAGGGATATCTCTTATCTCTGTTAAGTGATTAATATTTTTCATTAACACATCAAAAGCAGTTTTCTTCCCTATTTTATAAAATGCACTTGTGGTATCAAATCCTGTCAGACAATGAATATGTTTGTGAATATGTTATAAAATAATACACGGCAAAATGTTCACTTGTGTTTATAATGAGCAGCCAAAGTTAATGTTGAGAGGGGGGCCAAACATATATAGGGCTAGGATTGCGTAGTCTTTTTTGAATTAAAGAAGTTGCCACTGTATTGATAAATATGAAAATGACTGCAAACAAATATTTTGGGATTCCACGCCAATATTTTTATTAGAAAATACGAAGATCTGCGACACTGAATGATATTGAATATTTTTTGTGTCCTAACAATCCCGAAAACAGACCCTATAAATAGATACACATAGTACAAAAAATTTTTACATACCTGTTTGTACAAAAGTTAGTTTTTCTTTTTTTGCATTATCTTTTTTGGTCCACTTCTATTGCAGATTAGACACATGCTTCTTATGTTGAATAAGCCGATGTTACTTCTAGTTGTTTTAGAAGAAATTTCTTGCTGTGGATTTTGCGTTCCACTGGCAGAACCAATATTTTGGACATTAGTATATATTTTTCTACAACTCTGATGATATTTCACTTTTTCACTTCCCGTTAAAATGGCTTGTTTTCTTTCTAAAATTTTTAGGCCAACAATATCTCTTCTTTTTTCTGCGGTACCAACTATTGTTTGTAGATTTCCAACAGATTCTCCACATATAATGCACTCCATTTTATAACTAGTAGAAAATTTTAAAATACTGCTTCAAAACCTCTTTTAACTCGCGTTGATTCTGCTCACTAACAATAACATCACATCATATTATGATGAACGACTTTTTACATTTCGTGTCGCGCGCAGGTGTTCCGGACAAAGTGCATGCGGTG
Source organism: Chrysolina oricalcia (assembly GCA_944452925.2). NCBI lineage: Eukaryota > Metazoa > Arthropoda > Insecta > Coleoptera > Chrysomelidae > Chrysolina > Chrysolina oricalcia. The sequence continues at coordinate 41,767,238 of OX101826.2, forward strand.
TGATTTTAATTTCGGCGCGGTTAATACGTGATTGATTTCAACTTATGAAAATGTTTTTACAATACTTCTGTGATGTTTTTGCTTCAATTTACTCGCAGGAAGTATATCAAAATTCCTAAAAATAAATTTTTTCGATTGCTCAAGAAATCAATGCACAAAAAATAAATACGAGTATTTAGAATTTTTTTTTGAGAAGAAGAAGTAAGTTTTCGGAAGTTCGGCTGCACTGACACTAGCGCTAAGATTTCTACTTTCGAATAAAAAAAAGGTTACTTTGATATCTATAATAGTTTTTGAGTTATCACGAGTTATATCTTAAAAAATACGTTTTTTGTATTTTCCATATTTTCACACATTTTTCGCTATAAAAAGGGTCAGCCCCAGCTGGCGATGTCGTAAATATCGATTTGTAATAGCCAATAACATTCCTAATAAAACTACACTCCACTTGTTTTGTTCTACCTCAATTTTTTTTTTTTTTTTCGTGATAGAAGCGTCTTTCAAGCGCGTTTTTACTCCACTAATACGTATTTTTATACGAAACCTAATTTTGATCAATTTGATAAAAGTGGTTTCCTCAAATAAGATACTTCGTATTAAATGAAACTAATCCATTAATAAAGTGATCAACAAAACGAAATAAGTCAATAATAATACTATGGAATGATGAACAGAATGATCCAAGTTGTGGAACTGATTTCATTCCATAGAAAATGAACTGGAAAAATAATTCGGCTTAAAGAATCCAACAAACCATGTCAGGCACGGTATCAGAATTCTGAGAATGGCACAATTGTTTGGACGTAAAGCATTTCACGAAATGAAATTGAGTGTATTGATGTTGCGACGCTTTGTTGAGAACAAAAATTATATGAGAACTCATACAAATATACAGCAAGCGAGATAATTTAGAGGAGCATTAATAGATACGCTTTTGTTTCGTCATAGCCTGGCTGCTCTGTGTTTCTACTATGTTATAATTTTTTTTACGAAATCATTTTGTGAGAAAGGGCTCCAAACAATCGGAAAAAGACTATTGGATTTCATTAGCAGGAAATGGTTTCAGTGGGTGGCTTCTTGGAAAAAAGGTAAAAAACCGGGTTGAACATTTGGATCTTCACATATGAGCTTTGACTCGCTTTTTTAATTTATGGCGGAGGTAGTGGTCACTCACACTCGGGGCGCTCATTAAAAATATCCAATGCCTTGTGGACTGCTGTTATGTCCATTATCAATGGACTTCCAAGGATGAAGGATCGGGAGAACTGATAATAATAATGATAATAATATTTATTCATTCCTCGTTTAAAAATACAAAATAAAAAAGAATAAATTTTTTCATATAAGTAAAATAACAAGGAAAACGTCAGAGGATAGTTAAACATTTTTTAAAATATCAGTTAAACTTCATCTAGTGTGTAGCAATTTTTTTCCAATAAGGCATTCTTTAATCTTGCTTTGAAAATTTGTAAATTTGAGGCATTTTTTGTCATATTATCCAACTTGTTGAAAAGTTAAAGCTTTTCTGGTATAGAGTAGTTCTATGTGTATTTGGCATTAATTAATTTCTGAGTCCCGTGGAGAACTGATGTTGCTGAGATAGAAATTTCGATTTGTTTCTGTATACGTAAATACATAATTCATAAATATAGAGCCCCTTAGAGTAAGTATTTTGAGATCTTTGAATGCATCTCTACAAGATTCTCTCCATTCGATATCGGAAATGATTCTTACTGCACTTTTTTGCAGAATAAATACTCTTTCAGCAGCTGACCCTGTTCCCCAATTCAGAATTCGTTATCGCCAGTGACAATTTATGGTTGCATAATATAAATTCAGTAGTATCCTCTTACTGCAGAAATTGGCCATAAATCTCAGATAATAACAATTTCTCCTCAATTTATTACAGAGTGTTTCAATGTGAGGAGTCCATGTGAGTTTGGAGTCCAACATAAGTCCTAACATCTTGGCAGTTTCACTAGATTTAACTTTCAGTTCCTCATTTTCACAGATACCAAAGTTCTCTGAAATATTACCAATTGTGAATTTTATCAACGACGTTTTAGATATGTTAAGTGCCAACTGATTTTTATTTGCCCATATTCGAATTTGTTCATATAAAGTCTCGGTTTTTTCTTTGACTGCTGATATATTCTGATCCTCAACGAGGAAATTTGCGTCATCCGCATACGCCACAACATGAATCGAGGGCAAATTGTGAAAATATTTCATCAAGTCATTTGCATATATCAAGTATTGAACCCTGAGGGACACCCTGCTTGATGGTCACTGACTTACTACTAGTATTTCCAACAATTACCTTTTGGGTTCTTCCTTCAAAATAGGATTTCAGTATTGATAAAGAAACTCCTCTTATTCCATATTTTTCTAATTTATCTAGTAATAGCTTATGACTAACACAGTCAAAAGCTCTTGAAAAATCTATAAAGAGTTCACAAATATGTAATTTGCCATCGAGTGCATTTATCACGTGCTCATTGAATTCATACAGTGCTGTTGCTGTGCTTTTATGCTTAGTGAAACCGTGTTGATTTTTAGAGAGGAGCTGATATGCTGAAAAAAACGACATTAACTGATTTTTTATGTTGAGTTCAAAAAGCATGGATGTACTGGGGAGTAAACTGATTCCTCTATAATTTTCATAGAGATTTCTATCCCCTTTTTTGAAAACCGGAGCTACCAATGCCTTTTTCAACAATTCCGGGAAAACTCCATGTTCGGTAGACAGATTTATAATATATTTTAAGGGCCTGCACAATTCTTTGGCACATTTTTTCAGGAGGTTATTTGAAATTTCATCATGGCCACTGGCATTTTAGTATTTTAAGTTCTTTACTAATTCAATTACTTCATACTCATTGTCACTTGTTTACTGATTTCCTTGTACTGTCCACTTACTTTAGCATATTCTGAATATAGATATACTTGGTTTTTTAATTCATAGAGTTCTGGAGTGAAAAAGTCTGTATTATGCTTTTTGACTGGTATTCGAGAGCGTTAAAAAGGAAAAGCTAATTCGATATAATATTGAATAATATTGTGGAGAGTTTCGTAGGCTTTATTTGGACATGTTTCTTTGTAAATATCAAGCCATGACTCATTACGCAATAAACTTTTGAAATTTTCCAAATAATCTTCCGAGAATAATCTATTATATTTCAGGATGAACAATTTTAAAACAAACAATGTTATCCCTCATCTGTATAGTCTATTTTATTGGAAATTGAATAAATTGGGCAGAATGATCGGAGAGATTGAAATCTTCAACAGTCACTTCATATTCCAAGCCCTCTTTCACAATGGAATTATCCAAACAAGTACTAGAATGTGGCGTTATTCTCGTTGGCTCATAGATAGTATGTTTTATGTTGAAACTTGCTAGAAGATCCCGAAATAAATTCAATTTCCTACTTTCACCAGTAAAATTAATATTTAAATCTCCTCCTGAAATTACATTTTGATATTTATCCATTAAAAAGCACAGCAACCCGTTCAAGTATTTAAGAAATGGGTTGAAGTTACCTGATGGAGGTCTGTAGATACACACAAAAACCATTTTGTTTTTCGATGCAACGATTCCGCAGCATTCAAGAACACCTTCAATACAAAAATTAGTTTTAAAAAATCAGCGACTTGCTTGATATGTTCTTCCATTGATCGAATATTGGCTAGCTCTCGCAATGATACTTGCCGAATGTACCTGTCACTCTCATTGACGATACGGAACACTTTGCTCTACATCCTCTCCAGGTAATTGGGGACTTTGGGATAAATATTAAATCGGTTGATAGTAGGGTTAAAAATACCGTTCTTTTTGTAAATTATATTTATTAGTGTTGAAAACCTGTTGAGATAACAAATACCCACGCGTATCGCTCAGGGGTAGCGAAGGGGAGACACGTCAGAAGCCAGGCAGACACGTTCCAAAGCTTCAAGCCGCAAAAATAGTGGGTAAATGCCTGCCTTGTTTGAAGTGAGCTATTGGGTTGAAGGCTATCTCGAAGTTGTCGTAGGTGAAGAAAATATATCCTTCCGATTCAGTGGTACCGATCCATAGGGAAAGTAGGGTCATCCCTGCCTTGTGCTATCCGAAGACAACCAATCGCGTTGATTTGCTACCGCCCGTGAAAGATCCAAAAGATGAGGATAGTGGGATACCCCCAGCCTTATTTGAGTGTACTAAGGGCTTTTGAACTGTTAATTCCACGCGTAAGCTAAGAGCTTTCATTGTTACCTGATTCCTTTCACCGGCAGGAGGGTGATCGTGCTTGCTAACGTAGTATTATAGAATGATAAATAAAGAGGAAATAAAATCTTCCAATTTACACAAAAAATATTTACTTGTAACGTGCTTACAATTGTTTCGACACACGGTGTCATCATCTGAGCGAGTTGATAACTCGCTCAGATGATGACACCGTGTGTCGAAACAATTGTAAGTACGTTACGAGTATATATTTTTTGTGTAAATTGGAAGATTTTATTTCCTCTTTATTTATCATTCATGATGAATTTACACATATTAAATGCCACCACGATAGAACATAGTATTATAGAGCCTGTATCGTGTGTAGGTATCGTGATACTTGCGCATTGGCAGAAGCTAGGTGGTATATTGGATATTTAATAAATCAGTTGTGCTAAGTCTGTTTGCTTTCATTTTTGTTTCCTATCTGACCTTTTTCAGCAGGTAAGCAGTCTTACCTCCCAATCAAGGTCTAGTAAAATCTTCCCACTATTAGTCAGTAAATAGTGACTCCTGACTTACCGTGTCTCCACTAAGCTACCTGTTGTAGTGGACTAGCGGCTAGTGCAACCGTTGCAACTTTATTGAAAACCACTGAGCATGTTCAATAGATTCCAAATATGGCTGCTCCACGGCTGATCTCTCTGAATTTCAGATGCATAGTTGTTATATTGTAGAATTTTTGTATTGTTATTATGTCTAGGTAAGGTTATTCAGGTCAGGTATGGTTGGCTAGTAATTTACAACTTGGTTTGCATGCACCTGTTTGTTTAAGTAGGTTAGCTTGCTCAGGTAAGGTTTGTGTATAAATTGCAAGCGAAAAACTAATTCACGCATTTTCGAGTCTCGCAAGCTAGGTTAACTTGTTCAGGTTAAGTTTGTGAGTCAATTACGAGCAAAAAAACAAATTCACACATCTTCAATTCCGTTTGCCTTCTTGTTTTGTCACCTAAACACCCCGCCATTTTAAACTACAATATTTTAATTCGAGTTTGGCGCATGCTTAGTGGATTCCAATAAAGTTGCATCGGTTGCACTAGCCGCTTGTGGGCACTGGTGCTTCCGCACGTAAAATAACGGAGCTGACGACGATAAACCGTCTAAGCATGCGCTAATTGTAAGAGTGCTGAAACCAAACTCTTCGACGTGTTTCTCTACCCAAGACATGGCAAAATACGATTGGACATAGATAGCCGTATCATCCTCATACAAAGCCATGTATGTGGCCTTATGCAGAAGTCGTGCTTCCAGCGGGTGCAAAAGTGGAGACAAGCTCGACTCCTGCGGCACTCCTGCTCCGGCCCGCTTAACTGCGGAGGTGGTACCGTTTACTCCAACCTTGAAAGTTCTATCGACAAGGTATAAGTCTGAATTCTTTAGCAGAAGAGGACACAATTGATTTTATAGGTCGAAGTGTATTGATATTCCCAGTAAATAGAACAGAAAGTCCTTAATAGTATCACAAAAATGATTCGTACGCCTTTCCATACCACTTAGCTGTAATTTAAAAAAATTTGGTGAACGGAAAGGAATCGAATAGTAGATGACTTCATTCATATTACCTAATATTTGACTCCGGCCACTTTTTGCTACCCTTCATATCTTGTGCCGAAAATTACTTATACATAGAATTATGGTCTCTGTTTACTTTTTGTGATAGGGGATAATTTTTGATGGAATAACGCAGTTTTTGCGCCTTCTGCTACCGTTTTCCATGTGTTTTGTTATGAAGGCCAACCGACGGTATAAATAGTGAAACCCATGAAAAACTTTCTGTTTTGGTGCAGACAAGTTGAACATATTTCTTGAATACGAAATCGTGAGTTGAAAACCGAAGTTCCAAAGATATACTGCATACTTATCAGGTGTTTGTGAATTTCCGAACCTAATCTATTATAGTCATACACATACCGCAATTGAACAACCACCTCTTTGATAATCAAAGTACTACGTTATTTATCCCATAAAGGGGCAGTCCCGTTTTCGTTCAGGTACCAGATTCTTACAGTTAAATTACTGGTTCCAAAAGTGTCGATACGTCCTTCTGGAATTTTAGTTTGTGTCATAGAGTCGATTAAGTTGATATAGTAGAAATTCGAATTCCGAGTCAAGTCAACTGAATCAAATCCGTTCAGTATGTGACAGTTTATGTCGAATGTTTGTATCTAAGAATATGCAAATATCGGTTTCTCTCTGTTCGAGTGGTATTGGTGTTTGCGTAGTTGTCTATGTTCTTGTTCAACGAATCGAGGAGAATAAGAAGATAGAATGCCAGAACACATTCTCAGTTTACTGACATCATTCACAGAAAGATGACTCAGAACTCTTCGTGAAAGCCCAGCAGAGACCGATTCATGCATGACTTATAGATACACTCTTTACATCACTCAGTATTTAACAAATTATACACAATTTGAGATTCACAACAAAATATGAAAGCGAAACCAATTAAAAAACTGCAACTCTTGAATCTTGCGACCAAAAATCAATCATTCGACTGAAACAACTATTGTCACGTCCCTCGTAGTAATCGAATTTTTCTCACCTGGCTTACCGAGCTACTCGCTCTCCTTGATCCACTTTCCGAATATCCGTAACCCATATTAACGGCACTTCTCGATGCTGATCTGTAAGGCGAAGTACTGCGACCCCGCGTTCCTGGAAAAAAGAGAATACATTTACTTTGAGTGGATCAGTAAGGTAAAGGATAATGTACAAGACATTTGCTTTATCGAGGGTGGCGAATTTCCTCAACGTTCAATTTGGAAGGGTGTCTCTTGGGATGATATTTATTACTAGAATAATGATTTTCCTCATTTTCTTTCGAGGCAATAAAGACTCGAACAAACCAAAAAATATTTATATTAACTTGATCAGAAATCACAATTTTGCATAAACGCCGATATATAATTTTAAAAAGTCACATCAGTATAATACTAAAGGTGCTCCTGAAAAATGATTCTCGTTTGTTTTGGTTGAAACAGGTAAAAAATTCTTACTAGTTGATTTCAACCCCAATGAGAGGCGTGTTACGTTTATTAGATCAAGTAGTACCTTGATATGTGCTTGACTGAACTCGAACTCTTGTTATGGACGCTCCCCAAGTCATTCCTCATGTTTTACTCATAGCTGATAGTTTTACTCTATTCATGTCTATATACACTTTATGTTATTTATCCATTGTACTCTTTGACGACCTGCTAATTCTATGTTTATTAGTTTGGAAATAAATATCTATCTATCTATACCATGAGACGTTAGCATACAGGGCAATTCAAATTCGACCCCCACCATTGGGATCTTCTAAACTACAGGAGATACGTAGAAGCTTAAATTGGGGCAAAGTTGCGTATTCTGGTGCCTAACAAAATACTGTTCTGAAACTTGGAAAATTCCGAGTATTTCCGGAAATATCGGAATATGTTTTTAGAAACGTACCATACTCAGCCAAGTGTTTGCCCAAAATTCCGAATAATGTTCTATCCGGCTGTTGTCTTTCCGGATATAATTCAAAATAAATTTATAATAAAGTTTCAACATATCTCGTTTTTCTTCATTTGAGAATGAGGATATTTCGAATGAAGTATTTGTGCAAACTCATGATGTTTAATGAGTTCTGACAACTAGTGTTTATTAAACAATATTTTTCGATGGAGTCATGACCATCTCAGAGGTGCTAAGTTGTTTTTTATTTAATATCTATGGTTTCAGAAGTGCAAATCATAACAAATTATACATCAATGCAATCAGAATGAGGATCACTATTTTTCTGTATAAGAAACAATATGGCGCCCAAAACAGAAAAAAAAGTTGATGATGAATGCCAAAAGACGAAACGTCGGATAGTAAATCTGAACATGAAAACGTGTAGCTGAAAAAAAAGTATCAGTGAAAATGTACTTTTAGTTTTCAGCTATGTTGTCAAATAACGATAGAAAAAAATAAAAACGAAAATTCCGATTTTCAGTTTTTTCCCTATATTTCCGGAAATACTCGGAATTTTCCAAGTTTCAAAACAGTATTTTTTTAGGCACCAGAATACGCAACTTTGTCTCAATTTGAGCTTCGACGTATCTCCTGTAGTTTAGGAGATCCCAATGGTGGGGGTAGAATTTGAATTGCCCTTGTATGTAGGTTAATATTGGTGCAATTTCAGATTTGTCAATTTTCACAATTTTAACATCAATCTCGTCAAATCCGCAAGCTTTCCTAGGATTCAGTTCTTCAATTATTCTCAAAATGTCTTCTTCACTTGGAGGTGCTAAGAAAAAACGATGATGCCGTCGTTTTTTCTTGGAAGTCTTCAGTTGATACAGGAATTTTAGAAGCTAGCCTTTCTCCAATAGTTATGAAATGTTCGTTGAATTCTTTACAAACTTGTTATTGGTTTTCATTTAACGGTATATAAATGACAATTGAAAAGTTAATCTTAACAGCCTCCGTCCGTTAAGATTTTTTTCGTGCAATCGCACGCGAAGTCAGTATTTCGCGTTCTCAGCACAGTCCGCGAAATTTAATTTCGCGGCCGTTACCCATAGCAACGGCCGCGAAACCAAACGTCACTTTCAAAAATGTTTTCAGACATCATCTTAACATTCTGTTTGTCACACCAATCTTTAAACTCGCCGTAACATTTTTCGTACTGCCGTTTAGGTTTTTCGGGTATTAAAACGGAAAGCGCCGAATTTACAACGCTTTTGAGTTCAGGAGTGGAAGGTACTGAAATATCGCTATCAGTATCAGACATTTTGCGTTTTGACAATAACTGTCAAAATATTTTGTATATATTGAAACATATCATTTCCATAGCACACGGTGATATTGTTAAATAAATTGAACTGCTGTTGATTTTAGAGCAATAATATATTTATTTACAACTATCTATTTTAATAATTTAAACGATTGCACGAAAAATAGTGTGTATGCCATGGCCGCGAAACTTTTTAACGACCTAAAGATTACCTTGCCTCGGCCGCAAGCGGCCTCGGCGATAACTGTTCTTTCGGTACGTTAAAAAGGTATTTCGCGGCCTTAGCATACAAATAACTATAAACGACCGTCGGCCGTTAAGAAATCACTTGTTTAAATATTTTTTTCAAAACTTTTTTCTGCTTACGATAATTATAATAATAATAACTATTTATAAATTTGAAAAGTAATTTGACAATTATTTGAAATTTATATTCCATCGACGGGAGATTAACCATCTACAGCACCAGTATTTGAACTTGTTGTCGGCGTGGCCTCATTACTATGAAATAGTTGATTACTTATATTTCGGACGTAATCAAGTTACTACATCGTCTAAAACATTCAAACATATGAAATAGTTCTCTCGTTATCTCCATTCTCTTTGAAACTGTATTTTCAATATACGAGTCCGCCACCGCAGAGGAGTTCCAACCTCCAAGTTCTTTCACCGATAGTAGATCGCCACCATTTTCTTCAAGCATAGTAGCCGAGGATCTGCGAAACAAGTGCCCTGTGTAAAGCTGAAGATTTTTCAATTTTAAAGATGCTGCAATTTCCTTTGGAACAGCTCCAATAGTATGAAACTTGATTTACACATTTACCATTTCTATAACCAATGAAGAATCGCCGATTGTCCAAATTTGAAGGCCGCAAATCTACGTATTTTTGGTATAAACCATAGGCATCGAAAGAAGGTTCTTCTTTGGGAATTACAAATACCCTGTTCCTTTTGTTTTCAGCATAACTCAATGCAACCAAAACTCTAGTACTGGTGCTTCCAAAATCATCCACAGTCAGCTTAACAAGTTGGTCACGTCTACAGGCGCCAAAACTACCACATATTAATACAAACTTTTCAAGCAACCATGTGTGATCATCTGCCTCCAATAAAAACTTAGTTACTTCTTCTTCAGACAAAATTTTTGTCTTTTTTTGGTGTGTATCCATCAGACTTTCGTCTCAATAACAAAAATGATTTTTCAAATCTGAAAATACCATTTCTGTAGGTAATACTCTAACATGGTGTACGATTTAAAATGACTAACCTTGAAATGTCAATGTTGTCATAAACTTTCAAAGCAAGTTTCAACATTGAAATATTGGTTCAAAGCAAGTTTGGAAAATCAACCTCTGATTTTCCTTTAGCATAGGCCTATAATAGATCTTCATTAACCATCTTTACATTCTTGCTTTAACGCCACTCTTCAAAATTTTCATATTCTTTTCGATATCGCTCTTGAGTTATTTTCGGCAGTGAATCAACACTCGCTGCACATGATTCTCCCAATATTTCTAAAGAAATTTGATTTTTTTCCCAATTTCTCCAATTTCATCCATGGTTGTTGTTAAGAGCAAACGCTACCTTGGTAAAACGGGAATCCGTTTTGAGCCCACAGTTTTTGTTTGAAATTTTTTTTATTTTTTTCGCATTATTCAATGGTTTCGTGAAACTCCCGGAACATTTTGATTTTGATTTTTTGTTATGACAATTTCTAAGAAAAAAAAAATTAAATGACTTCATGAATTTAAAAAATTGAGAGGTTCCGGAATTCTCATGGGACCACCGAGCCCATACAAAAAATATCTTTTCCATGAAATCAATGGTTTTTGCAAGAAACGGATTCTACGATCGGGAAATTTATATCTGATTGGCGCTGTAATCGGGAACGGACAGGTGCTGTGTTGCCAATATTCATCGGGTTCATTATCTTCACCCTCATTCCTGATCAGTATGCCAACAAACCTTAGCTGAAAGGGATGAAGAAGAAATTTGATTTTTCAGCGAACTCGCGAACACAAAAAACTGACGTTGTTTATAATATTGTTGTGATATTGTTAAGCTGTTCTATGACAACACGATGTTGAGATTTTTCTGTAGAAATACGAGGTACGTGATTTGTTCTTTCCACGGAATCAAAATGTGATCTTTCAGCGGGATTACAAAAAGTCTTGAATGACACACGACCGATACGCAAATAACAGATTCGATTGTTATAATCCTCGGCTGCGCCTCGGATTACAATATAAAACCTAATCTGTTATTTGCTACATATCGGCCTTGTAACATCAGTAACTATAATATACTCAAACGAAGCATTTTTGTACCTGTCTGTACAGGGTCTTTTACGACTAGCGTTCGTTAGAAATATGTGGAGAAGCATTCAAAATAATGATATAAATATAATAGGTTTGCGGCACTCAGACAGATTTTTAAAATTCCAGAAAAAAAGATTCTCCTCGAGCAGGATTCGAACCCACGACCTCCAGATTGCCGGTTTGGTTCAGATAATTCTAGCTACCAGGTAATATGGTTAAATGCGTATAAAACATCAAGTAAGTAGATCGTGCATGCAAAGTAAGAACTTCTTGTATTAGTTTGTTCCTGAACGTTCCTAGAAGTGATTTTCTCTCTCTTTTGAGTAGAGTTCCATCAACTGGTTCCCAGTTGTAACCAGCATAGATGAGATATTATCTTAACTGGCTCATCCAACTATATTTTGGATCGTTCTTCTGTAAAGCTATGAGGAGTAGGAAAGAGATTTTTGGTAGACGAATTTCCTTCATATCAAATATCTTAATGATCCAGTTAAGAGTGTTTTTAAATATGCAGTACGATATTTTAACTCTTCCAGTTTCCAACCTCACAGCAAAATCAGCTGTGATTTTGGGTACTAGTAAGAGAATTCTTTTAAGAAAGGTGATTCGAATTCGTTTGCAAACCCCATACTGGAATGAAATTTGTTACTATGCTGTTAATGAGGGAATCAAATTAATTAATTTTTGGTCTAGCCATTATGGGTATGATTAATCCACTGGCTTGTTTTGCTTTGTGTCTGATCTACTTGTGGCCATTTCTCAGTACATTAAGGAAGGTGGATGAAAAGGTTACTCGTAGATATGTGGAATGATTTATAACTTCCACTTTTTTATAACGAACAGTCGTTGCCGACCGATGATGAACCCTTTACTCCCATATACACCTACTAAGTAGGCTTATTAAGGCAAGTACCTGACAGTAAACAACTACTTCCCTGGCTAAGACCACGACCGGTATTGAATTATATCTAACAGATACTTGTGCAACGTTCCTTAAAATATCAGAGGACGCAATTGCAAGTGCCCTCTGTGACCAAACAGCAGAATTATGTTTCGATTTGGAAAGGGTGACCACCTGCAGACTAGTTTCGAGGTTGTTGCCTCTCATCAGTGCAAAGGGTAGGTCAACACAGACAACACTGAAGCCATCTGTTCCCCGTCCAAACCATTACATACTTCGTTGCTTGGTCAACTCTGGTTCACGCGATAAAGCGGTTTCTAGGCCACTCCACCTAGCGAGCACAGGAAGAACACTCCAAATCTCCGGGTTGAGAGATTTATGTGAAGAAAACAGAATTCTAACCCTACTCAGTAAGCCTACTTAGTAGGTGTATATGGAAGAAAAGTGTTCATCATCGGTCGGCAACGACTGTTCGTTATTAAACGATCTCCCAAAGAATTCTGTTTTCTTCACATAAATCTCCCACCAGGAGATTCGGAGTGTTTTCCCTCTGCTCGCTAGGTGGATCGGTCTAGAAACTGCTTTATCGCGTGAACCAACGGAGTGTGTAATAGTTTGGACGGGGAACAGATGGCTTCAGTGCTGTCCGTGTTGACCTACCCTTTACCTACCCTTTGCAACCTCGAAACTAGTCTGCAGGTGGTTACACTGTCCAAATCAAAACATAATTCTGCTGTTTGGTCACAGAGGGCACTTGCAATTGCATCCTCTGATATTTTGAGGAACGTTGCACAAGTATCTATTAGATATAATTCAATACCCGTCGTGGTCTCAGCCAGGGGAGTAGTTGTTTTCTGTCAGGTACTTGCCTTAATAAGCCTACTTAGTAGGTGTATATGGGAGTAAAGGGTTCATCATCGGTCGGCAACGACTGTTCGTTATTAAACGATCTCCTAAAGAATTCTGTTTTCTTCTACTTTTTTGTTATCAATGTAAGAATTATATTCGTTGATCTTTTTTGTGCCTCTAGCAAAAGCGACAACTTTTGTTCGTGTTTACGAAAAGTTTATTTGTATTACTGTCTTCTGAACATTTTAGTTTTATTGTGGGATCAACCTCTGTGTCGGCATTAATTGCAATATCATCAGCATAAGACAGAAAAAAATAAGGAGAAAAGTAAAGGGCTCAGAGTATCACCCAGTGGTTATATCAATTTGCTGAGTCATTTGATTTGAACCTAATGCTCTCATGATCTTATGATATTATCCCTTAAACTGGAACTGTATTGTTTCAGAGATATGATTGACGAATTCAGTAAGCACATTCCTAATTATATGCGAATATTTATCGCTATCATTTCAAATTGTCATTATAAAGACATAAATAAACAATTCTGACATATTTGTTGTAACTCCATTTGTATTCGAAGATTCCTTTTTTTGGTATCGCTTCGAATGTTTACATTTCAAATTGGATATACCCTGCCAGGGGTGTATTTTAGGTATAGGGTATTCTTCATGAATTTGAAATGTTTCCTCCGTAGTATTTAAAATTTGTAGAATAGTGTATGGTTTCTATTTGAAAAAGAAATCGTGTTTTATGTTGAAATTTTGAGCACCCTGTAGATTGTTTATGAGTATTCAGTGAATTCGTCTATGAATTGATGCATCAGGTGTGATTTTATGGAATTTCACATTTATAACTGTTAGTGTCTAGGAGTTATGGTTTTTTCTGAGTAGTCTGTTACTGTAAAATTTGTAGAAAAAATTTGATATCTCGAACATTCACTTACACTTTCCATCAACTAATCCTGGTGGTCTTTTCTTTCGGTTTGAATACATTTCATTTTGTATTTTGAATTCAGTTTTAATAAATTTTATTTCCACAACGTAGGTACTCGAAGAGTGATACAATCCTAAACGATTTTTCAACAAATAATTAGTGTATTATTGTTTTCCATCCGATTTTCGATTCGAATTCATCAATGTATTGGTCGTGAAAATTAGAATCTACTAAGTTCAAAGGGCATTGGAGGTCAAATTACACATCGTTAAAAAAAGAATTCAATTATCTCTATACTATATTTTATTTTCGTTAATACATATTTTCACAATTTAGATGTTTTTGCGTTTCGAAATTTTCAAGTTGATGTGCTCCCAGCGCCACCTGTCGGGTAATTGCAATGTATTTCCTCTCAAAAAGTAGTATAGGTTTTTGTCCCATTGCTCCACATGAAATCGTTCAAATTTATCGAGATAAGAGTAGTACCATTTGGATCCGCAGTTATATTTGATATTTCGAGTGAATATGGTGGAAAAAATATTAACGAAGTCCGAAAAGAATTAGATGGTTGAAGAGGGAATTCAAATCTCTGTTCAACGATGTGTCATTCGACCACCTATGCCATTTGAAATATTTAAATTAATGTGCCATCCCCCCTCCTATCGAGAAATCACAATGTCTTTCATTTCAGAAAGTACTATCGGTGATACCATTCTAAATGGTTTTTGATCCATTTCTGTAAGTCAAACCGTTCAAAAGTTAACAGGCAGGAAGGACAAAAAAGCCGCACTGTATGTATCGGATGTAATATAAGAAGAGATAGACAATGTCAGCAAGAATGTTGATTACAGTTGAACTACTGAATTTATTTCCCTACAGTAATGAACCTTACATCTTTCGAACCACCAATAAACTCATGTTAAGGACTACATGAGGAGCTTTATTATCTTCGATATGAGGACATAAATTCCCATAGAGAACGGCATTCGATATATTGAATACCGTTCATATATATCCGGGTATAAAGACAAATTGTCCGAATTGCTAACCGCTATGAAAACGTCCAATGTGGGTAATAGATCGGTGAAATGAGAATTTCGGTTCATCAAGTGTGGTGTTGATGCTCCCACTATTAGTTCCACACTACGTGGAAACGTTTCATGGAAATGGCTAATGGAAGAGGATTCGCGGAATGGCATTTGTTTCTTGATGTTGATCATCGCTCTAACGTTTGCGGTCAAACCACAGAACTATGGTTTTTCAAATAAAGCAGTTAGATAGTGAGTTGAAATGTGTATTAATCCTAATTACAGTTCTCTATGTAACAACAAATTTGTCGTTCTTGTTTTTTACCATGAAATTTCATTTACTAGTGATGATGATTACTTAATTCAATCAAGGATAGGTTTGTAGCCAAAAGTCTGTGAACGCTTTGTTTTGACTTTATTGGTGTTTCGTGCTACTTGAGGATGAATATAGAGAGTTTAGCATTGGGTCACGACCCCTGAAGGAAATTTTTTAAACGTTTGGTGCAGGACAGTTTTTTTTTCGCTGTTGTGGAGGAAGTCTTTTATAGAGAAGTAAAGAGTCTCAAAACTCAAAACCTACTTTGAGATTCCACTGATTCTCAGGACTACTCACTAAAATCTCCACCTCTAGGCCCGTCAGGCCCGTCAGGTTGTTGCCCCCGGTGACAATCAGGCTTATTGGCCCATTGTATCATTCCTATGTGATGTACTGTCACAGTACCCAATCCAGTACTTCCGTGCCTTGTATGAGTTTGTACCAATTCTTTACTAGCTGCAACCTGTATAGTTCTGGATCGCCAGATGGCTGTAGTTAAGTGCCTCGCAACAGGACAGTATGTATGACACTGTTCCTGGATCCTTACCGCATAGTCTGTAGGTCAGGTCTCCATTGTACAGTTCCATTTTGTTGAGGTGCTTCTTCACTGGTGCACGACCAGTAAGGAGTCCCGTAACGGTTCTCAACTGGCTCATCGCTGAGAGTTCTGCCTTTCTTTTATGGCATGGTCCTTTGATGTATTCTTTCCCGTGTTTGTTTCCTGGGATGCTTTCCAAGTAGTTTTTGCGTCTGACCTCAATCCAGTATCTTACAGACTCTCCTACTTTACACCGCGGTTCCCCTAGTGTCTGCCTTTGGTTTGGGAGATTTTCCGAACCTTTCCTTGCGAGTTCGTCTGCTTTTTCATTCCCTGCAACTCCCCTGTGTCCTGGGACCCATATAAGATTGACGTGATCTGCCAGCACTCCCCGTTCTTCTTTGCAGTCCCGTACCAGTTTGGAGGTCAATTCCTTGTTGCACAAGGCCTTGAGTGCCTCTTGGCTGTCAGACAGTGTTGTTGATATGCGCGTTTTCAACGTTTTCTCTGTTCTTCCTCGCGCATCGGAGGTTGGTGTACACCTCTGCCTGAGAGACAGAGGTGTGTTTGTCCAGTGAGTAGCTGATGCCAGTACGCGAATTCTAGGAGAATACTCCCGTGCCCACCCACTTCCTACTCTTGGATACATCTGTGTACCAGATTTTTCCCTGTTAGAGTGTCCTTGGGCTGTGAGACATTTCACTCAGTTCTGTCTGGTATCAGCACTCTGAATTGGTTATTGAAGCAGTATCGTTTCTGAATTTGGTCTGTTCTGATTCCCAGTATGTCTATGATCACAACTCTAACGATGATCATATCTCCCGTTTCAAAGTTCAGGTTGGTTTTTCTGCAGTTTGGAAACACCAAGCCTTGCCTTCCCCTGCACCACTAGGTGGAGAAAAGTCATTGCCAGGAGTGTCTCCATGGCTGCAGTTGGTGTTGATGTAATTTTCCCTGAGATTTCGAAACAGGCAAGTCTTTGCACCATGCCTAGTCTTGTTATGGTTCCTCTTTGTTGTTTCTTGGGCAGCCACATCAGAGAAGCGTATATGATGGAAGTCTTGCCCACCGTGATATGCAACCAGTGCAGCATATGTGGTTTTAGCTCCCATTTTTTTTTCCAAATTATCGTCTGGCTATCACTGTTGAGGTTTGTTTGTTCTTTTTTCTAGATGCTGGTTCCAGATCAGCTTGGAGTCAAGAATTACTTCATGACATTCGACTTCCCCCTTCAGCTGTATATCTTCTATTCGAAGTCGTATGTGTCTAAGGCCCTCTGTTTTTCGTCTTCGCGTGGATGCTTCCATGATTGCCTGGTTAAGGTAAGTCTGTTTCTCTCGTTGTGTTGAATTTTCTTTGTGCTAAGACTACTATGTGGTCAGCATATCCAAGGGCTCTATGTCCTGCATCGTTCAGTATTACCAACAGCAAGTCCGCGATCAGATTCCAAAGAAAAGGAGATAGTACTCCACGTTGCGGGCCTCCTGTGGTCGCCCTGGATACTATGGTTTTTTCTAATACCTATCATGTTCAGGCAAGAGCTGGACCTAGTCCAGGAGTTCAAATACCTGGGGGTGGTCCTGGACTCCAAACTTGCTTGGAGGCTGTATGTAGGTAGGAGAATATTATAGGATGCAATTGGGGTACCAACCCAGAAATCATGCGCTGGCTGTACTCGGAAGTCGTAAGATCAAATATCAGCCAGGCACACAGAGAAGCACAATAGGCCGAAGACTTAGCAATATCTAGAAGTTGGCCTGTTAGGTAATAATGGGTGCAATGAGAACGAGTCCAACCACAGTGTCGGGGGTACTGCTGAGGCTGTCACCGCTTCCAGTATAGATCAAGAAAGAGACAGCCCAATTGAGAAAACGGGACTCGGGAGTCTGGGTAATTGAAGAAGCGATGATAGGTCATGCGGAAATAGCGGAGTGGGCGGACCAGGAGATCCCAATTTTCTCCCTCAGTGAAAAGCGCAAGATGGACTGCGATGAAATAGAGAGTTTGATCTCACCATCTATTCCGAGAAGAGAATAATAGAAAGGAAATACGCTGGAGTTTCACACAGGAAGCCTAATATGTTATAAGGACGTTTCGCGTCTGACTGACGAACAGGCTTCGGGTGCAGCCATCTGCGTAAAGATACAATATGTACGAGAAAACTACACTCTGGGAATAGATGAACAACAGTTTTTTTAAGCTCAAGTGTTCGCCATTCTAACCGTATCTACGAAGCAAGAGATGAAAGAAGGGCCCGAGAGATTTTTATCTGTTCGGATAGTCAGGCAGTGCTCAGAGCCAGCTGCCATCCCAAACCAAGCTCAATTGAACAGGAATGCCGGGATACTTTCGAGAAACTGGCTGAAACAAAGGAAATTTGGATAGTAGGGGTCCTGGGTCACAAAGGGGTGCGCGGAAACGAGGTGGCAGGCGGACTTGCCAAAACCGTTTCTGCAACGCTGTTCTGTGGTCCGGGGTCTTTACGAATCATCGCAAGGATCCAAACTTCTCCAGCACTTGACGATTTAACGGAAGAAGATCTGACCGAACTTTGGAGGGATAAATCCGGCTGCAGGCAGTCGAAACACTCCGTGTCCGGCTCCAGTCAAGTCAAGTCAAGGACGGCATGGTTCCTGAGCAGAAACCGCCAAGCACTACGCCTCTAAAATAGGAATACGAACAGGGCATAACAAGTTAGGCACACACCTATCGCTGATAAGTATAGAAGACGTTCCGCAAATGTGGAGAAGATGAAGAAACCTCATCTCACACCCTCAGCGAGTGTGTGGAGAATGGAAGGCTGAGATTTGGATTATTTGGAGTTCAGAAACTCCAACAAGAAGAACTAACCGTTGGAGTAGACGGACATACTGACCTTCATTAGGACGTCACGAAGATTCAAAACCGAAAATTACGAGAAGGAAGGTCCATGAGGGCCTACTTGTCTGGCTGCGGCCATGTCGTCCCCAAAAACTAGTACTACCACTAATACATCATATATGTGAAGGAAAAGGTATTTCGACCTTGTCGTAATTATTCGTTTGATCTAACTATGATGTACACAATTTTCCATATCATCCTTCATGGAATCAAGTCAAGAGCACTACATTCTAACGTTTGAACTAAATACTAATAGAATAGAGGAATTTCTACTCCTTCCTAAAACAAATCATAAATCTTTTTGAGTACAGGCTTACAGCTGACAATTCAGTTGGAATAGAAATTGCCGCTCTGTAGATTAGGAATTCCATGCATCAAGATTGCGGGTCACATTACGTCACACTCATGAAAACAAACTTTGCGTATCCCATAATTTCTATTTCTTTTAAGCCTTGTTTCCGTCCAGAGACTAATGGTAATATCCTTAGTGAGATAGTGAACAAAGTATTATACTGAAATGAATTCCTTCCTATCTCAAGGGGTATTTATGAGATTGTGGATAAAGAGCAACTGTATTCGTTCAGGTTTGTAGTCATTGATTGACCTATTTTCTCACTCTAGTCACATTTCCCTCCAACATAATAAGTAACCACTTGAAAGAGAACTTGAGTAACTGTGATTCGATATAATGAGCCATCGTCAAAAAATGGAGCTGGGAAAAAATAGGAAAAAAATATTTTGAATCTCGAGGAAGTATTTTGTAACCGAATCACACGGATGAAGAGGAAGTTTTATATGCAATTACTGAAATCAATATAAACACAGCGGCAGGTAGTGATGGGATGAGCATTAATAACAGCTTTGACTGAAAAATGTATGATACCAATTGTTGTGTTACTAATTAATAATGTCTTCAAAAGTGATGAATATCCAGATATCCTCAAAGTATCTAGAGTCACAGCGATTCATAAGTCGAGTCCAGAAAATCAAAAGGAAAATCATGAACCAATCTCTGTCATAAGCGTTATGTCAAAAGTTAATGAAAAAATCATTCTTCCATAAACGCTAACCAAAGTAGCCATTGACGCTTTCAGGCCTCAACGCTAAGTTTACGTTTTTCCAGAAATACCATTTTGTGACAGCTTTATCGCTCTAGAGCGAAAATATTGAAAAAACGCTCGATCCCCATAGCTTTTGTTGAAAACATACGTATTCTTGCATGATGTAAATCATAGACAATAGATTCAAAGCACTCTGAGAAACTGTGGTGGTTCTGATAGTACCGTCGCTGCTAGTAAATAAATTTCAAATACCTAGTTTTTGCTCTTATTATACGAAACATTAAACTGTCATACTTTGAAGACGGGTGTAACTTTCCATTTTTGGGAATTATCTAAATAAAACAGTGTCGTACTGAATATTGGAAAAAAACAGTAACAGAAGTATTGAAAAATCGGAATTTGTGATTGGCTTTCAGGAAGTCAGAAGGCAAAAAATATTCATATGAAAGATTTAGGTCCTTATTCAAAGAAAAATTTCCTAATAATGGTTTCTAGAAGACGAAATATGAAAACGACATCTTATAGGGAAATGAACGTGGCCATGATAAAGTGCCATTCATTTAGATAAAGATCTTCTATCATAAATGATAACATTCCATCTTGAATCTGCAAACTCTGTAATTAGCCTGAAAACCGTTTTCAGGCTAATTACAGAGTTTGCATAAAGCTCTTTGAAAATTCAATGAAATACCCGAATACATAAAAACAGTACAAATATCACTGAATCCAAAATCGAAATTGAAAAAAATTTCTCCAAAAAAGAAATTGAAATTTAATAGATCATTTTTTGTTTTGGTGTTTGACTGATTAAATGAATAAAACGATTCAAGATTCCATGATTCCATAATTATTATTTCAAGAAACTTTGGTCAGATGATTCGTCTGGCAGAGTTGTAAATACTGTCCCCTTGAAATTTGACAGAGAATCGCTCCTCGTTTCATCGGTTTTGCCCAGGAAGATGCTCAAGAATTCTTACAATTACTATTAGAGGATCTACATGAAGACGTCAGTAGAGTAACGGAAGAGCCGATACCCATTATGAGAGAGAGAGATGAGAAATTGAGTGACAGTGAGAAGGCTCAAGAATCATGGTCAAGATACTTAAGGACAGACAATTCCAAATTTGTAGACAACTTCGTTGGCCAGTTTAAATCTACATTGAAATGTAATTATTGTGGTCACTGTTCAGTCTCTTTCGATCCATTTAGGGATTTATCTCTCTCTATACCACGAAGAGCAGGCCAACTGAAACTTTCAGAATGTTTGGATTCATTCGAAAGGGAAGAAACTTTGGATGGTGACGAGAAGCCGACATGTGCGAAGTGCAAAGTAAGAAGAAAATGCACGAAAACCATATCAATTCATAAATTCCCGGAAATTTTAGTAATTCATTTGAAACGGTTTTCTTCAACAGAAAGTTTCCGAGGAAAATTGGATGTTGCCATTGATTTTCCTTTAGAGGGATTGGATATGAGTAATTATGCAGCAGAAAACCTAACCCCTTGTCGATATAGTCTATATGCAGTATCTAATCATAGTGGGACTACCTATAGCAGACACTACACAGCCTACTGTAGACATCCTTATGCGAGCACGTGGCATGAATTCAATGATTCACATGTGACCCCAATTTCATCTCGATCCCTGGTGAGCGGAGATGCCTATGCTCTCTTCTATGAGCGGGAAAGCTCTTAATCGCTGCTTTCAGATCATACTTATGTTTCATTTTTATTTTTATTGTTTTTATATTGTATTTTGTATATTGTGTACATGTTCTTATACAGTGTATTTATTATATTTTAAAATGGAGATCCCTGAAACATTACGAAACATAAACAGTATCAATAAATTTTTCATTGAAACTTCTGAAAGTGATAGATCTGTTGATGATCAACTTATTCAATTCTATAGCAATAATTTGAAACAAGGTATAAATAAATCATTTAGATTTCAGCCAGTTTCGGAAGAAATTATCTACCAGATAATAAAAAAATATAAACTCTAAAGCAAATGGAATTGAAAATATTAACATATCAATAATAAATTTGTGTTGCCCATTCCCAGTTCCTGTCATCACACACGTAATAAATGAATGTCTCGATAAAAACTATTTTCCCTCTGAATGGAAGGTTGCCGAAGTAATTTCCTTACCGAAAATTACCCAACCATCATGTTTTAATGAATAACGATTAATTGGTGTTTTACCTAACTTTTCTAAAATAATCGAGAAAATGGCATCACAAATTAGAGAATATATTGATAAAAATAATATTATGCCCATAAAACAGTCTGGATTCCTAAGTGGTTATAACTGCAATACCGCTCTTGCTGACGTCACCGATGACATCATACATGTTATAGATGAAGATGAAGTACTTTTATTGATTCTGCTTGATTATTCCTAGGCATGTGATTCAATAAATCATAAAATCCTTTTGTCCATGTTGAAATTTTTTGGATTCATTGTGACAGCCTGCTCGTTGCTATCGTCGTATCTAAAAGACATGCTGCAGTTTATACAAATTGAAGATGCAAAATCATCAACTTTAGTAGTACATTCTGGAATACCACAAGGAAGTATCTTAGGACCTTTATTATTCAACGTATACACCTCAAACTTCATCAATTGCCTAAAAAAAATGTAATTATCACTTCTATGCTGATGACACACAATTATACTATATATTTCGATATTTCTGAAATTGAAGAAGCTGAAATATTCATTAATAATGACCTCTCATCACTTTATCAACTATCAATCAAACATTCCCCCAAACTAACTCCTACAAAATAATAATATATCTCTTAAAATCGGTGAAACATTAATTCCATTTGAAACCCAATGTAAAAACCTGGGACTTAATGATAGATACCAAATTACGCTTTATACCTCATATAACTAATAAATTGAAAGCAGTATATGCTTCCTCAATGATATTATTTATCAACAGAAGTTAAAAAAATGCTATGCGATGGCTTAGTTCTCTCTCATTTCCATCACTGCGACATAGTTTACGGTCCCTGTCTACGTGGTATCGAATCCCGTCGCATTCAAAAAGTACAGAACTCATGTATTCGTCTAATTTGTGGAATCAGGAGTCGACAACATATATCACATAAATTAACAGAACTAAGATGGTTGAACATGTTTATTAGGAGATATTTCCATTTAGTATGCATGTGCCTTAATTTATTTCTATCATTCAGAGCTGATGTACATATTATTAATATTCGACGACAAACACTGTTAACTATACCCGCGTGATTGTTCTCACCATAATTCTCCTAACCATCATCTTCACTCACTGACATGAAAAGCTGTATCGAGAGTGTGGTACGCCGGTTTTTTTTTTCAATTCCATTCATTTTCCCAAATAACATACAGTTTATAAGAAGGAAAAAAGTTCACATAATGCAAATAACATGAAGGTAAATACAACATTAAGAATCAAATGATGAATAAAATCATGAAATCCAAATTAGAATGGATTCAATGGAGTAAGCACTTCTTCAGATTATTTCTGAATCACAATTTACCATACGTTTTTAAACAATTTGGAAGTTCATTGTAAAATTTCACACCTTCAAAATAAATTGATTTCTTTCCAATTCATGTTTTAATTCTGTTAACATATTAATTTTGGGCTTGTCCTGGACCAGTAGCACAGTTGGTGGTGTACTTGATTAGACATTGAGTGGGTCTGGTTCGAATCCTGGCTGGTCCATATTTTTAATTCAGTTTTTCAATTTCCATTTTTTATTTTTCCTGTCTGAATTGCCGCCAATATATTTTATGTCTATTGATTTACAGACACCAAAACCCTTTCACTTTATCATTTTCATCACAGGTTTTGGTCACCCGTTATAGCCGGTACTGCTACACTGCAAAAATGTATCACTGGATACTCTAGTTTTTCATTTCTCACCTGTATTATCTGCACTAGCTCTCCTCTCACTTGACAGTGGCTCTTGAAATGTCAGCGTTAGACTTCCTCTAGGACTCCTCTTCTCGGACTCTTCCGTCAGTAGCGTGCTCCTTGCCAGACTTCCCCTGGGACTCCTGTTCTCACCGTTTTCATGGCCGATACTTCCCCTAGGACTCCTCTCCCCCGTCGGGACGTACTCCTCTGCTATGCTGCCCCTGGGGCTGGTTCGCATAGGAATTGATTCTGGGGCGATACTTCCCCGAGGGCTCCGATTCGATTCTGTGAGGGCTATACTGTGACGAGGACTTCTGTTTCCTGAAATTTGCAGAAAAGCGACTTCAAGTTACCGACAATTTTTTCTGCAGTTCTACCTGGAGGCCTCTATATGTGAAAAAGTGTCTTAGAAAACATGTATTTATGTAAAATTACTAAATCATTCATAGCATTCAGTCCATATCTGTTTGCTATTAACGACCAGGCAACAGCCTTAGGGAAAAATGTTATCGGTTAATTTTTCCCGATATTTGGTATTTTGTAGAAAATTACTTTCTATACAAAAGTTAAACAATGGGCCCAACTCAATCCGATATGTCTAGTTTTCATAGTGCATTTCACAGTTGAAAAATGGTCATTTCTTTGAAGTAATTTTGCTCTCAGGAAATAATTCTAAATGAAAATATTTTGCGCGACAAATATTGCTCACCCGTAAGGTAATAACTTTCAACTGGATTTTAATAAAATATATTGTTGGATAGAGGGCGAATCAAACATTCAATATAAAATTCCTAATCCTCCCTTTGAAAAGATGTTTTGACCAAACCAAGTGACACACCGAAATACTTATCGTTTGGATGTAACAAAATTGAAAAATTCAAAATTTTGTATTGGGTGAGTCAAAAAGTTTTTGTATTTTTGGTGACATGTTGTATATTTTGTATATTTTCATTATATTTGAAGATACTTGACTACAAACCATTCAACATACTTCTTGTCAATAATTAATATACAGTGTAAGACAAACGCTAGGTGAAAATAAGTTTTTTTTTTATAATTCACCATGTAATTAAAAATTTCGTTCATTGGATTTTTCAATTTTTTGTATTCACTCTTAGTTTGATTACACTATCATAATTCCAAACACTTATGACTTTATCATGAACACTTTTTGGGATACATAGGGTAACATATAACTAGGAGAGACCGGCTATATATCCGTAATTACAAAAGTTGTATACAATGAAAATGTCATAAAGAGAGCTTTAAGTATCAGAATTTTCTGATTACCCTGTAACATTCAGTTTCAAGCCACTTAATAAGAATAGGATTAGGATTTTCACAAAAATTGTTGCTCCCCCACAACACATTTCCCAATTTTTCCAGGGTAGCGATAAGATTGTAGAGACGCGTTGGCGTTTTCATATTATTACTTTATTGTAGTATAATGAAAGACATTATATTTTATAATAAAGAAAACATAAAATGAAACTTCATTTATCGATATTACTATATTCTATACGCGCCTCATTCATCAATTGTTAATTTTTTCTATACTGACATGCTGCATACAGATTCATCTAATCAACAGTTTTCATGATTTCATAAATTATGAAATTATCAATGCATTTTTTCTCTCACAAATTTTGAGGTACAATGCAGGGCGCGCTTTTTTTCACATTTTTTACCCAATAGACCCAATCCATTGTACACAAGACATTGAAAAGAACAGCAGTAGGTAGAGGTGCCTGCTTACCAATAGATAAAACCACATTACTTTCTTATTTCTGTACCATAATCAATTTTTTTCTGTGGAAGTTTTTCATATTCATCGGTAATTTCATATCGTATCGCGCATAATCTGAAATCCACAACAAATGCATCAAGGTACGTGCCCAGAATTCGAGCTTCAGACTTACACGTGGACTATTATGTAAATAAGAGATGTGCAACAGTGCAAATATTTTTAATTATTATATTTCTCATATTTTTCTTCCCAAGAACTACTTCCACAAACTAACGATCCACCCTGTATAACGTGAACCATCATGGTTCAAAATACTAATTTTCAGGACATACTCTTAGGTTTGAAGTACCTAATGTATTAACTGGAAAAAACACCTAACATCTATTAATTATCACAATTACCACAAACAAAATATTTTCAGTACAAGTAACACCACGTCCAATGTTATCAGATTTTTCGCTTCATTTTATCAACAATAACATGGATGGCTATGACAAAAAATGTCGTAAAAAGCGATCAGAAAATTCTGATTCTGAAAGCTTCCTGTATGACATTCTTATTACCTATTTACAACTTTTTTGACGGAAATATAGCAGGTCGCCCCTCTTGATGTATAACCCTGTGTATCCCAAAAACTGGTAGTAGCAAAGCAAAAATTGGAAAATTTAACGAAGTAAATTCTCAATTACAGGTTGAATTATGAAAAAACGCCTTTTCGCAATTTTTGTCTCACCTAGCATTTGTTTAACACTGTATACAAGTTTCAGACAACCATGATGAATGTTTTGTAGTGAAGTATCCTTAGAATATAAAATAAAAACATGAAAAATGCAATCAAAAAAACTGACATTCTGAATAACCCAGTAAAAAAATTAAATTCATTCTAGTGTGTTACTTGGTTTGGTTACATCTTCAATTTATGGTCTCTATTAAGAATTTCATTTTGAACAATGTCTGACTTACCTTGTATCTAACTGAATTTTTTATCAAAAACTTAGCTGAAATGATTGCCTATGGCGGTTAATCAATATTTGTCGAGCGCAGAATATTTTCAGTTAGGTTGTTTTGCTAAGAGCAATGTTACGTCAAAGAAATGGCCACTTTCCAACTTTGACACCCTGTTTTTTGAAAACTACTAATAGGATAGACTTAGTCCCATCGATACTTTTCTTCAGGTCGTAATATACAAAACCCAAAAAAAATTAACAGTTGACAATTTTTCCATAAGGCTGCTGGTTCTTTCAGCATTCAGCTTTTGTACTTTTTGTACTATATTACGACGGTAAAAATGTACATGAAATATAAAATACATCATTGAACGTGAAATACTCAATACCAACACTTGTATGAGGTCTGACACCGCCACCATGCAAAGTTGTGGAGAAGGAAAATGTAAAAATCAGCACGGAATGAAAAGTTCAGTAAACATTTCGTCACAAGACTGAAAACGAAAACTCCAAATGAACTGAAATCCAACATCAATAATAAAATAGTAAGCGTGAAAACTGGTAGATACGTAGGGCAAATAGGTAGGTACTGAAAACAATGGATTACAAAACATAATAGAACTGCAGAAATATACATACCTACTGAAAACATTGAAAAATGAAATTTTGTTATTTCGTTATTTTCCGAGTCAGATGGTTCTACTTTATTTTATTGAGATTTGCGGTTATTTATTTTTTCATTCAGGTCACTTTTCATGATTGACGAATGCATATCTATGAAATCTAGTTCTAGTATGATTTCCGCTCATGAAGCTTTATTAGTTCTCATAAAGACACAATAGATGAACTTCTATTCGGATTATAACTCACTTCTAAACATTTCAATCTGCTGTAATTTAGTCTTATAAAATGTTATTCTAATAGATAATTTCCTGTTCATTTTATTTTATAGTATTCTGTTATTCTTAAGGGCGCCTTTTATTTTAGCATGGTGGTCATGTACAAAATACTAAATAATTTGGGACCATTTTACCTTGGAAAGCTTTCTTTCTTCAGGAAATTCACCACCATTTCACTTGGAATAATACAAATTTCTACGAGAATGTATTGATATCTAGTTAGCCTAGACCAGTTCCCTGCATATACAAAATATTGCGTTACCATAGCAACGAACAATAACTTATTAGAAGTGTCAGTGTGAAGTTTGACGTCAAAAAAGTGAACCAGAGTTACGCAATGAATTAAAACAAAAAATATGTCCACCGAAATAATGATAATTGAAAAATTGGAGGATCGAGCCATCATCAAGTACCTGTATTTGAAAGGATTAAGAGGTAAGCAGATTTACCAAAATATGCTTAATACCCTTGGTGATCAATGTCCTTCGTATGCGACCGTGAAAAATTGGACTGCAAGCTTCAAAAGAGGTAAATTTTCCATTGAAGATGATGACCGATCGGGAAGGCCAGTTTCTGTGTCAGTCCCCGAAAATATCGATGCAGTTCATGACACAATTTTAATAGACAGTCAAATTGGGCTAAAACATATATTTGAAGCACTGAGTATTTCATACGAACGCGTTCATCATATAGTTCACGTCAATTTGGACATGAGAAAAATTGCTGCAAAATGGATCCCCAAATGTTTGAATGTTGACCAAAAGCGTGCAAGGGTAGTAGCATCGCGTTCGATCTGTGCTCGATTTGAAAACGATGTAGACTTCTTAAACCGAATTGTTACTATGGATGAGACTTGGGTACATTTCTACGATCCAGAAACAAAGCAACAATCGATGGAATGGCGACACTCCGGTTCTCCAAGACCTAAGAAGTTTCGTTTTCTGCTGGTAAAGTTCTTGCTTCAGTTTTTTGGGATTGCCATGGAGTAATCATGATTGATTTTTTGGATAAGGGTAGAACAATAACTGGAGATCACTATTCGACATTAGTGACCACTCTACGGGAAAAAGTTAAAGAGAAAAGACGCGGAAAGCTATCCAAATGTGTTTTGTTTTTGCGGGGCAACACCCCTGCACTCAAATCTCATGTTGCCATACAAAAAATTCGTGATTTAGGGTTTGAATTACTAGAACACCCCCCTTATACACCAGATTTGGCTCCGTCCGACTATCATCTCTTTCCTCAACTGAAAAAAAGTTTAAAAGGTCGTACATTTTCTTCCAACGAGGAGGTAATAAAAGCTGTGGAGGTCTGGTTTGCAGAACAAGAAGAAAGATTTTTTTTGAAGGTCTAGGAGACGTTGCAGGTTCGCTGTAATAAATGTATCCAATTAAGAGGAGAATATGTTGAGTAATAAAATATTTCGACATTGAAATTTTATTTGGTTCTATAGTAGAATGAGAATTTTTCAATATATCCTCGTATATATCTAAAACCAGTCACAAAAATTCCATATTTTTTTTTTATTTCTATCAGTTGATTAAATTACCAAATGTAACCAAGAGTAGCTAATCTCTGAATTTTTTCAAAAACGAACTGATTAACTTTGTTCCAAAGGTGCAAATGTGATACTTGGTAATTGTTTTTTACCTGTAATTACCATTTTAGGGTATTTTATTCAAACCGTGTTCACTATCACTAATGTTGATAACCTTTTCTTATTGTATTTTATTTTCTGTTTAACAGGCATATCATACTTTTCCAATATGTACCACATACGTTTCAGTTTTATTTCAATAGTAACGAACTTTGTATATTAGGATATTTTATTCAAATGAAAACTTATTCATCTATCTATTTCTCAGAAAGACCAACCTTCATATTCGGGATGATAAAACCCAAGTATCATAGATTCATCAAAAGCCGATAATTATTATACTATGGAAATTAAATGATTTGTTTGAAAGATTTTCTATAAATCAGGAAGTTTGTATTACGAATTTTCTGTTAAATTTTCCAGAATAATACTAATACAGTCGAACTCCACCAAATAAAATCTGTATTGATAATGTGAGTGTAGTCAGAGGACACACATCAGCACATTACGAGATGTAGTCGGCAGACTTACATCAGCAGCAGGACATTTTTCGAAGGATTAATCCTTCATCTTCAGCGAAAAAAGGGTTACAAAGTTAAGATCTACAGAAAAGAGAAATGTTTCATTATTCAGAATAACAGTATTAGAGTTCGAACATACCATATGTGGTGGAAAAATGTGCTTCTATGAAAAATGTAAAACAATTGAATTAAACAAATTACTACTCCTCTGACTACACTGTGACTACACTCTCATTATAGTTAGGGAGGCGAATAGGGGAATTTTCGGTAATACTCGAGCGTGGCAGTTTAAGATATGAGAGATACCTTGGACCTAATAGAACAGCCTTGTAAAGTATTTAGCTCTATATGTAGTGACGCGCGCCTAGGATAGACGATCAGATTAGTAAAAAAAAATCGATAGTCTGAAATACTCGAGCGCGTCAGATTAAGATATTGGGGGTTGATTTTAGTGTTTTAAGACTAAATTTAACTAATCTGACGATAAGTGATTGACGCCACCGAGTTATAGGGTCGCGAACTTGTAAAAAAAAAACGTTAATCCGGCATTCTCGAGCGCGTTTTTTTTTTTTTTGAAGAATATAATCTAAAACTTACTAAAAATACAAAATCTGCCGGTTTCCGCGTGACCGGAAGTGTGGAGGAGCCATTTCGTCTTCCGAAAAACGCGTTGCGGCATATAAGTCGCGAACGATACATTTTCCAAAAAATAAACAAAAAAGGTAATTTTATTTTTCACAAAAAAGGTCTCTTTACATTTTTGTCCAAAGTTAAAACTTTTTGACTTGAAGCATCATAAAAACTCAAACTCCCGGTTTTTTGAGTATATCTCGAAAACTGAGGGTGTTAAAAAAAATGGATATGAAATAACGATGATTAAATTATGTGACTTTTATTATATCTCAAAAAATTTTTTTTTTCTAAAGCTTCTCGACAATTTTCGTGGACTCGGAAAAAGTTACGCGTATCTGTATACAAAAGTATTATTAACATGTACAGTTTCATGTATGTATATTATTCAATAGCCTGTTGTATAATATTCTCTCAACAAAATTACTGAATAGAAATAATTGTTACGGATGTTGCAGGCACTCGGCAGGAAAGAATTGTGGATGAGGAGCCACAATATGACAGTTACAGTGAAGAAGAAGAAGAAGATGAATTGTATTGAGCAAAAATGTAAAGATCATACATAACAATACAATTATTATACAATTTTTATATAATTTCATTTTTTTAAACAATAAATAACACAATTCGTACTACATTTTATCTTCATTTACGTTGGTTATAACTATCGCTTTGTCATTCTTAAATTCCCCGTTTTATCAAGGAGAAAGAAAAGAAAAAAAGAAACCAAAAAACCTTTCCGGTCAGATTAAGAGAACCCACCAACATTTTTGTCAGATTAAGAAAATATGCTTTCAGGATACCGAGATAAACCTCCCCTATGAAAATCTGACGCGCTCGAGTATTTCAAACTTTTTTTTTTTTTGCATTTTCAAAAATTCATTGTAACTTATGGTCACGCCGAAATCGTCAGTTTTTTTAAAGGGAGCTTCCTTGGGGCCTACTTAACACCCCTTCCGAAAATCTGACGCGCTCGGGTAATTTTTTTTTTTTTGCATTTTTGACTACTTTATATGCCTACCCCCACCACGCAAACCGGCAGATTAGTATACCGTTGTTATCAGAGGCACTTAGGGCATACGTAGTATGAATATCTGACGCGCTCGAGAATGCCCAAGTAACGGTTTTTTTTAACATTTTTGAAAAACCGTACACGCGAAACCCACCGCTAAAATGGTTTTTACCATACGAGCTTTTCTTTTCGAAATTATTTTATCTTTCGATTGTGATAGGTCTCGACGGCGCCGTTGAATTACGCCATTTAGCTACCTCGCCTCCCTAACTATTATCAATAAAAAATTTATTTGGTGGAGTTCGACTGTAAGTTTTTTACCTACCCAGTAAGATCTCACCTCCACTGTTTGTTATTGATCGCCTCCGTTGGATAAACTAATATAAACCATAATTGACTGCTATACGTTATGTAGAATGAGTAGCAATGAGAAATGTTTCCGTAATTGGATTATCAATGCGTTATCAATAAATGATAAATTTGAATTATGGTATGAATCATATTCACAGGCTGTATAAAAATGTTCAAAGGTAGTCTCATATGTTTCTGAACTATTTCTGGCGTATTACAATGCAGAATGAACTTTTTAATTTGTATACTTCACCCATAGTCTGCTTACTAAAAGTTATAAATGTGAACTAGAGTGTCACGAACACAATCAAATTATATGCATGTACGTACTAAATGTCAGTTTGTGGAAAATGGCGTTGAAAATTGTAACAAACTGCTACTTGCATGTCATAATTAACGAGACATAATTGAAATTACTAGATTATTTGATGTTAAAGCTCGCAGTAGCAGAATATTTGCGCGAGAATTCTATGAAAAACATTCGAAACGGACTCCTATTCAACAAGGAAGTGAGTCGAAGAATTCCCTAATTGGTCATTAACGTTGAAATAGAAGGTATCCTGACGATGACAGTTTTTTTAGCTTCGAAAGGTTTCTGCACATTTTCAGATATTAAGATGAATATAATCGAAAAATTACTGCTTTTGAGCCTAAGAAAATTAACTCAATAATAAACATTTTTAGAAATAATTATGTATACTACCGACAGGATAGTATACAGCGTGTCCCAAAAACTATGCAAAAGATAAAAAACTTTGTAATAATCTTTCCCAAAAAAACAAAAAAACAATATTCTTGTTGAAAGTTGGTTCTTATCGAGAAACTCATAATGGGTGATCGAAAAGGTATATTACGTACTTGGTTTGTGGAAAAATTATTAATTCCGAAAATTCATCAAGAATAAAGTATCTCTATTTTTGAAAATATAGAAAGCAATCAATGAGAATATTTCATTGTCATCTAATAAACCATTCAGATTTTCAATATCGAAGGGATCGGTCATTATATTGATTCAACGTAATTTGTTTTAATTTACATCACACTGGTACGTCATCGTCTCATGATTGAAATTTTCCATGAGATATACTTTAGTTACTGAAGTATTGGCATCATATCATGAATTCATAACAACATCTGAGAGATAAATTGCTTTTTATTTTTTTTTTTCGCAATGTTCACACGATATCTCAATACTGTACTCTCATTAAGAATCTATCCCTCTACGAGAGACAAGAAATCAACTTTCAGAAAGATGATGGAGTTCCTTTCATATGTTTTGACTGTCTAGCCTCTTTGAATAATGGGTACCTCTTACACCGTATACAGAGGATAAGATTGCATGTGTAAAATATTGACAGTGTATAGGCTATGGAAGAACTGCCTCAAGTTCATTACTCAGTATGACCACAAGGTAAGATTTGGAAAGCTTAGTGGAGCTGATTGGGGTTGACTGGAGCTGACAGAAGCTAATTTCAGCTCCAATTAGCACCATTCAGCTCCTCAATCAAGTTTCTATCAGCACCAGTTAGCTTCTTACCCAATCCAAGCAAACCCACTGGTCATTGCCGGCACACTAGGTTACTGAAGAATCACCCCCACAACACTTGGCTTGCCCGATCTGAGTCAACATAGCAACCAAAGCTCAGAATCCATAAGGTATTAAAATTACCAGAATAAATATTCAAGTGGAAATACAGTCGAATTTTAAGACAGTCTCTCCTCAGCTTATTCACCATTGATGGTAGTCTTCTTTTTGGCTATGAACTTTGACATCTTGATGAAAGCGAGCCATTTCCCACCACCGATTTATTAGTATTCACTTCCAAACTCACAATGCTTTGAAGTGAACACACGCTTCCTTTTTCTGCGATTTGAATCGAATCTATATTTCAATGGAACCACTCTCTCGAGTCTGTTACTTTCAATTGTAACACTTGTATTCCTTGAATATTTGAAGAAAATATTTTGTTCTTGATTTGATGCCATTTTTTCATGAACTTAATACAGAAGCAGGTATTGACTTTGATATTGAGTTCAATGTTATGAAGATTTTTGATTATTTTCGTAATTATGACATATGTATGTGGCTTGAGATAATTATTTTCTCCTCAACCACCCAATTTTTTATGAAATTTTTAGTAATTTTCAATTTTACAGAGCACAGAACAGCAGCACCTTTAGAACAATTTTTGTTAAATCATTTCTAAATAATAATAGGGTGATTTCGAAATCCAC
Organism: Chrysolina oricalcia; assembly: GCA_944452925.2. Classification (NCBI taxonomy): domain Eukaryota; kingdom Metazoa; phylum Arthropoda; class Insecta; order Coleoptera; family Chrysomelidae; genus Chrysolina; species Chrysolina oricalcia. Next base: position 41,800,939 of record OX101826.2, read on the forward strand.
TACTTCTACTGGCGATCCTCTCATGATTTTTCTATTTCGAAAATCTATTGATGTGGTGAACACTCTCTCTTACCATTCAGTGGTAGGTTAGGTTTGAACTTAAGTGGGCCCGTATCAGGCCAGCCACTGCGGCCAATGGTCTATTGCGGCTCATCCTATGCTTCTATATATGCTCCTATATTTCTCCCAGTATATCCAATCTCTTAACGAAATAGAGGAATGTATTGGGATAACAATGTACCAGGTTTTTTGGCCTCACTGTCTTATCGCCAAATATTCAGTGGTAACTGCCATGAAATAAGTGTACAATTGAGCCTAATGAATAAAAATTAAGCAATCACTTGAAGCGATTGCTTTGTAGTAAAAGCGATTGCTTGAATAGCAAACGCTATAAGTAAAAGCAATTGCTATATCTTGATGTGAATAAAATTTTAAAGCAAATGCTGTTTGTCTTAAATTTCAGAAGCAATTGCTTTACTCACACGTCCGGACATGTTGTATCCACTCTAGACGCATTGCGCCGAATGTGCGATAGGGTTGACTAACGACACGAGTAATATTCATTTAGTATTTACGTTTTTTGTGAAAAATGAGTTGTGATATTGCAAATTTGAGCGAAAGTGATGAATTTGTTAGCGATGAAGAAATTACAGACAAGCAACTGATATTTGTCCAGAAATTAAAGGAACAATAAATCACAAACTCCGCAAGTTAAAGTGGAAAAAGAGCCCGCTTTAACCATTCTAGCACAGCAATATGAAGATATTTTTAACGTCTCACTTACAACAAAACAGTTGTCAAAGAAAATAAGTAATATGAAGACAGAGATAAGAAAGAAGTTTGATATGAAGAAGACAGGCAATAAACCAATAATCTATAAGCCTTGGGAGAAATTATTATTAGAAATTCTGGATGTACAAAAGAATCCCGTCTTTAAAAAAATACCAGGTAAAGTATTGAACAAACAATTTCATTTATGCGTAATTCTTTAAACTACGAAAATATAAATTTGTAGGCGCTGTGTCTGCTGGAGCTGATTTTGTGAATTAAAAATGAAACCAGAGTATTTATATGTTAATTTGAATCAGAGTTAAATGATTAAATTGAAGAAGTATGAAAATGAAAATATGTGTAATATTAATTTTGATTTGTTTTTAAGAATAAGATTAAAATTATGGACAGCGTATGTGAAAATTTTGGATACACAATAATAGGTATAGCAAACTTTTTTATTTTGGATATAAGAAAAAACTTATTGTTCCAAAAGGCTCACGTTACTCTAATGAAATTCATTATAGAATAAATATCAGGGTGATTACAAAAATTGGAATACGTGTTGTTATTGGTACGAATAGAGTACCACCAACAGGAAAACTACGCAAAAAATATATTGAAAAAAAATTGTTACGAATCCAATTGTTGCTAAAATTTTCACACACGATGTAGAGATGATTGAAATTAGATACTCACATGGTTATTGAAAAACATATGAGTTATCACTTCGCTTTTATGCTGTCCTAATTGTCGAATTATATTTGTTCTCAGGTTATCGTTTGTTGCTTCGTTAATTTCAAAATTATCTTCTTGATGGAAATATTCAAAATCTCCATCATTTAAATGTTTGGCGATATTATGTAAAACCACGCAGGCAATTATTTTCGTTGGTATTTTTCTAATTTACTCCTAATTTTATATTGAAGGACAGGAAACCTTGCTTTCAACTGCCCAAAACATCGTTCAATTATTACACGTTCTCGGCAGAAAACGTTATTATAATTTTGCTGCTCTTGGGTTGCAATATTTCTCCAGGGAGTCATAATCCAAGGCGAAATTGTTTTTAAGAATGTTGCATATGTTAGAATTTTTGAAAATTCTGCAATCGTGTACAGAGCCTGGCCATTGACAATCTACTACGCTTGTAAATATTTCTTTTGCATTACAAGTTGCCTGTACGTTAATGCTGGGGTATCCTTTTCGATTTATATATTCATCACCGAATGCTTGAAACTTCGGAATCCTAACATGTGTACAGTCTATTGATCCGATGGCGTTTGGAAAACGGTATCTCTCTGACCATAACTGTTTAGCTTCCACAACAGCTTGAGCACTTCTAGGAAATTTAATAAAAATATTGGTTTCCGCCAAAACTGCGTCCATTACGGAAGTAAATGTCTTACAGACAGTAGTTTGGTGAATATCGAGTTCTTCAGCTACAGAATTTTGATAACCCGGATCCGACAATTGCCGCAGAAATATTTTCATTTTGTTTCTAGGTGGTAGTGCAGCCCCTCGTCTTTCTCCAGTATCAGTCAAAAAATAATTCGTTAACCACTCAACATTTTCGCGGTCAAATCGATATAACTTTCTGAAATCATCATCTTTGCAATTTTTACGCACACTGTATATTTTTCTTTTACGCACATTCATAAATTCAGCCATAATTGAACGACAAAGACAGATCAGATCTCACGTGCATATGCCGGACAGAACCAAAGTAGACTGTTACCAAGCAAATGATGGAGGGGGCGACCTACCTTATGAATTTCACAGTAATTGCTAACTTAGCAAAAGCAATTCATCCATTTATTCATCACATATTGAGCACACGGTAGCGATAGCTTCTATATTTTAAGAAAAAGCTTTGACTAGAAACATTTCCTGAAGTTTCAAGCAATTGCTGAAAGCAAAAGCAATTGCATCAGTTTCAATTCATTGGATATCAAGCAATTACTTCCTTTTCATAAGAAAAAGCAATTGCTACATTTTTATTCATTAGGCTCTTAACTGAGGAGAGTTGCCAAGAACAATAAAAATTTAATGAAAAATGTATCAGATAACTCCCAATCTGGTAGAAATGAGATGCAACATTTGACAGTTATTTCCAATGCGAGTTGATTCAATGATAGTTTTTTATTTAGTTCCTTTTCGAATTTCATAGTTCAAAATTTGACTTCATATACTTTTTTGGTTTAATATATTGCTATCTGGAATCTCTTCAAATTTTACTGTTTTCATTGCATCTCATTCAGAACTGGGAGACTACAATAAAAACCAGAGTTAGTCCACTTTAAAATTCGTGTATCGAGGAGCAAGATATATGTTAGCCTTCAAAGATGACTACAACAGAACGATATTCGTTTATTTTTTGAAGAGAAAAGATGAAGTTGAAGACATCTTCATAGCGATCATCAACTTTGTGGAAAACCAGACCGATTTACGGTCAGAAGGGTGTCCCAGAATTAACTCAAGTGCGTTTCTGTAAATTGATTCGTTCTTTGTAATATACCGATCGTTCGTCATGTTAACACCACTTTACTGTCCAATTTTAAACGAAGTCGGTTAACAGCCAGCCGTTGTGAAGTTCTTTGAATATTTCGAAGAAAAAGTAACATTCTTCTAGAGTCCATAACTGAAGTTATCTGAACTATCAGTTTTCACGATGAAAGAAATACAACATAACTTGAAAATTGTTCAACTTCCCAATATTACCCGACGATGGTGTCAGGTGTGGAATACCAAATGCATATTGGTGTCAGAGACGGGGTAGGAAGATAACTTTAGATTGGAAATATTCGTGAAAAATAATGATTCATCCGCAATTTTGTTCAAAATTCTCACTCACCTTCATCTTGGGCCCATGTACAAGATTCTGAAGGTGTCAAACTCTGTCGGGGTAGCCTGTTGTTATCGGGAACCAAACTGTTTCTTGGGCTTCGATTAAAGTCTACTGCGATGTTCAATCTTGACCCATATCCAGTACTTTCTGGAGTTAAACTATGGCGGGGGGTGCGATTTTGATCAGGAACCAAACTATTTCTGGGACTTCTGTTATAGTGATCTGGTACGAGACTGTTCCTTGGACTCATAGCCGACTCTGGAATCAAGCTATTTCTGGGACTTCGTGAGTGGTCTGATGGTACCAGACTATGACGTGGGCTTCTTTGAGAGTCAGGAAGAAGGCTGAAAAAGGTACAATGTTCTATAATAATAATAATAATAATGAATTTATTCAATAAGCATGTTACATTTTATTATGTCACCATGTTATCCATTCATAATTATTGAATGGGACCATATTCAGTGTCATAATCCAACTGACGATTGGATTACGACCCTGTTCTTCCATATGGCCTCTTGAACTGTAGGATCATATGAAGAGAAAATCCATGCGAAATTGAAAGAAAATCGTGGTAAAATAGAAAAAGAAGAGTAGTTTCCTCTCTCTGTAAAAATGAGGCATTTGGAAAATACTTATACTGACAACAAGAGGTGAAATAAAGGCAAATATACAGTTTGTCAACAATGTTTCTTCAATGGAACTATAAAGAATTTAAATTATGTGATTTTGACTCGCATCAATAATATCAATAATTTCATTCCCATAATCTCCTAGAAATATATATATATATATATATACATATTTATTTATATATTATATACATATATATATATATATATATATATATAAAAATTGGAGGTATTCGATTTCATTTTATTAGGCTGATCCAGAAATTATCTGTATAGCATTTGTAACTGAGTTTTATGAGTTTTTTATATTACGGAAAAAAATCTACTTCATTTTTTGCAGACCTAGTTGAGGACAATAAAATTATCTCTATCTAATTTTTGATGTCTTTCAATTTTGAATTTTTGTCAATTTCAAATTATTTTTAAAAGTCCAGCCACGATTTGCTCATTTTTCAAAGTTTAGTCGATTTTTCCGAGTTCATTTATCTGGACACAGAAAAAATTGACAGAAACTTTTTGTAAGCCTATTCAAGCACAATAAAACTGTCAGTAAACATATTAATGAAATACTGTTTGTTTCATAGTTTTAGGTGAAATACAGAAATTGTTTTTTCCACTTTCTAATCAAGCAGGAAGGGAAAGGAAGAGTTTTTAAAGTCATACAATACATAGTCATGATTTTTGATGCAGAAGGATTCACAAACGTAACAAAACTCCTAAATTTTCCATCATTTGAATTCAACATCAAGAATTTTCAAACTAATTAGAAAAATTTGGCAGTGGAGCAGTTACCGGAACAATATAACAATGACAGATTCTTTGACAAAAATTGTTATCAACATTATAGGGAAACAATGACTAAGCTTCCTTTATTGTCAACTATAATTTGGTGAGTGAGAATATTTTTAAATTAGCGAGCAAACTCATATATTTACTTTTACTTCGAGAAAGCTAAGATTTTATCAAACTTTTTCCACATTGCATCATTTTTCATTGCAGTCCTGAGATATCTCAGAGCTACGTCTCCTCCAAAGATATATTGAATTAGATACGTAGCTAGTCGACTCATCCCAGGTGACGAATTTGTCACAGTCTAGTAATGGCAAAATACAGAGTATTTTATTAACTCCAGGAGATATATATCCAGTCGATTTCCAAGCAATGATTCGAAAATTGTCTCCATATTTCATTGAAAATGAATCCAGTTTAAATTGATATCCACTCTCTTCTTCTCGAGCACGAACGGTGCTCTTTTGAAATATTGATTCACTGTTCTGTTCACTTTGAAGTTTGTGAGAGAACTAAGCGGGTGCATTAAAAATATTGTATGAACTCCTAGCAAAAGAGTTATGAAGTACTTTATGATTTCAAAGATGTACAAAGCTACCAGTTCAATCAATCAAAAGTATAGATGAAAGTTTCAACAACTTGCTGTCAACTAAGTTCAAAACTTTCTTAATTATGTATTGATATTTGAGCAGATCGAAACCAATGAGGGGGTATCTGAAATAGTATATTTCATTACTAGTTCAGAAAATGGACGAGTAATGAGCGATATTTTTCATCACACCTGAAAACCACAGATTGTTGAGAAACATTTATTTTTAATGATGAAGAAACAAAAACATGTATTATTTATTGAAATATTTATGGTACAAAAATATCCAGAAATTGCCACAAAACAAAAATTATTTACCCTGTTTGTAAGGAAATATTCAAACAATTTGCGATTTCTAGAGAATTGTCAACAACATATTATTCAATTTTGACATGTAAATAGGCAGCTATAATGACACCAGCACATGGGAAATTTTTCCTTGTGGGCGCACGGAAAAAATCCTTTTTCAGAAAGCTAAATAAGCATGTGAATATAATTTTTCAGATAGGTATAATGAAAATTATGTATGTTCTAGAATTTGTTTTTTTCTGTCATCCGGTTGCATCCTTACGAGCCGTGGAAGTTGAAGATGATGTGATCCACACTTTTTTACATGGTTGTTGTTCATGAAATACAACATATGTTCTTTCTCACTGTTTAATTATGAATTTATTGTGTTATTGTAATGTAAACTCGAATATTTGGTTGTATTTTGTTGGTCTGGTGATAGCTATAGACAGGTGCTTGAAAGCTTGATGTCAATTTCTCAAACAGATTATGGAAGTAGAAGTATAGTACTACAAAGGTGTGAAAAGGATGAAAAATGCATGCAAACATGAGTGAAAACGGCCGAGCCCGCGTTAGCTGACGAGTGGTAGGGGAGTCCAGGAGATGAGAGGAATTCTTCTAATAAACGGGTTACGTGATAACACGCTTCCCCTCATCACCTGCTCTCTCCTACCACTCGACCGCTTCCACCAGCTCGACCGTTTCAAGTCATGTTTGTGAGCATTTTTCACCCCTTTCGCAGCATTTTAACGCAAAATGAGAAGATACGTTTCGAGGAACTTTATTTCTACTTTCAAAATCTGTTTTAGAAATTGAAATTGGACTATCACTACAGCATCCAGGCATGCTGCAAGATAGTGCAAAAAAAATCAAATTGCAATGGTGCCAAAACTAATGATTTTATTTGTATTTCAATTTTCTACAATCATTTTTAAAGGAGCAACCAGATTGCTTCAGTAGTTTTTATTTCAAAGGCAAAACAAAAAACACGATTTTTGTTATTTGAATGTTTATAACAAATTAATAAATGACAGTTGCGAGTCGAAAACATAGGAGAATATAACTTCAGACGGTCTTCCATGTGATGGTAAAGTCGGTTTTCTACTAGTATTTTTGTTAGGAAAAGGTGCTCTATCGATTGGCCTAAGTTTAGACAATATAGAACTACGGACTGTCTTTCCTGTGATGGCATAGTCGGTTTTCTACTAGTATTCTTCTTAGGAAAAAATGCTCTATTGATTGGCCCATTTCAGTTTTGAGCCTTCTGATAAGTGTAGGAGAAAAAGTTGTAAACTTTGTTTATATAAAAGTCAATTTTGTTCTTCGCAATTCGGGTTTGGGATGAAGTAGAGGTTTTTATCAGGAATGATTGTTTTTTCTTTTGAGAAATCAATATTATAAAGTTTTTTTTATGAGGTGCGAACTTTACGCCAGTGCTTCAACAACATTTATCAACCTACCTGTTCCTCGGACTCCTGTCGAAATCCGGCACCAAACTCGGCCTCGGGCTCCTGTTGCAGTTCCCCTCGTCGCCGTTCCTCTCCCTGAAGTTCTGCGTGTCCAGCGAAATATCCGGGATGATGGAGTGCCGCGGACTCCTGTTCGCCTCCGGCGCGAGAGCGTTCCTCGTCCTGTCCGGATCGGCGGGACTGACGGCGATGCTGGCCCGCCGCCCCGGGCTGGTGGCGGCCGATCTCGTGCCCCTGGTCTGCGGCGTGGAGGCGGTGCTGCGGGACGCCCGGCGGCGTCGAGACGACGTGCTTCTGTGAAGCATCTCGACGGCTATTGTTCGGACATCGCGTTACTCGTGTCGACCTGGAATTAAAGAAGATGTTTCAGTTGTGGTGTGTTTCTGTTTCATGGGCTGGTGATGTCGTGAAGTGAAGGGGGTTGTGAAGCCTGTGGCTAACAGTCAATAATCCAATATTCAGCAGAAATTCTGGATTTCATTAGGTGAAACTACGACGTTTCAATTGAGCAAAAGTCTCAGTCTCCACTTCCCCAAAATCTAGTAATTCTAGTATTTTATTGCTTTCTGGAATCTAAATGGATATAAATAGAGAGCCGTTACAAATAAAAGAGGACATATACAGTTACAGTTCAACTTAGACAGTCTGTTTTCAAATAAAGCAGTGCGATATGAATTTAATATTTGTTCGTAATATAAATCAGTGTTCGGGCAAAACAAAATCAGTTTAGAACGTTGAGACAATTTTTATTACAGAATCTACCTCTCAGGTACAGTTGGCGAGGGTGTTATTATGATAATTGATATTATCAACAGTAAAAACACAAGAGCATTTTTTCATCGGATAAATTTCTTTTTGTAACGAAATAATTTTGCCAATCAATAATTTTACGAGAAAAACTGACATGACAAAATCGCGAGACCGAAGGTCGAGCGATTTTGTCAAATGTCAGTTTTTCGAGCAAAATTACTGATGACAAAATTTTGAGTTAAAAAGAAATTTCTCCTTAAAAGAAAAGCTCGAGTGTTTTTTGGCAAGATAAATCAACTACCGAATATAAATTGTCTCCATATTGACGCTTTATGTAGATTGCGGTATTGCTTTTTCTATATTTTTTGTTATTTGTTGAGTCGAAACTTCCCCAAAACGACTCATGTTGTAATGTTTCAGTATCAACTATCAACAATACTTAAATAGCTGACAGGGAAGACATTGAAGTGACGTAAGCATACTAGATGTAGACGCTAAAGAGGAACAGGCGTTTTTATCGGTAATAAAAAACGATGCACCCTTTTTATCGCTGTCAAAATGACAATACAGTCATTTATACAGTTAATTTATCAGTATAAATGATCGATCTTATATTTACTTCCTTTTTTCAATTCAGATGGTATTATGGAAACAACGTCAAGGAGAATAATTCGATAAAAATTGAACTTTCCAAGCAGTGGACCATGATTACCCAGAAAATCACAACCAAAAAGTGTAATGAAGCATAACTTGGGGCTCCGTTGCTAAAACAATACCTGTCTTTTCCTATTTATTATTATCTATCACTCAGTATTAATTGCATCGCATTATATCGATGAATATACTCAGAGCCAAAAAAGGTTTACATTGCACTTTGAGTACTTGCTTTCTTGTAACAAGTTCACATAGATATTTTCGATGCATGTAAAATGTAAATATGGTCTGGCTAACAGCAGTCTGACTGGAAACTGTTTCACAGCTCCAAGGACATGTCTGAGAAATTGGGAAACGTGTTTCTGTGACTTGGGAGCTGTCCGGTCGCACTAGGCTGAATGCGGCTCCGTTCTCACACCATGGAAAAGCCTGACAGCTTTTGTCTGATAATACGAGGATTTATTGAAAAAATCTTAGCCTACTATAGAACCAAACAAAATTTTAATGTCAAAATATTTCATTACTCAACATAATATTCTCCTCTTTAGTTGGATACATTTATTACAGCGAACCTGCAACGTCTCTAGACCTTTAAAAAAAATGTTTCTCCTTGCTCTGCAAACCAGACCTCCACAGCTTTCATTACCTCCTCGTTGAAAGAAAATTTTCGACCTTTTAAACTTTTTTTCAGATGAGGAAAGAGATGATAGTCGGACGGAGCCAAATCTGGTGAATAAGGGTTGTTCTAGTAATTCAAACCCTAAATCACGAATTTTTTGCATGGCAACATGAGATTTGTGTGCAGGGGCATTGTCCTGCAAAAACAAAACACCATTGGATAGCTTTCCGCGTCTTTTCTCTTTAATTTTTTTCCGTAGAGTGGTCAGTAATGTCGAATAGTAATCTCCAGTTATTGTTTTACCCTTATCCAAAAAATCAATCATAATTACTCCATGGCAATCCCAAGAAACTGATGCAAGAACTTTTCCAGCAGATTTTTGGACACGAAACTTCTTAGGTATTGGAGAACCGGAGTGTCGCCATTCCATTGATTGTTGCTTTGTTTCTGGATCGTAGAAATGTACCTAAGTCTCATCCATAGTAACAATTCGTTTTGAGAAATCTACATCGTTTTCAAATCGAGCACAGATCGAACGCGATGCTACTACCCTTGCACGCTTTTGGTCAACATTTAAACATTTGGGGATCCATTTTGCAGCAATTTTTCTCATGTCCAAATTGACGTGAACTATATGATAAACGCGTTCGTATGAAATATTCAGTGATTCCGATATCCGTTTTAGCCCAATTCGACGGTCTGTTAAAATCATGTCATGAACTGCATTGATATTTTCGGGGACCGACACAGAAACTGGCCTTCCAAATCGGTCATCATCTTCACTGGAAAATTTACATCATTTGAAGCTTGCAGTCCAATTTTTCACGGTTGCATACCAAGGACATTGATCACCAAGGGTATTAAGCATATCTTCGTGAATCTGCTTACCTCTTAACCATTTTAAATACAGGTACTTGATGAAGGCTTGATACTCCAATTTTTCGATTTTCACAATTTCGGTGGACACATTTTTTTTTCAATTTATTGCATAACTTTGGTTTACTTTTTTGACGTCAAACTTTACACTGACACTTCTAATAAGTTATTGTTCGTTGCTATGGTAACGCAATATTTTGTTTATGCAGGGAACTGGTCTAGGCTAACTAGATATCAATACATCCTCGTTTTTATCAGTAACTGAAAGCTAGTACATTGCTATCTAGATTCACCTGTCTAATATAGGTTTGGTGAGCAAAGTATTTTTTTTGTTGAAGTGGTTGAAACCTTTTATTGGCACCTTATCCGGCCTGCTTTACACAACCCATAAGGTATTGTGGGAGTCCCCTGAGTATGAATTGAATCTCCTCAGATATACCCACTGATCAGTCCACCTCGTCTGTGGTACGATGACACGTGAGCCTAGAGGATTAGAAAAACTGATAGACAGGGACATACGGGAGGCAGCTCTCATAGACCGGCCATTACAGATAAACCAGCATGCCTATCAGGAAAATCGTGCTAGACGGTCCTGCATCAATTGGTGTCAAGGCTGGAGGACACTCTGGCGAAAAAAGAAAAAGCACTATGCACTTTTCTAGACATCAAAGGAGCCTTTGACAATACATCCTTCGAAAGTATGGTATAGGAGGAGAAGCGTTGATGAAACCACCTGCAGGTGGATAAAGTCAATGCTCCAATATTAACAGGCTCATATCAACATGTTTGGAGACTCCGCGAAGCTGAAAATTGCCAGAGGAACCCCACAGGGAGGGATACTATCCCCCCTACTGTGGGACATGGTAGTAGACGAACTTCTGGAATATTTAAACAATCAGAGATACTACTCCCAAGGTTATGCGGACGACATAGTAGTCCTCGTACAAGGGAAGTATGCCCAAATAACCTCTGAGCTAATACAAAATGCACTGAGGACCGTAGAGGAATGGTGCAAAAGAGAAGGACTGAGTGCAAACCCCAGCAAAACCACACTCATTCCATTCACACGCAAAAGGATTCAGGGGGACTTGAAGTCACCTAAGTTCTTTGGCGCAACACTACAAGTTGCTGATCATGTCAAATATTCAGGGCTGTTCTTGGACAAGAAACTAACCTGAAACATGCATCTACAACATGTAGTCAACAAAAGCAAAGCATCGTTCATGATGTGCAGAAGAGTTTTTGGAAAAACATGGAGACTGAAACCGAAAGTCATGCATTGGCTTTACACCGCGATCATAAGACCCAGAATTACATATGGATCACAGTCGAAAACCAACCTTGGTAAAATACAGTGGCTCGCCTGTCTGTGTATCTGTGGTATGAATAGCACTCCAACTGCTGCTATGGATATTATCCTAAACCTCCCACCTTTAGACATTACAGTCATGGGGGAGGTGAGGATGAGTGCATACAGACTTAAACAAACAGGTAATTGGATAACTGAACAACAAACTGGGCACACCAAAATCATCCATGATGTCAATATTACCGAACTGGAAATGATATCAGACTACCTACATGCTACCGCAATACTCTTACGAAAAACCATTCAAAACGCAACTCAAGTGGATCGAATGGGACTCGGGAGTAGAATCACTATCATCTGTGAACATTATCTGGTACACAGATGGTTCAAAAACAGATGAAGGAACAGGAGCAGGAATATACGGGGTGAGGCCAAAAAGGAACGCAGTAGTCCCACTTGGTAACAACACCACAGTATTCCAAGCAGAGACGCATGCCATAAGGACATGCATACAGATGAATCAAGACCGTGACTATGAAAGAAAACACATCTACATTCTATCTGTCAGCCAGAGCGCTATAAAAGCTTTGAACTCAATACAGATAAAGTCTAAGCAAGTCTGGGAATATCTTCAGAACCTCAATGAACTGTTGAAACGCAACAAGGTTACACTTGTGTGGGTGCCCGGGCATAGGGGAATTGAAGGTAATGAAAAAGCAGACCAACTTGCAAAGAAAGCATCTGAATCACCATTCACAGGTCCAGAACCAGCGTTTGGAATTAGCAAAACCCGATGCGGAAACCTAATCAATGAGTTGAAGAAATCAAAACACCAAACGTATTGGGACCAAATCGAAGGGCATCGACACAGAACAGCAATGGTGAGGAACCTGAGCCAAACACTAACTAAGATACGCACGATCACCGGCTTACTAACCGGACACTGCGGCCTTAGAAAACACCTACACACCATGGGAATAAATAGAGAAATCGTGGTCTGTGGTGACGAGGAGGAAATAGCCTCTCACATCATCTTCGACTGCGACGCGCTGCTCAACAGGCACAACAGAATATTCGGACAGATCAACCTAGAAACAGGCATGAATCCGAAACACCTAGTAAATAGACTACCGAACCTGGTGAAAAATACAGGCCTATCTAACTAGGAACCCCTGACGACAGAACAATACAATAGACCCCAGCTGGTCTCAGTGTTAAGGAAAACCACAAGGTAAACCCGGTATCTCGCTCGTCAGCCTTTAACCAACCAACCAAGCCTAGAGGCTCATTGTATCTTTTACCGTACCAGAGTTCCCGGTCGGAATGTCTGTGAGATAGTTCGTGATTATTAACAGCCCATCGTGGAGAATGCTCATCAATGCGGTTATCTCACTGTTAGGTGCCCTCCAGTCTTGCCAGTCTGAGTTCATTCAGCAATAAAACCACAACTCTTATCCATGACTAAATTCCACAAATGAAACCACTATATTCCAAAATTGCCTTTCATTAAATTGGGGGTTACGACCTCTGTCACTGTTATTATGAGTAGGTTATTTGTTTTTGACTGAATGAATTATACTGTGATTTATTTCCGTCTTTCTGTAAAACACCGTTTACATTTCAGGAAGTGTGCAAAGTGTGATTCAAAAGCAACCCGTTATTCAAATTCACAAGTAAATGGAATTAAAGCATGCATTGACTTAGTTTATAGTCAAAATAACTGATCCCTAGATACTGACTATATCTGTTTTTCTAACCTGGTAATTGGAGCACATCAATCAAAGCTTGCGCTCGAGGCACCGCAAGAGTCTGCCGAAACTCAAGGCCATATTATGCGCGCTTGACCATACCTACCAAGGAATAGGCAAATTCGGTTTTCAGGTAGCAAATTACCAAATTAACAGTCCAAAGGAAAAGGCGTTACAAGAGCTGCTAAATTATTGTTCGTCGAAAAGTGGAAATTATTTCAGGTACATTTTTTACGGGTGGTTATGAATGTAATGTCAAGATGTGCCACGGAGTTCATGAACTCTCCACATGTATGAACTCAGCAGAAACATTGGTATGGAATAGAGTTCAGACATAAATCGTCCGAAACCCTGGATTTCAAACAATACACGGCTTTGTTATAGAGACCAAAATTTCCCTAACTGTTACAATCCATAAACTGATCTTTAATTGCCTTCCGAGTTGACAATTACGGCAGCTTTCATCACAAGTGGCATCAGATTGTCGCCGGAAAAAGTTAAGGACGTTTCTCATACGTTAAATTGTTTCCAGTTCTTCCATTCCACGGACGTTCAGAATAATTGTTTTATACGGGTTCACTAAATTCAGGAATCTCGTAGTTGCGAGCTTCCGGAGTCAAGGCCTCTCGAATATTGCCGGAGCATTCGTTTCCAGGAAGGATATGTCTTCATGGATATGTGAGCTCAGCAAATAACATTGTTTTCATCGTTAGTTGAATCAAAAATACAAAGGTTCCATTGGATTTTATTTATATTCAAACAATATTGCGAAAACTCATAGATAATGTGGTGAGAGATAATGTGGTTCAACAGAGCGCAGTTTTTGCACAATCGCGTTATAAACAATTTGAGGTCAAATCTTTCTAAATGCTAAATGATTTAAGAGAAATTATCTCATTCAAATTCTGTAAACGGCATTTGGAAGTAGAGAGCATCATCTACAATTTGTATATTTTGGATTTTCACTTCAGAGGTGGAAAATGTGTTGAAAATGCCACTGGAAGTAAGTCTAAATTCTCCAAATTGCACCCGAAGTCGCCCGAACTCAACTCGCGGTAACTTCAGTGCAACTTCGGTTGACTTATAAAAATTAGTATAGGCCATTTGTGTCTTTCAATCCGTGGGAGAAAAACCTCTATAGCTAGGTCTATATTTTATCAACGATGAAAAGTATATGGATCAAAGAGACCATCCTTCCTTTGTAATTGTGAAATTTCTTGATTTGTAATTTTTGCTATCTCGAAGGTATACTATCAAAAACCGAACATCATCATCCACGTCTTCCATAGTCAGACGAATCAAGTCATACTTTGGACTTTTTCGGTGTATAACCAACACTTTCGCGTTTGAGATATACAGTAGTTTTTGGTAAATTATCAACATTTATATTTTCTTTTACTGCCAGACAACTTTTTAACATTGAAAATTGACTCCATCAAGATGAAGCTTTCATGGATTTGCTTTTTTTCTGACAAATAAACGAGAAGAATATCATCACTTACATTCATAACTTTCTTCTGTTGACGTCAGTTGCAAAATACACGAGACTGGTTTTCATATGTCTCACGTGACTTCTTGGGCAGTAATTCTGCACAGGGTTGAGTGGAAGAACAAGTTTTGTGGTGTTTCACCATCAAATTTGAACTCCACCAATTATTTTCTATTTTCATTTACTGTAAAAATACTATTGAATTAATCTCTAAAAATAATAAAGACGTTACATTATTATTATTATTTTTGCCACTTCACGTGATATTTCTTCCTTTGGTGAAATCATTTTGAAATATTTCCACTGAAAATATCCTAATATTGTCACCAAACAAACGTTGTATACCCCGTTGCTAAGGAAATAAACAAACAATTTGCGATTTCTAGAGAACTTTCGGTGCACTAGATAAGCATTCAGATGTAGTGTTTTCAGATAGATATAATGAGAACTATTGAACAATTTATATAGGAAAATATATAAATCGTGCTATTGTGAGATTTAGTTCAGTTAAGTTGAATTTCACAGTAACTGACAGTATACGAATGATAAATATTTGATTTGACAGTTCAGTGTTGTCAAGTTCAGTTGAGTTGTACAGTAGCGTATCACTCATTCAGAACCCGAAAACGATATTCTCATTGTATTATATAATTTCTAGATATTCTAGAAACTTTAATTTCATCTATATTGTAACGAAGCATTTCTGAGGCTCATTTTTAAAGTTCTAAACAGTATCACAGAAATGATTCGTCTGCCTTTCAATACCATTTCGCAGTAATTTCAAAATTTATCGTAAACGGAAACCAATTCTTCAAACTTCCTGTGTCACGAACCAACAATCCTGGATCTCTATCTTAGACGTACAGCGCTATCTAACCCTGAAGGAACGGATTCAGGGCCGATGACACATATATCGCTTACATCTATCAGGTAGGTCGCGATAAATGAATTACGCATTCCATAGGAACCAGCCGATACGTCTCTTCGGAATTCGTTTAGCATATATCTTAAGCTGCATATCCACCAAGCGCGCAAAATGATTGCGATTGTTAGCAGATAATTGCAAACTCAATATTTGTTTGGTGGAGACGAAATCGACGTGCATTCGCAAACGTTAGCAATGGTTTGTCCGTGTTCCGAGCGATGTCGGTACATCAAAGGGATTCGTTGTTTGTGTGCGCGCGTTGTGCGTTTAGTGGAGACGTGGTCGCAGTGAAGGGATGTTATTTTTCGGAACGGATCGAGTACCTACGCATAACCTGAATTGAGAAAGTTTGGCTATTAATAATAATAATATGGAGTAGGACAACGATAAATGTTTGAAATTAATTGAACTTTATGAAATGAAACCAGAAATATGGCAAAGTACCCATAAGTTTTATTACAATAAAACAAAAAAGCACGATGCGTGGAGTGAAATTGCAAGAGATGCGAAAACCACTGTGGATGTTGTAAAGGCAAAACTAAATTCTCTGCTCTCCTCTTTCAGAAGAGAAAAAGCGAAGCAAGAAAAGTCGATGACGACTGGAAGTGGTATGTTAATTTTTCAAATTTATTATCTGAAGGCCCCAGATTATAAACTACAAGACAAGTGACTAATTTACTTGGAGATAATAATTAAAAAAAAAACCCTCTGCCCCCAACCCATTTTTGACGTTCATTTGATTAAGTTACAATTTTTACACTAATACACCTTTTCTTACAGGTCGAGATGAGGTGTATGAGAGCAAATGGTTCGGTTATAGAGCTTTTGCGTTCTTACTTGACAAAAATAAATGTCGGAAAACACTTACCACAGCGGATCTTACCCTAGACAAGGAAACTGTGCAGGTAAACACATTTTCAGTTATTTGACTTTATTAAACAAAAGTACATAAAAAAAGTTAAGCATATTCATTTTGCCAGCTAACAGTGCCATTACCCACAAAGTATTTAGAAAATTCATCTCGAAATTGTTGAGCACGTGTCGATGATTTTCTTGGAACTTTCCTTAAATTTAATAGAGATGACGTATTGGTATCAGTTCTCCAAGTACCAGGAGTCACTTCTCCATCTACTTCGCTGTCTAACGTACCTTCGGGACAATATATATTCTTTGAAGATTTGCTTTTACGTAAATAATTATGTAGATACACGCAAGCCATCACAACCAACTGTGCGTTTTCTGGTTTTAAAAGCAGTGGCTTCCTTAAAACACGAAAAACAGATGAACAAATCCCAAACGCGTTTTCAACCACTCTGCGCGCCCTACTGAGTCTGTAATTAAAAATTCTTTCTTTTGTGCCTTTTTCGTGCAATCCTGAGTAGGGCTTCAGTAAATAATCATTCAAGGCAAAAGCTTCATCCCCTAAAATTACATAAGGTAGGGGCGTTTCGTGTCCTGCCAATATTTCTGGTGGTGGTAAATTAAAATGGCCATTTTCTAGACCTTTGTATAGCTGTGTATTCTTAAAAACACCTCCATCCGATATCCTGCCTTGGCATCCGACATCCACAAACCGAAAATTGTAATTTGCATCAACTAACGCAAATAGCACTATGCTAAAGAATGATTTGTAGTTAAAATAGTCGCTTTCACTGCCTCCAGAACATTGTATAACTAACTACATGCTTTCCGTCTATTGCACCAATTGCATGAGGAAAATTCCATTGTTGTTCAAATTCTTTACTTACTTGCAGCCATTCCTGTTCACTGTCTGGCATCTGCAATTAAAAAAACCATATTCAACCAATCATTTGTTTTTTAGGATAACGATGCTGATGATGTAGTAGAAGTAGCGACTGAAGAGGAAAGTTTTCAAGATACAGAAGATTTTGCGTCGATAAATAATAGCGCCACTCAGGAAATTACTGATACAAGTGCCTCAGGAGAAACAAAAGCAAAGCACTCTAGGAATGTACCGCCAAAAACAAAAAACCAAAACTTGAAGCCACACCTGATCCTCGTATTGACAAAGCTTTCAATCTTCTACAAGAGTGTGCTCAACGTGATGGTTGTGACATATATGGCGAGCATATTGCTGTGAAACCGCGAAGTTATAGTAAACGAACACAAGCAGTGGTCCAACATTTGTGCAATAACATTTTATTTAACGCCGATCTGGGTCAATATGATAATCACATCGTGCATGCCAATTCTAACGCGAGCTACTATAATCATCTACAATCACCGTCAACAATTACAAGTCCATATCCCTCACCATATTCAAGCATTGCAAGTAATAACAATGATTGGTCAAGAACATCTACACCGTTTTCTCAACCACAATCACCATATCCTTGTGTTTCTACGGAGCAGGTAAAAAACTCATACAATATTGAGACCACTTTACAAAATGATAAATCGCACGAAACATCAGTGGTGAACACAGCGAATCTCGAGAATCAGCCTTCACGATCAGTAGCAACTTATGTAGCGAGCTTCGACCCGAATGTACTTACATTATAATATGTTTTATTATTAAAGTACAAAATACCTATACGAATAAATAAAGAGTTAATGCTCAATCGTGTACTTACTTTTATGTATTCCTTCAGAGCTTCTATGATACATGCACACACTTCAGGAATTATTTGTGAAATTAATTGCTTGGAAACTTTAAATAGATACATAAGGCTATTGTAGGAATCTCCTGTAGCCAAAAAACGAAGTGTGATTGCCAGTCTAACTTCTACGGGAATACAATCTCTATAATTTGTATCGCGTTTACATATTTTTGGGCCGATTAACGAAAGAATAAAATCAAAATCTTCCACTGATATACGGCAAAAAATTTTAAATAACCCACTCTTATCATTTGTTTTTAAGTCAGTTAGCAATTGCATTGACCGTCTTGTTTTCAAAAACTGGGATGTCCAAAACTTATGTTTCCTTTTTTGCTTTTTTCTATTCTCTTTTTCAATTAACACCGTCATAATTATGAAAGCTGCGGCACTACCAATACGGTTTCCTTTCGGAGCCATGTCGACGACACACGGAACACCAACAAATGATGCCAAATGTACAGCTGTTTGCGAATAGTTGCTGGTGGAGACACTTATAATTGCAAACATTTGCAAGCATTAATAAACGTTCACAAACGTTTGCTAAAAATGATTTTTTGGTGGATATGCACCTGTAGAAATATAATACTTGATTCCATTTCCCTGAAAGCTGTTCAACACTGTGATTCGGGACTAGCCGTTGAGACTGATAAACTGCATCGTACAATAGGTTCAAAGCGCGATTGTCAACCAGGGAAACCAATATATTTTCAATGCTCTGTAAAACGAATCCGTAAAGACAGATATATTATAATGACTTTTTTCACCCTGAGCTGATACGATTGCTTTCCTATACGCCAGTCAAATTGAACTATCTTCAGTCTACTGAGTGCTCATTGTGGTTGAGAATGAATTATTTCATAATATTAATCCTTACGCTTCCACTGAGGTTATGGGGGAAAGTGGGGTTATATTTTGAAAACTTCCCATAGAAGGGTAATATAGTACAGCCGGTATTCTGAAAGTGGCAATGGGAATTGAAACTTTTGCTTACTATTATCTGAAATCTGGTAGTCAAAACTGATCCCAGAATACCGTTCCTCCATTGAAACTGCCCTGGGCCACTCCTTATTGTTCTCTGGGAGAAAGTGGGACATACCACTATAATCTTACTGGCGCCCGAGGATAGTATTGGGTGTTGCTCTGAGTGTTGCTATGAGTGTTCCGTTGTCCGATACACTCAGTACCCGTAATCGTCATTGTATCGTTCGGATAGAGAAGGAAAACACGTTTTAATATGAGGAATTCATTTGTAAGATTCGACAGTTCTTTACAGTATTGCCAAGTTGAGTTCAGATAGATTAAAGGCAGTTGTCCAGTAGCGCATCTCTTATTTGAACCCGAAAACGCAACATTTATTTTGGTGACAGCGGAGTAATGAGTGGTACTGAAGAAAAAAGATGGAAGCGGTTTTCCAGTATTCGATGGTGAATACTCCAGTCAACAATTACTACAAGTTGGCGACATCAGTAGGCATACTTCGGTTTTTGAAAAAAAAAGAAGATGAAAGGAAACAGGAACAAGAAGAGCTTCTCCAATAATAATTTGAACTGAAGATATGAAGAAACAAGAGGTACAAGTAGCCAGAAGGAGTCAAGATCGAGAGGAATAGGAATTCAAGAGAAAACAAGAGGAACAAGAAGACGGATAAAATTTGCGGTGGTTCCTTTTGAAAAATTATTCTTGTAACTGTTTGGTTGTGGAATTCAATTGAACTTCGATTACACTCTCTTTGTAGTTTTTGAAGTTCTTTTTCGTATATAGAACTCATAGTCTTCAAGAATAAGCCCCAGTTACTGCACAGGTATATCTGCTCTATCAAAATAATACGATTTTTCTTCGAAAAAGTTTGTAACCTACCTCCATATGCTTGTCTTGGTTTTTTCAGTATTCGCGTGTGTTAACTGGTGAATCTCCTAACTAATACTTTCTTACCGAAGCGAAACATTTTTCTCACGTCGTGCCGCTTGACAGATACGGAACTCAGGTACACTTTAGAATAAGGTTTCACATAATTGCCATTTTAACTTAATAATAAGGCCAGTCAAAATATTCTATGTTTTGCTAGTGTCTATTGTTAAGAGTCATAGAATAAACAAGTCTGAGCGTGGAATCCGCCTACGCTCGGATCCACCTAACGCTCAGACTTGGCCTCCGGCGGTTAACTCTCGCGCAAGCGCTCGACCTCGCGCTTCGCGCGAGCACTTTTTGAATGCTCGGAAGTTGAAATGCCTAGAAGTTGTAGAATTTTTTTAATACAACGACCTCAATGTGTAGTCTTGTTTTTTACCTTTAATTGGACACCAATAATATGAATACAACGACCTCAATGCCTTTAAAACTATAATTGGATACCAATAATATAAATACAACTAGCTTAATGGCATTGAAACTATAATTGGACACCAATAATATGAATACAACGACTTTAATGCGTTCACAACTATAAATGGATAACAATAATATGAATACAACTACTGTAATTTGAAACTATAATTGGACACCAATAATTTGAATACAACGACTAATGCAAGACTTGAGAAAAAATCCCAGTATATTTTTCATGTCATGACTGTCTTGAATAATTTTCCACAAAAATACGCGTTTTCAATACATCAATGTCTTGACTAATTTCCCACAAAGATGCGTGTTTTCAATACATGACTGTCTTGAATAATTTCCCACAAAAATGCGCGTTTTCCTTACATGACTGTCTTGAATCATTTTCCACAAAAATACGTGTATTCAATACATGCCTGTCTTGACTAATTTCCCACAAAAATACGTGTTTTCAAAAAATTACTGTCTTGAATAATTTCCCACAAAAAAACGCGTTTTCAAAACATGACTGTCTTGAATAATTTCCCACAAAAATACGTGTTTTCAATACATGACTCTCTTGAATAATTTCCCACAAAAATACGCATTTTCAATACATGACTGTCTTGAATAATTTCCCACAAAAATACGTGTTTTCAATACATGACTGTCTTGAATAATTTCCCACAAAAATACGCGTTTTCAATACATGACTGTCTTGACTAATTTCACACAAAAATACGCGTTTTCAATACATGACTGTCTTGACTAATTTCCCACATAAATACGCGTTTTCAATAGATGACGGTCTTGACTAATTTCCCACAAAAATACACGTTTTCAATACATGACTGTCTTGACTAATTTCCCACAAAAATACGTGTTTTCAATACACGACTGCCTTGAATAATTTCCCACAAAAATACGAGTCAAATGTTTTTTGTTTTTGTCAGATATTTCCCAGACTATCGATTTTACAGAAAAAATTTTACAGAAAAAGTTTGTTAATTTTTTTGTAGACTTTTATGAGATGATCAAAAAAGGTCGTTTTTGGTGTTTTTTTAAAGAAAATCAAATATTTGGTTTAATTTCCAAAATTTGCAAAAATATTTAAACTTTTTGTAGACATATTCAAGTTCAATAAAAATGTTCGGAAATATTCTTTCCATATTTTGTTTAGTTTTTGAGTTATTGGTGATTTCAGAAAAAAATGTGAAATTTTTTTTAAGTCCCAAATTTTTCCATATCGCAATTTTATTTTCAAGATATGAAAAAATTTTATCTGAACTTTTTGTTAATCTATTCAAGGACAATGAAATTGTTTAGATAATTTTTTTGATATTTTGAAATTTTTTACTTTTGGTCAAAAAATGCTCATCTTTTTAGGTTCATTCGATTTTTACGAGCTTATTTATCAAGATATAGAAAAAGTTGATGAAACTTTTTTGTAGAACTGTCAAAGGGCAATAAAACTTTTGTGATATCCAGTTTAGTTTTCGAGTTTTTGACGATTTTTGTAATTTTGTAATTTTTTTTTCAGTTTTTTCATAATTTTTCCACCCTATTATGGAGTTGGAAAAGAGTGGTTTGAAACATCGGTGGAACTTGTGAAGACGTATATGGAAAGATTTGAAAAATTTTTATTTTGTCATTAGTACGGTCAATATTTCAATTTTTACGTTTTTTTCAAATATTTCCTGGAGTATTGATTTTATTGAAAAAACTTTTGGACATTGTTTATAGAGTTTTTTAAGGCGGTCAAAAAAGATATCTTGGTAAATTGTGATGTTATCAACCGTTCGTAAGATATTTTGTTTTTAAAAAAACTAAAGTTTTTTTTCAGTTTTCTCAAGTTTTCTCAGTTTTCCGATTATTTTTTCGAAAATTTCAAAGTAGTATGATTTGTTTGTATATTAGAGCTCTATCCATTGCAACCTTCGAAATTAATTTTAAAAAAATCAGCGCGGTTTTTATTCGACTTTATTACTTTTCGGGAAATTACCAGGAAAACCCGGATTAATTTTCCAATCCCTCCCAAAAACTATACACTTGTGTAGAGGATATAGGCGCATATTTTAAGAAAATATTGAAGGAAAAAAATAATCTCCTGAACCGCTATCGAGGAAAGTATGAAAAACCGGAAAAACCTCATAAAAATTATCCAGATTTTCCGATTATGAAAAAATTAAAATTCACAGGTACAGTTTTTGAGTTATTGATGTAGTTAAAATTTGAAAGCGATATCTCGTAGGGTTTAGAAATTACAAGCGTGTTTATGTGACACGACAGACAGACAGACATTTTCGGTTTTTTTTCCAAAATTTTTCTTCAACTTCATGTAGTTTTTGATGGTGCTCATTTCGTATGACTTTTTCTGTATCTCTCCAAATAAATAAGTTAGATTCTGCTTTAGATGGATATATTATTATCATTATTTTTCTTGTTTTGATTTAAACTTTTGATAAGGATCATTTTCATCTTTGAATCATAGCTCTATCTCTTCAAATGAAAAAATTTACCCCACTGTGTAAAGTGGCTTTTTGGACGAAAAAATATAATTTTTCCTAATTTTTTCCATAAAATCGTGTTTTTCTCGTTTGTTTTACTAGTATCGAAAAACTGTATACATGACTTTTTTGTAGGTCTTTCTGAGTAGCATAAAATTGTTCCTATAAAATTTTCTCAAATCTCCTTCGATTTTCCAGTTTTTGGCGATTTAGAAGGGGAGTACAAATTTTTCATTAATTTTTTTCAATTTTTTTGTCATTTTACCACTTTATAATCAAGTTGGAGGAAACTGTTTGGATGTATCGAGAGGGCTTGTAGTGCGAACTCGATGCGACTCAAAATTTTTCATTATCTCCGTTGGTACGGTCAATATTTCGATTTTCCAATTTTTTCAAATATCTCCCGGACTATTAATATAAGAGGCAAATTATTCGATTTTTTTGTAGATTTCCTAAAGGTGGCCAGAAAAGATATCTTGATGAATTTGAAAAATATTGAGCGTTTCCGAGATATTTCGTATTTTCCAAAATTCAAATTTTTTGTTTTAACTTTTTTGAGTTTTCTCAGTTTTCCGGTCATTTTAGTGGAAATTCAGAAGATATATGATTTTTTGGTTTACTTGAGCTCTACCAATTGCATTATTTGAAATTCAGTTTCAATCAATGATTCGATTGTCTTTTGTGTTCCAATATATCGACATTTTTCGGAAAATTGCACGGAAAACCTGGTTATCATTTTCCGATCATTCTCAAAAACTACAATCTTCTGTAAGACATATTGAAGTATATCTTTAAGGGATATGAAATAAATCAAATCAATTCCTGAACCTGTGTGAAGAGAGAAGTAGAATCTTGAGAAAAAAAGTTAAAAACCTGTAAAAATTTTCCGAGTTTTCCGATCGCCAAATAAAAACAGCTGAAAAATACCGTCTTTGAGTCAATAAAATGATTCAAATTTCAAAGCGATATCTCCTATGGTTCTGAAAATATAGCGTTTTGAACTATCACGACAGAGGTCCGGACATTTTTTTTTTCATTATTATTATTATTATCATTTTGTTTTTTCTATTTTTATATGGAGATAATTTATCTTCAGGAACCATTTCTCTATCTCTTGAGATAAAAAAGTTAGGGCCCTCCAGTAGATGAAGATATTATTATTATTATCATTCTTTTTTCGTTTTTTTCTAAATTTTTGATAAGGAACATTGTCCCGTTGGATTCATCACTCTATCTCTTCAAATAAAAAATTTAGGTCCGCTGTGTATTCGATTTCTGGGCAATCGTAGGAAATACAACTTCCTAAGAGGTCGTTGTATAATCATGAAATTATTTAATTTTCGAACACGATCTGGTGTAGAATTTTCATACCCAATACCACACGAGGTTGAATTATTTCCGTGGCTTTCTTTGCTCAATAATATTTTAAGAAAATTATTGATATTAATCATTTGGTAAAATTAGAATCATCAATTTTCAAAATATTCATCAGCTCGAAAATGTTTGCGGAAATAATTTAACTTCTAGTGGTATTAGATAAGTGCTGATGAACGACAAAAAATATAAAAGCGGGAAAAATTAATAACAGCATGAGACTTACTGGAAGAGGAGCAGAATATTATTCGAATAACGGGAAAAATAAATTGGAGTTCAAAAAATGGAAAAGGGTGGAACGGAGTGAATTTTTAGGGATTGACAACGATATGTCACAGTTTTTTGCGATTGACAATCAAAGTTGACCTCCTATCGAAAAGAATAAGAAAGTTGTTTAAAATAAAAAGGTCTACAAATTGTGGAAAACATTTTTCCATATCACCTCAAATTTTCCGGAAAATTGGATAAACCAAGCTTTCTCGTGCAAAAATTATTTTTTTTTTCACGAAAAATTCCGAAAAAACTGTAAAGTTTTAGCAACAAAGTTCGTCTTTTCAAGCTCGCCAGCTGCCAGTTTTTTCGTTGAAGCGTCTACTTCCAGATCATGTAATAAAAGAGTAGCACTACTGTGGAATTTTTTTCCAGAAAACATGAAAAAATTAAAAAACTTATATTCACTTATCAAAGTAATTGAAATTAATAGTTGAAAGCTTTTGAAATTAAAAATTTAAATATTTATTTCATGTTACCCCAATAGGTACAGAGAGTAAACAAAGGCATAAATAAGGATTTGATTATAACAGAAGGGCGATAGGAGGTAAACTTTTCGGGGTAAAAATGGTTTCTCACGATTTGCAGCTAAAATTAAGTTTCTATACGGAAAAAATGAGTCCAAAAGTTGATGGCAATAAAGAGATTCACAACTTTTGTATTCAAGATTCTTCCAAATAAGCTCAAATTTTCCGGAAAAATCAGAAAATCCATTTTAGTTTTTTTTGTATGAAAATTGTATGTTTGTCGCAAAATCTAGTGGAAATATACCTCTTCATGTTCTAAATTTGATGTTTTTTTTTTCAGTAAAATATTTATATTTCTCGAACCTCTTTGAAAAATTGGTTTTCCTGATTTTCCAGAGAAATTTGAGGTTACTTGAAAAAATGTACAAAATTTCCAGATCATTTTATTACCAACAACTTTGTTATGTTACTTTTTTCAATAGGAGGTCAATTTTCGTTGCAATTTTCGAAAAACCGTGATACATCGCTTTCAACCCCTAAAAGTTCATCCCGTTTCACCCTTCTCCATTTTTTCGATTCCAATTTATTTTTTCCGTCATTCGAACAATATTTTGCTCCTCTTCCAGTAGGCCTCATGCTGTTAATACTTTTTTTATCTCAAAAATGCATCAGCACTGTTCTATATTACAATTGAAAATTTTCAAAAAAACTCGCTTTCTCGAAAAAATTTCCAGTAATATCTGAAGCTCTGTGGTTTTATAAATGAAAATTTTTCTCCAACGACGTCCTTCATATTTCAATTAAACGTCCACCAGTTTCCCCATTCATCGAATACAACAGCCGTATTCATCGAAATGCAGACTCTGGATGCACAGCGGTATGAGAAGCGAGTTAATTGAAAGATAGCTCTCGCCCAACCGTAATGACTTCCCATTTCCCAATGATTTTCTGGCGCTGTGATAAAACGACCTTGAGCAACAGAGATAAATAAATATCCGGATCACGTTTCACTGAAATGTTAGTTGCCCTTATTGGTATTCGCAGGAGTCGAAAGGTTAATGGATTTTGTTACATGAAAATGGATGCATTGGAAGATTGATTGCTTCACCTTCAATGTTTGAGAATTCAAATGTGTGGCCGAAGTGGGAACACTTCTAATCTCGATCAATTCATTTAGATATTCCTCAATACTGGATTTGTTTTCTCTTAGTAGTTTTACCGCCAATTTCAAGAAAACAGCAAGAATTCAAATATTTTTTCTCTAACAATTCACAGCTCTATGTTTTTTTTTAGATTCCGAAATGCATATTGCAATACATGCAGCAAATGTTAGTCTATCACATTCACTCTAAATGCAATTTTCTGAAACAATGATTAGGTAAGAGTGATAAGGTATTAATTGTTGGTTTCATTGAAAATATGAACAGGATCATCTGCGACTGAAAGATAAACTTTAGTTGCTTTTTTCCATCGTACAAGATAACCTCTCTTGGAACGGATTCATGCTGTATTCGTATAATTTTCAATTGAGAATGTTTCCCTTTACAGTACTAATTCTTATTATTACGGAAAAGGTAACCGATAGCTTCAAATAAGTACTTAACAACAAATAATTTAAATGAAAAATTGAAGAGGGATATTGCCCATCATTCTGACAATCTCTTGAAATTGGGGTAAAATTGATTATTGATTCAATTCAAACGAACATTGAAGTTAACTGAATGTGGTTTATAAATACAATCGAAAGCAATATATTTGTTTTTGAGTTTCTTCGATCAGATTATAAATCAAATCAGAGTAACCGGAGGGTTTCATACCAAAGCTGGGACGAAGCAAAAACTTACCTTCTTTCTCCTAAAAGCAAAGGAGAAAAAGATATATTGTTATGTTAGAAGTGAACAATTTGAGTTAACACCACTCCACGAGGAACGGTTTGCTTATCAAGTAGGTGAATCGACGATACTCTGCAATGTCTGGTTGACAGCATTGAAAGTCATACGTTGCAGAAGAAATTGTTCTTTGTACTTTCATCGACATGACCAGTTTACTAGAGGAAAGAAACATGAACTTTTCTGATCAAAGAGATACAATCAAGGCTGAAAAGTAGAATGATTGAGGTAACTTTTAGGGTGGATCCAGTCAACATCGGACATATAACAGCAAAATCAACCACATTCTCTCCAGGGCTAAAGCGGCGAGTTGGAAATGCCACAGAGTCTTTGGGGTATGAAACCAAAAATGATCTACTTGTCAAATCAAACGATTATCAAACCTATAGTCTCCACTGATATACTGGCTAAAGGTGTAACAAACATTGGCACATGTAAAGCTACAGATAGTGCAACTGCTAACTTGGCTGGGATTCACAGGGGCGATATTTACGGTCCCCACTGCCTCATTCGATGTGATGCTAAACCTTCCACCATTGCACCTATGTATAAAGAGTGAAGCAGCCATCGGTGTCTTCAGAATGATCTATGCAGTAAACTTGAAAGCAGTAAGTAAATCATTTATCTGAAAGCCATGTTTAATCTGACAGATAACATGCCAGTTAGGTACCATTTTGATATGCAGTTTGAAGTGGTCATATACAACCACCAAATTTGCACAGAAAACGGATATCAACTGGAGAGGGATGCATCAGTGTGGTACACTGATAGATCCAATGGCTGTAGAGAGAGTTACAGGGCCAAGTTTGAGGCTCTCAAAACCCCAACCATCTTTCAAGCAGGAGTACATGTTATAGAGATATGTGCGAACAACGCCTTTCGTAAGTGACCTCCAAAGAGAAACAATCTATATACTGTCAGACAACCAAGCAGCACTGGAAGATATGAAGTCATACACCTGAGATTCTAATCTGACTTGAGAGTACAATCAATCCCTGAGACAACTAGTAGAAAACAACCAGGTAACTTTGTTGTGGGTGCCAGGTTACAGAAACACCAGAGACAACAAGAAAGCAGCCTGCCCAGAAACCATATGTGGACCCTACACTTGAAACAATAATCCTGACACTGGGTAACTAATGAAATATCACTGGAGTGAAGCGCATGAAGAAAGGAAAGCTAAAACGTTAGTGAGCCCATGGGCAAGGAGAGCTAAATTGCTTCTCGAGTTAAATAAGAAAGACTTGGAATTGGTACCGAAACTACTCACTAGACTCTGCCCTTTGTGGTAACACCTCAATAAAAATAGTAAATCAATGGGTGATAGTTGCCACTACTGCGAGAACTTTGCCGGAACTACGGAACATTTGATTTGCGAATGCCCAGCGACTTCTTGCAAAAGACTCAAGTTCCTGGAAAAGGCCTCTCGCCCTATGATGCCAGGAAATTAGCTCCCACAAACTGATGAAGTGCATACAAATACTCGAAATCCTGGGCCTCGAATAAATGGAGGATTATGTCAATAATCTGATAGGTTGAAGTTCTTGTGAGGCCGAAGAGCCTGAACAAAGCCCCCCTCCCTGAATTTTGCGCATGTCTGTCAAATACGTACAGTCTAAACAATGAAAGCCTTAGAGAATATGTCGCATATGGAATCATAATTGTTCACACTGACATTTATTTCAACCTTGTTTTTTGTAATTATTGTAATTTTAAACCTACATTTTTGATTAATTATCAGTTTGAACTGACATTTATCATTAATTGTCAATTTGAACTAACATTCAGTTCTAACTGACAATATCATACTCACATACATATTCGTTGGAACTAGTCACTACACATTGATTTCAATTAAAGATTAAAACACGCCTTGCTAGACAGGTTGTTGTTATGTACCATCTCCACGTTCTCAGTTTCGAAATGACAAATAAGCCTCCATGTCAACAATACATGATATCAGATGTCCATCGCCTACTTGATTAGATGTAATGAAAAATTTCCAGCATTGTTTTTAAATTCACGATGCAGCTACAATGGAAAATGTTACACGTGTATAAATGCCTTAAAAGCATTCGCAACGTTTAGGTGAATTTGTTGCGCTTACTTTGAAGGCTCACTTGACAGTTCTATCATAATATAATATTATGTATCGTAAATACATATCGAAATTCAAATAAATATTTATAGCGTTTGTGACCACACTTTGTGGTGGTCTGCTCCGGCGATGGGGTTGAATTCTGCCTCTTTGTTTTGGACCATTATCCAGTTTTGCTGACTAAAAATGTTCAAATAAAAAAATCCCTTAAAGAAATGAAGACGACTGTGTTAAACAAAAAACATATTCAGGAAATTGAGTGTGCAACACCGTAAATAACGTAGTTCTCGGTAATTGATCGAAATTATATATTTTTTTTGTATTCATTTAAATATAAAATTTCCACTCATCTATTCAGGGTTTATTGAATAAAATCATTATTATTTATATTATTGTTAGTATATATTCACAAATTAAACAAGTTGCAGAAACATAATGAAAATGATATTCTTATTCAAATATTGTACTCTAGTTCGTTTTGTCTAAGAAATGGTTTCGATATACATATTATTCAATTTTCTTTGAAGATTAAGCTGAAAAACACTGTAAAGTGACGTTTCACCATTCAATCAGTTATGAATAAAGTTGTTTATTATTATTATTATCATTCTCGTCTCACAACGTCACATATAACGATGATTTGAAGTGATTCAGTTTCAATAATTTCAATACGAAATTTGATATGCTAATGAGAATTTTTTAAATTTTCAGTAGAAAAACACTGTGAGCTGGTATTCAATGGAAATGGAAAGTCCTGACATTATTTTCCACTCATTCGGTAAAAAACCAATAGCTTTCAGTTTTCCAAAATCAATTATTTTGTCTCACATTCAATTTGGTACGGATGTTTGTTGATATTTCGATGTGAATCTCTCAGAATAAATCATAATTGGACGATCCTCAGACTCAGACAGCCTTCAAGCTTGGAAATAAAAAGGCAAATCTGTAAAGGAAAATGCCGTTCCATTTTTCAGAATAATGGACCTTGCTATGTAAAGATATTTGAAAAACGAAATGAATTTTCGAGATCTTGATGGAATAAACATTACCTCACTTGGATGGCCAACAAAATTTACATAAACCAATTACTAATTACGACAATAGATAAAAGGTACTCTACAAACATTTCGCATAAAGTCTCTTCTGCCTTTCTCTCTGTCGATTTTCTTCCTATGAAATCTCGACATCTAACCGCTTTTTGTCACGTTTTCTTTCCATCAACTTGAATACAAGTTGATTTGCAATCTTAAATGCACAAACGAAAGTTCAGATTTTCAGTTTTCTTTTTACACTTTATTGTTGAAAGTTCGGAAAATCGAGGATTTGTATCAAAATCGGATAGTAGATCAAAGTCACATTGAGCGAAAACTCATGATTATTTTTTATTTTGAACTCCATCTAACTCGAATTTGTAGAGGTTGTGTAGCTGCGTTAATATGAGCTTTTTTCTTATAATCATCCATCGAATGTATCAACATGCAATCATAAAACTTCTTTAATGTAGTTGATAATGAAGATTTTTCAGAACCAACCTCACCATTTCCAAGTTCCCAGATTGTATGAACATCCGTACCACATTCACTTATTCGCAGTCTCGATTATCTCAATTCTCAATCTATAAGCACAAAAACAACATCGTTCATATCGATATTGGTTTGTCTCCCCAAAATACCGCCACAATCATCTATTTGTTGGAGTAGATATCTCTATAATCCAACTAAATTCCAGGATTGAGCACAAACCGAGGGAAATTGGAAAATCATGTCGAATGCCTTCTGATTCTCTGTGATATCTGAGGAACCAGATGTATTACTGTTGAGCGCAGTTCATCATCATTGGTGAAATGTGAAAAAGAAGTGTTCGAAAAGTTATTCAAGGTCTGTAATTGAAAGAGTTGAGTATGACAGAAGAAATTATACAGGGTGTCAATTTGAAAACTTCACACCCTTAATATCTTCCTTCCAGTAAACAATATGAGTAATCGAAAAAACAGGTCAATTTTATTGTCAAGGGGGACACTTTCACGGACTATTTGTAGCCCTCGTGGTTCAACCCCCTAGGAGGGGTAGATGTTACCCTTAGAATTTTAAATGGGAAGGGGGGTCAAGTGGCACATCATTTTGATGGGCGTTCAATTCTTGTTCCAATGGTACCCTGACTTATTATTTTGTGATGAGCATTTTCCGAAAAATTGCGTTCTGAACTAACAGAAGTAATTATTAGAACGCCTATACTGGGATGCATTATTGTATTGACTCCCTTTAATAAAAATGGTTAGAAGAGTAGGTGGCACCGCTCCAACCCTTGAATGACAGGAATAAATTTATTACGCATGGGATTTTTTATTTGGTGGTTATTTACCTTCTACACAATAAAATTTAATTTGCGAGAAAGACATTTCCAACATAAAATCTACTTACGCTTATCTTATTAGTTGTTCGAAATGTTGTCCATTTTGCTCTAAACAGTAATACAGTCTGTTTTCGAACTCCCCTCTAACATTACGGAAAACTTCACTAGGAATTGACCGGCATGCTGCTGTAATTCGTCTTTTAAGTTCGTCAATATCAGAAGGTTGTGTTTTATAAACAACGGATTTAAGATGCCCCCAAAGAAAGAAATCTAAGGGTGTTAAATCCGGTGATCTCGGAGGTCATTCAACTGCTCCCCTTCTGCCAATCCATCTACCCGGAAATCTCTCGTTTAACCACTGTCGGACGGGAAGAAAATAATGAGGTGGAGCACCGTCCTGCTGGTAATGTAACAGATCCTCCTGCAAAAGTTCATTACCTTCTGCATCAATTTGAGTTTCTAGCTCGTGAGTTATAAGAGGATCGATAGTCTCTTCAAGCATATCAAGGTACAGATTGCCAGTCAAGTTTTCTTCCAGAAATAATGGACCAAGAATGGCATTTCCAAGAATACCAGCCCAAACATTAACTTTTTGTGGGTGTTGTGTATGCCCTTCCCGAAAAATATGTGGGTTTTCGTCACTCCAATAGCGACAATTTTGTCTATTAACATTGCCATTCAGAAAAAATGAACACTCATCGCTGAAACAGATGTTTAACAGAAGATTAGGGATGGTATTGACTCGATGAGACATGATTTCATAAAACTCTATTCTTCTATCATAATCATCCTCGTGGAGCTCTTGAAGAATCTGCATTTTATATGGATGAAATTTATGCATTTTCAATGCTTTTCTTATAGTCTCGCGTGACATTCCCGTCTGTTCTGATACTGATCGTAAGGAGCTCGTGGGCTCTGCAGCAAATGTTCCCAAAACTTCAATTTGAGCTGCTTCATTTAGTACTCTGGGGTTATTTCTTTTTTTATTTGTCACTGAACCAGTTTCGTAAAACTTATTCACCAAATCAAGCACATACCGGTGACTTACATTACAATTTGGATGTCTTTCGTTAAAAAGACATGCCGCCCTTCGTGCGCACTTTCCAACTTCGCCATAAATTACAATCATTTCAATTCTGTCTTGAAGAATGTAAACTATTTTTACACTTTTATACACTTATTAAAGTAATTCCTAAACAGCCCAACAGGTACAACGGTATTCACAATACTACCACATAGTTCAAATTTGCTAACCAATTTTTTGCCGGAAAACAGAAACTTTTTACGGCAGAAGTAGCAAAAAAGGAAGGCTATCTGTACAATTTCTGCGATGACACTTAAAAATTCAACATTTAATAAACACAACTTTACTACCATCTACGTTTTACTATTAGACTACTTTTTTATGTAAAGTGTTTGGAGCTAATGGCTAATGTTACCCCTAATAAAGGGTTGGAACGGTACCACCTAATATTCTAACCAGTTCTGGCCAAACCATGCATCTCAGTATAGGCGTTCTAATAATTACTTCTGTTAGTTTAGAACGCAATTTTTCGGAAAATGCTCATAAAAAAATAATAAGTCAGGGTACCATTGGAATAAGAATTGAACGCCCATCAAAATGATGTGCCACTTGACCCCCCTTCCCATTTAAAATTCTAAGTGTAACATCTACCCCTCCTAGGGGGTTGAACCACGAGGGCTACAAATAGTCCTTGAAAGTGTCCCCCTTGACAATAAAATTGACCTGTTTTTTCGATTACTCATATTGTTTACTGGAAGGAAGATATTAAGGGTGGGAAGTTTTCAAATTGACACCCTGTATGTATTTTCTTCAAATCGACAATTATACATAATTATTGTCAGTTCTAACTGACATTTAAGCATAATTTTCAATTAAAAGTGAAAATTACGTTAAAATGTCTGTTTGAACTGGCTGTTCTCTCAATTTTAATTTGAACTAAAGGTTAGTTCAACATGTCAATTAAATATAAATGTAGGTGTCAGGACATCAGCTGAAATTGTATGCTCATATTGTTCAAAAAGGGGCAGCATAGAGAAGTTTGTGAAAAGTTATAAATTGACGACATGGCTGAAAGGTGGAGTGAAATAACAAAAAGAAGTAATGTTTAGAATGTCAACATCGGAAGCATTGTAGAAAGATTTGTAGGTATCGTGAACGTTTCAAGATGATTAATATAATAACTTTATTCACACACAAAAATTAATACCAACAAGACAATGGCTACATGGTGGAATAAATTAGTTTAGCGATAAGTGCAAAGCACTTGTTTCGCAAAGAGATATTACATAAAAATATAAATTTAAACATATATCAATGTGAAAATATAAAAGAATAAAATCATGAAAATATAAAAATTTAAAGATTATATGTACAATTTTTCTTTTAAATATATAGAGATATAAAGACATGTAAATATAAAAATGTAAAGGGTGTGAATATAGAAATATGACAAAAATAAAAATATCAATGAATAAGTAAATATAGAGATTCAAAAATATAAAAATATTGTAATATAAAAATATAAAAGCTTTAAAATGTAAAAATGGAAATGTAAAGATGTAAAAATGTTAATATGTAAAAATGTGAAATTGTTAAATTGTAAAAATATTCCAGTATAAAAAGTAATAATTTAAAAATGTGAAGATGTGAAAATGTAAAAATGAAAAGACATGAGAATATATAAAAAACGTAAATGTAAAATGAATAATTAACCTAATTGTGGAAATAAAATGTAAATGATATTACTGAACGTCTTCATAGATATCGATGCAATTATAATCAGGACTTATTTATTATTTCAGTTAATTTGCTTTGAGGTACGATTTCAATAATTTTTAAATGCGAACAGACTTGCGATATTTTGTATTGCCTCTGAAAGTGTGTTATATAAATTTGGCTCAATGTAATTATATGATCTTTGGCCAAGGGACTTCGACATATGCGGTAATAAGTATTGATTTTTTTGACGTGTATTATAAGTATGTGGTTCGCGGAGTGTTTTCTCTGATGATATCTAATAGCAACATTGTAAAAGTGTAGGTGTTTGCGGTCAAAAACCAGTGCTTCCTCATAAAGTCGTTCTGATGGGTATATTGGTTCTTTAGAAAGAATCAGTTTCAGAAATCTTCTCTGAATGACTTCCAGTGGTTTGATATGTGTTTTTAATGCCCCTTCCCAAGCTATTATACAATACCTCAGATGACATTCGACTAGAGCATAATACAGTATTTTTAAGTGTTTTTTTTTCAGAAATTTGAATTTGAACAAAATTATCTGTAATTTCCTTACTACATAATTTATATGCAAATCCCATCTTAAGTGGGAGTCAATCATTACACCCAAATATTTGATTTTAGCCTCAGGCAAGATGGTTATTACCTCATTTTGCAGTGTTACGTCGATTCTGTCGAATTTATTACTGTTATAGAAGGGTATGTAATTGGTTTCATCATAATTTATTGTTAGAAGCTTGAATTCTAACCAATTTTTAATGTTAACTTTGATTTTGAGGTCAGTCGAGTTTGTTGCCTTGTTAAACAGTGCCGTGTCGTCTGCAAAACCAATGAATTTCGCTTGACTTTTCAAGGAGAAAATTCCGTTCATGTATATATTGAACAATATATGTCCTAATACTGTATCTTGGAGTACTCCATATTCTATTTCTTTGGGTTCGCTCATTGTATCATTCAGTTTTACGGATTGTTTTCGATTTGTGAGATTGTTGTGAGATTGGGTCTAACTTATCTCATCACAGGTTTTTGCACATAAAAAGGCCGAACCAAGCCGTTAAAGTTGAAAATTCTGCCAATAATACTTCGAACGGTTCGAACAGATATAGAGAATGTACTATCTCCAGATCATGGAGTCGAAAATAGCCTTTAGAGAATGGTGAATGTATGCATTTATGGTCCAGACTAATAAAATGCAATATTCTTCATGAAAATATTCGTACAGTCGAACATCTATCACTGCCTTTTCAAACAGTGTAATTATGAGATTGGAAACAATATACATATTCTATAAATGATATAACTGAGCAACCTTATTGGTCAATAAAACATTCGTCTCAGCGGCTTAAGAAGAGTTGTGCAGTATCCCGAAAATTTCACAATTGCATCTCAAACGATTTTTGAACAATTTCTGTTACATATTCATCACTGTCAGGAGAGTTCATCCGATAGCAATCTATACCAGCTTGTGAAAAATAATTTTTCTACTGAATCTTTTGGAGGAACACCATCAACGAAGTCCATATTGAATGAAGCGAAGACCAACTATCTGAAAAGGAGTTTTTCAAAAAGATTTTTTTTCTGTGAATCGTTTGGGTAGTGAAAAAAGGCTTTTTTGCGTTGACAATTTGATTCATGCACTAAAAATGCCATATGCCGACGTGTTATGTCATTATGACAGCGAAAAGAGTTTGCCCTAACTTTTCCAGCGACAAAACGGAACCTAAATGACAACCAGCATGGTAAACAAATTTTTGATGAATTTATGTGAATTTTTCTCAAACTTGTTGTCAGAAAATTTAATTATTTTTGGAAATATCGCGATTTGGACAGTCTTCGAGTGGAGAAATTGAAGAAGCCATCAATAATAATGTGCTTCGCAATACTGTGAATTCAACTACATCAATTTGGCGACAATTTGCGATGTTTTGTTTGAAATAAAAATTAACTCATTGCAAAAACTTCCACTGAAGAGTTAGCTTCTATTTTATGTGACTGGGCATTCAACATGAAGAAGAACAATGGAGAAGACAGAAGACTATAAAGAGAGTGCAGTCAAAACGATTTGGAACACTTCAGCAAAAGTGTTACTGGAGAAGTACTTCAAAGAATATAAAAGAATTTTTAATCCGTTCACGGACATACAGTTTAAGGAAGCGAGAAATGCACGCGACACAAAACGCAAAATTTTGCAAGCAATCTCAGAAAAAGGGAAGGTGAGTTCTAAAACAAGAAATTTTGTGGAGTGGAGTGAAAAAGAACCTGTAGGTCTTCATATTGCTGCCTATAAATTGGCTTGGAGAGGCGGAGAAGCAGCAAATTGTGGGGTATTCTATTTTAAAATCGTGACAGATAACCGAGGAAGAGAGACCGGAACAGTTGAATATAACCCAGTGTTTTCGAAGACAGCACAAGGTGGAAATCAAAAGTTGGCCGACAGTACATTGTTGGTAGCAAACACTGAAGAAGATTGTGTATGTCCAGTAAAATTGTTTAAACAAATTATGGGCAGACGGGTAAACCATATCACATGTCAATTTTTTTTTAACTCCAAATCCTTTCTGGCAAAAAACAAATTCGAAAGGATGATATAAGAATTCTCCTACTGGGATGAATGAGATATCTAAATGGACCGATTCCTCGGCGAAAAATATTGGAATTGATGTCGAACGGGTGAAAATTACTTATTATTGAATTATTAAAATAAACTAATTTACATCTTATTTTTTAATTTATTGATTCACATATTCATCACTTGTCTTACCGAATTACACTCTAGCTATTTTTTTGTCGAAGTAAACTTGACATTTATAATTCGAATTTTGTTGCCTTAGGCAATTCAACTCAAACTGCCAGAAAAAATTACTCGTTCTACGGACTCGTAATTTTTTCAGGGGCAGTTTTTTTCGTTAAATTGCCAGGCAACAAAATTCTCATCAATACATGTCAAGTTTACTTCGACAAAAAAAGCTCTCGTGTA